>OX465122.1:1574436-1584113 GCA_949987565.1 Luidia sarsii
TGGGATGCTGTACTTGTCGAGAAATCTTCACTCAAACATCGATAAATACTGTTTATTGCTTGCGAGTAATAAACTATTTCTTACATCACCGAACGGTGCGTAAACCGTGACGTTTTTTTTTACATTTTCCTATTCACTCAGATTACCATTTGAGCTAAAACCTTCGCATGATTGCTTTATTGGAATGTTTAATTGTTTAACACACAAACTTTGGCAATCTTTTGACCTTTACCAATGTTGTATAGGGCCTTTAATGTATACATGCTTCAGGCTGGCACCCCCATACACACACATACCAATTTGTGTATCCCTTTTGTGGAGACATTGCTTTGCTCTCATGCACTATACAATCGTGTGAGAAACGATGTTTTAAAATTGCTCCCATTTCAACCACAGTCACTTTCCTGGGTAGAAATTTGGACCGTATTTTCCCTTATATACAACACATTTTCACAACTCAATGAAAAACTGACACAAAGCTTTTAAAAAAACCTGACCAAAATAGGCGCCCCATCCCGGCAAAGACTAATTGACTATTTGGGGAGGGCCACCATCTAAGGTTTGAATAGCTCAGATGGTAAGAGCGCTGGTACTCAAAACAAGAGGTCTCAGGTTCAAGTCCTGGTCCAGTCAAAGTTTTCTTTGCCATTTCATTCTTTTATTTGCCATGGAGTGATATACAAAAATGTTGCAAACTGCTTACTGACTAAAATTACCAAAATACAAATCTTAAAATTTAGTGGGCCTGACGTTTCGATCCTAGCAGGACCTTTCTCAAAGGCAGAGTGACAAGGACAAAACAGATACATGTACACGAAGGAAGGGGGAGAGAGTGAATAGGACACGGATGAGAAACAAAGGACAAAGAGTAAAGCTGATAGGGTGAGATCAAAGGGAAGGGCAAGGAGTAGGGTAGGGATTAGTGAGAGGAGGGAAAGGATAAAAGAGAGAAGAGTGAACACAAAAGAAGGATAATCATTATTTATCATTATTTGTCCTTCACTCTGCCTTTGAGAAAGGTCCTGCTAGGATCGGAACGTCAGGCCCAATAAATTTTGAGATTTTGTTTGCCATGTTCAAAACTGCAAACAGACATTGAAATCTAGTTCAGAGGTCTGAACACAGATAAGAGAGCCCTTTATCAGGAAACAGTTAAAACGAAATAGAAAAAAGATAAACAAAGTTTTCAAGCTATAATCATCACCAATGTAACATAAAGCGTATCGCGTAAAAATTTTCAGGGAAATTGCAAACTGATTTTTTGAAAAGTAGAGGGCCTGAACTTTCGATTGCAGATTTACCATAAAATGTTTTAATATGCAGTTTAATTCTGCTTCCAACTTTGGGGAAAGCTTAAGTAGGGCATCTGACCACCAAGTGAGCATTGTAAAAAAGAGATTGAAAGATCGGAAGAATTGTTTCGCACCGTTGACATTCTTTTGACAATGCAAACGGGAAATTGGCCATAGAGCGCCGCTATAAGTATCCCGTTTGCACCCAATCAGCGCGCGTCCGGGCACCAGCGGAAATGGTCACTGGTTCCCATTGGTTCCCATTCAGCCCGCGTGTATGCATGCGCACCAGTGCGGGTATTGTCACAGGTCCCCTGAATGGGACTTTAGTGCCTTTATAACGGCAGAGAGAAAACAACTAATGTACGAGTTCACAATAGTCTGGAGGGGATGTCGTACCTTAATGCGTATTACAGACATTTTTATAGATTGCATTGCATCAAAAGCTCTATAACTATGCAGCACGAAACGAGATTCATTGAAGAGCTTTTTTTTCGGAGTGGTTTTTACAGAGTGATACAAAAACTCACAGGAAATTCCTTTCAATGAGTTTGTGTCTGGATAGCTACGTTCGCCTACAACCGATGAATTACAAACTCCGATAGCACTCATCAAAGACTGACAAGTTTTTGCCAAAATTGGTTGCTTCGCATGAAATACAAATAGAACTTTGGCAGGCAACCTGTTTTTACTGAAAAAAATTTACGCTTAAAAGCCCAAAACAACATTGAAAAGATCGGAAAACATCGATGCCCATAGATTTCCTTCAAATTTACACAGTTTGTATAGATGGTCATGATAGAATCCTCATGTTGAAATCGTACGGTCTGGGATGCTGTACTTCTCGAAAAATCTTCACTCATACATCGACAAATTGCTCATACTGATCGTTGACCCCAAAGATACGCAATTAAAAAACAGTTCAAGGATCGGACAAATTTGGACCTTTAGGCTTCGTGGAATTGTTTTCATTCACAGACTGTGTTACGAAATTTTTAAGCAATTCTACTTCCCGTTTTCCTTCCGTGTTGAAAAGTGGAGGGTCGATTTCTCACTCAGGAAGTTCCGTTTTTCGATATAGGAAGCTGGCTTTTTTTTTAAGGCTTGGAGAATGAAACAACACGTATTCATTGAGGTGTGACCTTCTTAAGGTGATCAACACTGAGTGCTCAGTGCTTTGCCCGATGCCTGATGAAAAAACCCCAAACATAAACACTAGGGCAAACCCCATTCAATCACATTCTCCTCGACTCAAACAAAACGATACAACACGTTTTCAAAACCCCTGTTTGGGGTCAAAAGTAAAAGCCATTATTTTCAAAAGTTTATCCACTATTGCTGAAAAGGTATAGGAGTGACTTGGTTCCAACTCTTAATCTGTAATCACTATGGCAAAGCAGATATAACATAATGTTTGCGTCGAGGAGAATGTAATTCTTTAAGGTTTGCCCTGATAGACGTGACCAGCGGCCAATTTCATAGAGCCGCTTAAGCGTCAAAATCTGCTTAAGCGCAAAACTCATGAGCCACAGGATCCCCTTGCCAACACAAACTTCACTTTTGTTTCACGCTAAGTAAAGAAGAGTGGAATACAAGTCAGAAGCAATGGACATCACATTGCAGGGCAGCTTGTAATCCTTGCTTACACGAGGAAGACTTTTCCTGCTTAGCAGATTTTCACGCTTAAGCGTCTCTATGAAATTGGGCAAAGCACTGAGTGCTCAGTGCTTTGCCAGGTGCCTGATGAAATCAAAATTCGAATCCCGCCCGTGCTGCCTGAATTTTGATTTCATCAGGCATTGGGCAAAGCACTGAGCACTCAGTCGGGAAAAAGCTAACCTCAAAGATCTATGACAGTGTGATTTCTCCCTGATACATCTGAGTGTCAAATCTTCTCAGTCAGTCGGACAGACAGACAGACAGACCGACGGACAAGTAAATTGATAAACTGGCAAGCTGGCATGCAGACAAACAGAGAGTCAAGCAGACAGATAAACAGGGAACTAAACAGAGTGACAGACAGAAAAACAGACAAATGGACGTGCATGCTTACAAAGAGACATACAGGAAGCAAGACAGACAGACAAAAATGGAGAGACCAACAGCCAGACAACCTGCAGACAGCCAGACAGTCAGACAGCCAGACAAACAAACAGCCAGGCAGACATATAAGCAGGTAGCTAGACAGACAGACCGACAGACAGACAGACAAGCAGAGAGAAACAGACATAAAGGCAGACAGCCAGGCAGGCAGACATATAAGCAGGTAGCTAGACAGACAGACAGACAGCCAGACAGTCAGACAGCCAGACAAACAAACAGCCAGGCAGACATATAACCAGGTAGCTAGACAGACAGACCGACAGCCAGACAGTCAGACAGCCAGACAAACAAACAGCCAGGCAGACATATAAGCAGGTAGCTAGACAGACAGACAGACAGCCAGACAGTCAGACAGCCAGACAAACAAACAAACAGCCAGGCAGACATATAAGCAGGTAGCTAGACAGACAGACAGACAGCCAGACAGTCAGACAGCCAGACAAACAAACAGCCAGGCAGACATATAACCAGGTAGCTAGACAGACAGACAGACAGCCAGACAGTCAGACAGCCAGACAAACAAACAAACAGCCAGGCAGACATATAACCAGGTAGCTAGACAGACAGACAGACAGCCAGACAGTCAGACAGCCAGACAAACAAACAGCCAGGCAGACATATAACCAGGTAGCTAGACAGACAGACCGACAGCCAGACAGTCAGACAGCCAGACAAACAAACAGCCAGGCAGACATATAAGCAGGTAGCTAGACAGACAGACCGACAGCCAGACAGTCAGACAGCCAGACAAACAAACAAACAGCCAGGCAGACATATAAGCAGGTAGCTAGACAGACAGACCGACAGCCAGACAGCCAGGCAGACATATAAGCAGGTAGCTAGACAGACAGACCGACAGCCAGACAGCCAGACAGACAGCCAGGCAGACATTATAAGCAGGTAGTTATACAGACAGACCGACAGCCAGATAACTAGACAGCCAGACAGACAGCCAGGCAGACATATAAGCAGGTAGCTAGACAGACAGACAGACAGACAGGCAGAGAGAGACAGACATACAGGCAGACAGCCAGGCAGGCAGACATAAAAGCAGGTAGCTAGACAGACAGACAGACAGACAGACAAGCAGAGAGAAACAGACATAAAGGCAGACAGCCAGGCAGGCAGACATATAAGCAGGTATAGCTAGACAGACAGACAGACAAACAGACAGAGAGAGACAGACAGGCAGTCAGGCAGGCAACATACAGGTAAACGTACAGCTGTAAAGACACAAAGACAGGCACAAACCAGATAAATGAGCAGACCGACAGACGAACAGTCGAACAAGAAGTTGTACACTCCATATACACTATAACCGATCGATGACAACGCCCTTCAAGTAAAAACAACTTTCAGGGTTGTCCAAGGACACGGAATGGCAGCTTCAAACCCACCACTTTCAGCCACGCCCGGCGAAGTGAACGTCGCAAGAGTCAGGAGAAGCCAGACGAACCGGGAACTTCGTGCGGGCGCCATCTTGGTGCGCTTCGCTTCGATGTATCACATCGCCCGCGTTCCTCGACGAAACAAAGAAACGGAAAGTGCGGTTTTTCCCCTTGTTACGCGCACGGCGCAGCTCAACACGTCCAGGAAATCCAGTCTTCAAAGTCGACGTCGTGGGCAGAAGTCAGAATCGGCGGAAGAACAACAACAAAAATCACGGGGCGAGGAATGACCATCGAATAAGTTGTCACCGTTCTCATTCAGCTCGCGAGACAGTTGTTAGCCATTATCATTCTGCGTTGTTTTTTTTCTCTCAAACTGAGCTGACGACTTTCCGACTTTCATCCAAAATTGTCCACACTTTGGCCGAGTATCAAATACACAACGTCATTCTACGGCCCGCACACACATTATTGCCACAGCCGTGGAAAAATAAAAACCACCCTAATACTTCCTCATGGAAATTCAATAGAATCACCGTATGTTATTATCCGAGCACGCAAGCGCACGGGTGGTAGAATGAGTCTGCGGTGATTCAACGGAGAAGAAAAAAAAAACCCGAGCCTTTGTTATTTCAATTCATTCCGGGGACGAATGTACCAGTAGACTGTTTACGCGTATCTCGCGCACGGGAGATCGGGACTGTACGTGTATACCTTGTCACGGTTCATTGCACAGCAATGCATTCATCCCCGTACGAGGGGATTTTCCCTATTTCGCCCGAGAGAGCTAGCTACGGGGCTTACCTTTCCCATCTTTTCCACTGCAGTGTAACTTCCTGGATAATCTAAAGAAAACACAACAGGATATACCTGCAGCAAGGTGAGAGGGGTGCGATTTTTTTCCGTACCACATAAACGCTACATGGGCCCCAAATGTTTGTGCGAAAACAAAGTAGGAAGAATCGAGTCTCAAGTCACTCAGATTGTTCACGTATACGTTGTATTCGCTGTGCAGAAAGCCTTTATTGGTTGTGCAGAAAGCCTTTATTGGCTGTGCAGAAAGCCTTTATTGGCTGTGCAGAAAGCCTATCCCTAGCTTTAACTTCAACTGGTATAGCCCCCTCCCCTCCCCCTTGCCCCCACCCCCGTAAATTGTTTGTGCACAAACATATGGGCCCATATGTTTGTGCACACAGTAGGAAGAATCGAGTCTCAGGTCACTATAAAGATTGTTCAGGTGCGTTTGTATTCGCTGTGCATAAAGCCTTTATTGGCTGTGCAGAAAGACTATCCCTAGCTTAAACTTCAACTGGTATAGCCCCCCTCCCCTCCCCCCCTCCCCCGTAAATTGTCTGTGCACAAACATATGGGCCCATATGTTTGTGCACAAAGTAGGAAGAATCGAGTCTCAGGTCACTCAGATTGTTCAAGTACGTTGTATTCGCTGTGCAGAAAGTAAATTATTTGTGCACAAACATATGGGCCCATAGCGAATAATGTGGTACGGAAGAACAGAAATCGCTTCCCTCTCACGGTAGAGGAAGTCCTTAAGCAGTGTTAGGTCAATAGGGGTCAAACGGTGGCTTTTTTTCTGCGTTCGATTCCTTGTTCGCCAGCTTACTGGGTGGGAACAAAAACACTACCAACATGGACCATAGCGTGTATGTGGTACGGGAAAAAACCACACATGAGCGGAGGAGTAGAGAAGGGGGCAGTCCCAGTGCATACAGAGGTTCTCATGGACATTGCGCAATGGAGAGATTGCGCAACCACTGTTTACATGGCATCACTCTGACTCACAGTGGGTATTCGTATTCTTCATTGGAGCTATAATTTATGACTCCTTAAATTACGTGATCAATATGCAAACACCTTAATCAAAATTTAAAGCCCCTACACGACATTGGTCGAGGTCAAAGAATAGCATCCATACGTTGTCTGATCCAACATATGCATGGAATAGCACACCTGTGAAAATGTCAGCTCAATCCGCCAACCGAGGCTCGAGAACATCGTGAAAACCGTTTTATTTGTTTCGGGAAAATGCAGCATTCAATATTTCTGCCTAAAATGTTGTATTTGGGGAGAAAATTAATGAGTAAAAGAAATAGTTTACGTCTCACCGAGATCTAAACCATTTTTCGGAACAGTACGGCGTTGAACGCTGCATTTTCGCGAAACAAAAGAAGCGGTTTTCACGATTTTCTCGAGACTCGGTTGGCGAATTGAGCTGACATTTTCACAGGTGTGCTATTTCATGCATACGTTGGATCAGACAACGTATGGATGCTATTCTTTGACCTCGGCCAATGTTGTGTAGGGACTTTAAGCACACAAAACAACACGATTCACAGATCATTTTGCCTATCCAAACTTCACACGTGTTTCACGCTGAGCAAAGAATAGTAGAAAACAAGCCACAAGCAATTGATGTTACGTCCCAATGTGCTTTGTACTCCTATTTATTACATAGACCGTGCACACAGTACAGACAGACCAGGGTGAGACCAAAGAGAAGGGAAGCACTATCTGGACTCAAGCCGGGTAGGTCATGAATAATTCAACAAAGTGACGTAGAAGTGAAGTGAATAATCTTAATATGTACTTGTACACTGTGCAGTACATGTATATTATTCATAGACGTCATAATGTTGAATTATTCATGACCTACCCGGCTGGAGCCCAGATAGTGCTTCCCAAGTTGGTCATATACGTCATAATGTTGAATTATTCATGACCTACCCGGCTGGAGCCCAGATAGTGCTTCCCAAGTTGTTCATATACGTCATAATGTTGAATTATTCATGACCTACCCGGCTGGAGCCCAGATAGTGCTTCCAAAGTTGTTCATATACGTCATAATGTTGAATTATTCATGACCTACCCGGCTGGAGCCCAGATAGTGCTTCCCCAAAGGGAAGGGCTTGCACGAAGTAACGCAACAGCGCCACCACGCGGTGCAGATATGACAGCCTCCACAGACCAAAGATCACTTTAAATCACTTCTGTTCGCTACTTTCTTTCCCATTGCAACACGTGGGGAAAGATGCTACATAGTCCAATTAAGAAATGAAGGCTTAGGCTCGGGCTTCGTCTCCGTCTGAAAAAACCTGAAAATCCAGGTCGTGGTTTGTTTCTGAATTTGAAGGTTTGTTGGCTTGATAAGTACAGGGTATTCACCAAGAAACTGGGGCCAAGCGCTTGTTTCTAGATGCCTAGGCCTGTGATATTATAACGAGTAAGATAAATATGACCGAAGCCTAAACCCGAGCCCAAGCCTACAATTCATAAACGATACTAGTCTCCAGCTAGTGGCCCCCGGTTGCTTTGAATAGCGCCACCAAGCGTTCGGGAATACCGGCCGACGACTGTTTTCGGTTTGGCGCACTCTCTCTGAGTCTGATGAGCGCCCTCACGCATCGCTTTTGTCAATCGCTTTTATGTCTGTAGCCTGCTGTAAGCGTTCAGGCAGATTATTCGCTCTACAGAAAACCACGATCGTGGGAAAGTGCGTATTTGCGCTAATGACCGATTAGGACTAACGCAGATCACCGTCATGGTTTCGTTTCGCCTCTACCATCTCTTTCTCACCTCTCTCCTCTCTCTTTTTTTATACCCCCCCTCTCTCTCCCTCCCTTCCTTCCTCTGCCTCTCCAACTGTCTCCCCTCTATCTCTCTAGCCCCACCTTCTCTCCTATGTCTATTCTCTATCCCTTTCTCTCTCCCCCTCTCTCACTCCCTTGGTCTCTCAGCCTCTCTCTCCCTCCCCCTCTCTCAAGCCCCACCTTCTCTCCTCCTATATCTTTCTTCTCTCCCCTATCTCACTCCCTTGGTCTCTCTTCCCTTCTCTCTCCCCCTCTCTCAAGACTCTCCTTCTCTCCCCTATCACTATCCTCTCTTCCATTCTCTCCCCCTCTCTCACTCCCTTTTCTCTCCAACTCTTTCTCTCTATCTCTCTATCCCCCTCTCTCTCTCTCTCTCTCTCTCTCTTTCCTTCCCCCCTCTTTCTCTCTCCCTCTCTCTCTCTCTCTCTCTCTCTCTCTCTCTCTCTCTCTCTCTCTCTATCTCCCCCCCTCTCTCTTTCTCTCTCCCCCCCTCTCTCTCTCTCTCTCTCTCTCTCTCTCTCTCTCTATCTCTCTCTCTCTCTCTCTCCCTCCCTCTCCCTCTCTCTCTCTCCCCCCTCTCTCTCTCTTTCTCCCTCCACCCCCCCCCTCTCTCCCTCTCTCCCCCTCTCTCTCTCGCGTGAGAACAGTGAACCTTTATGCTATAAGCCTACCTTTTTTAATGGGGGGGAGGGTAGGGATGGTTAGGGATTTACTCAAAGGGGGCATACCGTAGAATCAGAAGCCGAACGGGGAGTGCTATGAAGCGTGGAGGAGCCGGGCAACAGACATTTCTCTGAAAGATTCCATCCTAATAGAACCATGCATGAAGCTTGACTACCTATTGTGCAACTGCTTTTACCCTTTTTTTTTCTCAATTGATTTCAAGAAACCGGTCGACCCGCGCGTTGCACTGAATAGTGCGGCAGGCATACAAGCTATGGATCCCCAAACACAAACGCACGCTTTGGAATGGAGCATTGGATTGGAACAAATCATAGGAAAAACGATTCTAGTTTTTTAAGGACAGTTGTGGTAGTTCCCTTTTAAAGCGAATGGTTTCGCTTTTTTATTTTCAAACAGCGAGATTATCCATTGAATTTTGGGATAGGTATTTGGGTCATTTCGTAGCTAAGGGTTGCCGCTGCAAAGGCATAGTGAGATTTGATTAATGAAATCTTAGCGCGCCAGGCAATCGAGGAAAAGCACTGAGCATACAGTGCTGACTACACGTCGGGGAAGAGCAAAACCTCATTGAATGACATTCTCACCGACGCAAATCACCAGGCAAA
>OX465122.1:1584313-1951813 GCA_949987565.1 Luidia sarsii
CATTTGCAGTTAAAGGACCAACCTAACGCGTCAGCTGTAATGCAGGAAATCTGGCAAAGCACAGTGTGCTCAGATAAAAAAAAAATGTCGGTCGGGAAGTTCACTCACAGCGTCTTTCTCGCAGTGAACACAATCTCCACGACTTCACTCAACTTTTTAGTTCGTGTAGCGCACAATACTCTATTCAATTCGATGCCATTCTATTCTATTCAATTCTTGGCCTATTCAATTCTATTCAATTATTAAACAACTATACCGTACTATTCAGTTGGCGATGCTGCCTGTTCTGACTTTCGTTTTCGATTTTACACTTCTGTGATTTCGTGAAGGTCGAATTTTATTCTACAATTTTCTAACGTCTCGGGCAATCAATATATTGCATTCAGTGCAGCGTATAATAAAAATGAATGACAGCAAACATTCGACATTATCATTATTTAAAGGGGTAACACAACATTGGTCGAGGTCAAAGTAGCATCCATTCGTTGTCTGATCCAACATATGCATGAAATAGCACACCTGTGAAAATGTCAGCCCAATCCGCCAACTGATATACATATACTTGTATATTTGGCTATGCAAGTGGAGGGGTCCATCCCAAAATCCTTGCAGAAATTCGGCTTGGACGGCTACACATTTTGGGGGTGTTTTTTTTTTCCGGGGGGTAATTAGCCAAAAATTCTAATCGGCTAAGGGCACGACAATTGAATTGAATCTTAGAGATGAAGGACCAAACTACAATTTTCAGAATAGCTACAAGAACTGAGAGACTTCTTGGTGTGGAATAATTTGCTTTGAAAGTGAGTGTTTTTGTACAGTGTGTACACTTATTGGAGCTCGATTTAGTGTTCTGCACTCATCTGTCATCGATCAAAGTACTGAGCTCTTGAACATGACCCCGGGCTTACGGAAAGAGCTTGGGGAATGCACCCACAATTAAAGGGAACTGTTGAGTGAGAGGCAGGGGAGAGAAAAAAAAGTGCTTCGAATATTTTTTTCAGTTACCGGCGTTCCAACCGCCTCCTTCCCGCGGGAGCTTACGGAAGCAGATTTGCGACGTGGCACGGAGTGAAGCTAGCACCGACGCAATAGATGTGGGGTTTATCATGGAGGAATAAGAAGGGACTTATGTAGTGTGGAGAGGGATCCTGGTGAGGGGGTTACCTCATTGAAAGGTGAAGGCGGGAACTGTAAAGGCGGGAACAAGGGATGCTGCACAGGATCCTAGTTGTGGGTGTACTGTGTGTGTGCTCACTCATGTGTGTCATAAGTGTGGACTGCTAGGGGAGTGAACAACTGTTGCCAAGGGGGAGACGAGTGGAAGGGAGCCTAGTTGTCCTAGGGTATAGGAGACCCATCAGACCGGGGGGTGACGTCACCCTGCCTTTGAGGATCCCTCATCTACACTATAAGCCCCACTCCCAGTTGGAATAAGCAGTCTCCTGAAGACGAGCAGAGCACACTGTTCGAAACGCCGAGTTCCTCCGGTTCTTTTCAGAACCACACTTAATACTCACAAAAGAGAGTATACACGGTGTCACCGCAGACCTAATTATCCTGCTATTCTCACCATGCAAACCTCCAAATCTCATTATTTGATGTGAGTTCACAACACAACAGGCGGAAGCAAGATGTCGACCAACAGCCTCAAAGCTCCACACGACAACAACAACAACAACAAGAACAACAACAACAACAACAACAACAACAACAACAACAACAACAACAACAACAACAACAACAACGTAATACTAATACCTATCCAGTGGTTTGCCCCGTTGGTAATGTTTTTGTTCCCACCCAGTAAGCTGGCGAACAAGGAATCGAACGCAGAAAAAAAAACCACCGATCGACCCCTATTGACCTAACACTGCTCAAGGACTTGCTCTACCGTGAGAGGGAAGCGATTTTTGTTCTTCCGTACCACATGTGACCCGGTACAACGACATGAGGAATATCCCACCAAAACACTTTTCGAGTAAACAACGCCTGAAGTCAAAGTATCTTCTCAATTCGGATTTTTTTTTTTTTTTTTTGGTATTTTCGGAAAGTTAATGTATTGGAAGATGTTACATCAAAATGATTTTTCCGAAATCCGTCTCTAGATGTTGAAAAAAACGAGGATTTCGGGGGAGTGTTCCTGCCTTCTTGAATGGCCGCTTTCGAGGAGTTAGACTGGTGCTGCTGTATTGTGTCTGGTACCAAATGAAGGAGCAAAGTCCCCTTGTACTATTTACAACCAATTTCACAGGATTTTTCCGAAATCCGTCTCTAAATTTCGGGGGAGGATGGGGGGGGGGGTTGTGTAATGTTTTCATGAAAATGTAAAGTTCCTGCCTTTTTGAATGGCCGCTTCAAGGAGTTAGAATGGCGCTGCTATATTGTGTCTGGTACCAAATGAACAAGCGAAGTCCCTTTGTACTATTTACAAAAAAAGTTCACATGGAAATAATGTTGATAATTATTTGGAAAGCTAATGGTATACTCTTTCACATTATTAGAAAATCTCAAAATCGCAAAAGTGGGGGTTATTCCTCATTATGCTGAGCCGGGTCACATATTCGCTATGGGCCCATATGTTTGTGCACAAATAATTTACGGGGGGTGGGGGGCAAGGGGGAGGGGAGGGGGCTATACCAGTTGAAGTTAAAGCTAGGGATAGTCTTTCTACACAGCCAATAAAGGCTTTCTGCACAGCCAATAAAGGCTTTCTGCACAGCCAATAAAGCTTTCTGCACAGCCAATAAAGGCTTTCTGCACAGCCAATAAAGGCTTTCTGCACAGCCAATAAGGCTTTCTGCACAGCCAATAAGGCTTTCTGCACAGCCAATAAAGGCTTTCTGCACAGCCAATAAAGGCTTTCTGCACAGCCAATAAGGCTTTCTGCACAGCCAATAAGGCTTTCTGCACAGCCAATAAAGGCTTTCTGCACAGCCAATAAGGCTTTCTGCACAGCCAATAAGGCTTTCTGTACAGCCAATAAAGGCTTTCTGCACAGCCAATACAACGTATACGTGAACAATCTGAGTGACCTGAGACTCAATTCTTCATACTTTTTTTTGCCCAAACATGATGGGGCTCATATCGAATAATTTTCATGTGGTACGGGAAAAAAATATATCTCCTGAGGGGTTGTGTGTAAGACCAGGTATATTATAGGACCTACGTGCGCTAATTGGTTTTTTTTTTTCGCCGGAGTGGGATCAATGGGATTAGGAGGTCGCGGCAGAGGGTGAAAAGAGGCGGCGGGGGGGGGGAGATCTTCGGGGAGGTGGGGTTAGAGGCTTAAAGGAAGGAAGACACCATTTTGTAAAGGCCTTTTTTCCAGACTATAGAGTTACCCAACTCTTAAAGGCCCCATACAACATTGGGAAGATCGGTAAACATCGATGTCCACAGATTTCCCTCTAATTTTGCACAGTTTGTATAGATGGTCACGATAGAAGCCTCATGTAGAAATCTTACGGTCTGGGATGCTGTATTTCTCGAGAAATCTTCACTCAAACATCGACAAACAGTTTCATTACTCGCGAGTAATAAACTATTTCTTACACTACAGAACGGTGCGAAAACCGGGATGGTTATACGCCTTTTTCTACTTTCTCAGATCACCAATTAAGCTTAAACCTTCGCAGGATTGCTTTTTTTGAATGTTTAATGGTATACCACGCCTGCGGACAGTATACTAAGTCGTACGCACGAGATACTAAGTTGTACGGACGAGATACTAAGTCGTACGCACGAGATACTAAGTTGTACGGACGAGATACTAAGTCGTGCGTACGACAAACTAAGTCGTACGGACGAGATACTAAGTTGTACGGACGAGATACTAAGTTGTACGGACGAGATACTAAGTCGTGCGTACGACAAACTGAGTCGTACGGACGAGATACTAAGTTGTACGGACGAGATACTAAGTTGTACTGACGAGATACTAAGTCGTACGGACGAGATACTAAGTCGTACGGACGATATACTAAGTCGTACGCACTAACATTCCTCTCTAAGGTATAGGCCTTCCAAAAATCATGATCTAGAAACGAAAACAAAAGAACAGGTGTTTTTACAGTTTTGACGAGGTTACCCCGATCCCTTCCCTTCACAGTCAGGGTCCTTTCGTCGGAATGCGGTCACCTTAAACAGAATTTCCCCATTTTTTTTTCCTTCAGACCAATCCTCCTGAGAAACATGACTTGGAGACAACAAAAACAATAAAGTGAAAAGTTCGTGTTTGCGGTACATCTCGATGGCGATTTAAGCTTTCCCTGAAAAGCTTTCTCGCATGATGCAAGCAAGCAAGAGAGCAAGCAAGCAAGCGAGCAAGCAAGCAAGCAAGTGAGCACGTAAGCAAGCGAGCAAGCAAGTAAACAAGCGAGCGAGCAAGCAAGCAAGCAAGCAAGCAAGCAAGCAAGAAAGCGAGCGAGCGAGCGAGCAAGCAAGCAAGCAAGCAAGCAAGCAAGCAAGAAAGCGAGCGAGCAAGCAAGCAAGCAAGCATACAAGCAATCACGCAAGCAACAAGCATACAAGCAAGCAAGCAAGCGAGCAAGCACGCATACAGGCAAGCACGAAAGCAAGCAAGCAAGCGAGCGAGCAAGCAAGCAAGCAAGCATACAAGCAAGCAAGCGAGCAAGCAAGCAAGCAAGAGAGCAAGCAAGCAAGCAAGCCAGCAAGCGAACACGCGAGCAAGCGAGCACGCACTTTCACCCTATTCACGATTCCCTTCTGCGCAAAATGAGCTTCATCCCTGCATCGCAAACGCATACTTTTTCCGGTGTGGCCCTGAATTCATTGTACAAAAATGCTGGTCTATTTTTTCCCCCGACAACCGCGGAGGAAGTGGGTGGTACCGGGACAGTCAACTCAGTGAAGCGTTTCGTTATACACAGCACACACGAGGTAGAGTACCTGGATGAAATAGCACCGACTGTACTGTAGATCGGCAGAGTATATAACAGGGGTGCGGTGTACACAGCTCAATACAAGACTCGGCTCAGAAATTGCTTTCAGTTTTGCAAGCGTCTGTGAGGGGAACGGACAGAAAGTTAGTGGGCAGGATGAAGTACGAGGATATTCTGAAGCACATCGGCGTGCTCGGAAAGTACCAGAAGGTGGTCATCAGCATCCTGGTTCTGATCCAGCTGCCGACGGCCTGCCAGTTCTTGGGGCAGGTCTTCCTGGCGCCCAAGCCGGCCCACTGGTGCGCGATCCGGGGCGACGGGGCGCTCAACTGCAGCCAGTTCGAGTCGACGGCGGACTGCCAGGCCCAGCAGAGGCTGCTGAGCATACCGTACAACGTGACGGACGACGGCCGGCTGGAGTTCGTGACGTGCGGCCGCTACAAGGAGTCGGCTAATTACTGGAACGACTCCAACGAGGACGGGTGGAGTGCCGGCTCCAACGCCAGCTGGGACGGGACGGAGAAGGAAGGGGAAGGGGAGGTGGTGCCGTGCGACCACGGCTGGGACTTCGACCGCACCCAGTACCGCTCCACCATCAACGAGGACTTCGGACTGGTCTGCGACCGGGAGGACCTCCCCGGGCTGGCCCAGTCCATCTGGTTCGCCGGCCTCCTCCTCGGCTCCCTGGTCTGGGGCTCGGTGGCCGACCTCCTAGGCCGGCGCAACGCCCTCCGCATCTGCCTGACCCTGACGGCCGTCTTCTCCGTCTGCGTCAGCTTCGCCGGCTCCTTCGCCGCCTTCGTGGCACTCCGCTTCCTAACGGCTGCCTCCGACTACGGCCTGTACCTGGTGGGCTTCGTCCTCTCCTCGGAGATCGTCGGCCCCAAGGAGAGGGCCAAGGTCGGCACCCTCTACAACATGCTATTCGGGCTGGGCTACGTCGTCCTCTCCGCCCTGGCCTACTTCCTCCGGGACTGGCGCCACCTGCAGCTGGCCGGGGCTCTCCCCTTCCTCCTCTTCCTCCCGCTCCTCGTCCTGCAGCCCGAGTCCCCGCGCTGGTACATCACCAAGCGGCGCTTCGCCGAGGCCCGCCGTGGCCTGGAGCGGATGGCCCGGGTGAACGGCACCTCGCTCCCGGAGGACGCCGTCATCGACGACCCGGACGACGGCGGGGCAGCAGCGGGCGACGGCGAGGGGAGCGATACCGTGAAGAGCGCCGCGGCCCCGGCGCGGCCCACCCAGCTGGACCTGGTGCGGACGCCCAACATCCGCCGGGTCACCGTCATCATGGGACTGAACTGGTTCGTCGTCAACATGGTCTACTACGGGCTCTCGCTCAGCACCTCCGACCTGGGCATCAACGACTACCTGGCCGCCTTCCTCTCGGCCGGCACCGAGGTGCCCAGCCTTCTGATCGAACTATACGTGATGGAGCGCTACGGCCGCCGGCCCACCATGTGCTTCTTCTACCTCTCGGGCGGAGTCTTCTGCCTGATCACCATCTTCATCCCGAGGGGAGCCGCTCGTGCCGCCGTGGCCATGCTGGGCAAGTGTGCCGCCACGGCGGCCTTCAACCACGTCTACATCTACTCGTGCGAGCTCTACCCGACGGCCATCCGGAGCATGGGGGTCGGCTTCTGCTCGATGGTAGCCCGGGTCAGCGGCATCCTCTGCCCCATCATCCTCATCCTGCAGAAGTACTGGGAGCCGCTGCCGCTCTGCGTCTTCGGGGGCTTCTCCCTGGCGGCCGGGCTGGCCAGCCTCCGCCTGCCCGAAACCCGGGGCCGGAACCTCCCGGACACGCTCGAGGAGGGCGAGAAATTCGCAGGTGAGTCAAATAACGGGTGGCCTTTCAGAAGGGGCAGAAGGACAAAAGAAGGCCACTGTAGGGTCTCTTGTCAAAAAGATCATCGGTTGAGTGCCGGTTGAGTCCCTGGCAACCCTGCAGTAGGCCTTCCCTGGTAACCCTGCAATAGGCCTTCTCTGGTAACCCTGCACTAGGCCTTCCCTGGTAACCCTGCAATAGGCCTTCTCTGGTAACCCTGCAATAGGCCTTCCCTGGTAACCCTGCAATGGTAACCCTGCAATGGTAACCCTGCAATAGGCCTTCCCTGGTAACCCTGCAATGGTAACCCTGCAATAGGCCTTCCCTGGTAACCCTGCAATGGTAACTCTGCAATAGGCCTTCCCTGGTAACCCTGCAATGGTAACCCTGCAATAGGCCTTCCCTGGTAACCCTGCAATGGTAACCCTGCAATAGGCCTTCCCTGGTAACCCTGCAATGGTAACTCTGCAATAGGCCTTCCCTGGTAACCCTGCAATGGTAACCCTGCAATAGGCCTTCCCTGGTAACCCTGCAATGGTAACCCTGCAATAGGCCTTCCCTGGTAACCCTGCAATGGTAACTCTGCAATAGGCCTTCCCTGGTAACCCTGCAATGGTAACCCTGCAATACGCCTTCCCTGGTAACCCTGCAATGGTAACCCTGCAATAGGCCTTCCCTGGTAACCCTGCAATGGTAACCCTGCAATAGACCTTCCCTGGTAACCCTGCAATGTAACCCAATAGGCCTGCAATAGGCCTTCCCTGGTAACCCTGCAATAGGCCTTCCCTGGTAACCCTTCAATGGTAACCCTGCAATATGCCTTCCCTGGTAACCCTGCAATAGGCCTTCCCTGGTAACCCTGCAATAGGCCTTCCCTTGTAACCTTGCAATAGGCCTTCCCTGGTAACCCTGCAATAGGCCTTCCCTGGTAACCCTGCAATAGGCCTTCCCTGGTAACCCTGCAATAGGCCTTCCCTGGTAACCCTGCAATAGGCCTTCCCTGGTAACCCTTCAATGGTAACCCTGCAATATGCCTTCCCTGGTAACCCTGCAATGTAACCTAATAGGCCTGCAATAGGCCAGTTCCCTGGTAACCTTGCAATAGGCCTTCCCTGGTAACCCTGCAATGGTAACCCTGCAATAGGCCAGTTCCCTGGTAACCTTGCAATGCCTTCCCTGGTAACCCTGCAATTCACCCACACGCAGGCAGTACCGAGCACTGCGTACACCATAGCGATCCAGATGTTTCGGACTATCTATTCATCTGGCGCCATGGTTGTACTATGAACACAATAAATGTTCTCTTGACAAGTTGACAGTAGACACATATCACAGGAAGACAGAATTGTTGTCTTAGGCAGAAACGGATACGATGTATTGATATGGGACGTTGGCTTCCAGACAGTATGGTCAGGTTCTGAGTCGCTTGACCCAGGGTCACGCACTAAAGGTGACTGCATAAGAACCAAAGATCTTAAAACGCCCAAAGCGCGCAAGATGGACTACTCCGAGCAAAAGGTGAAGTGCACGCACTGGACACCATTTGTGACCCGGTGTCCTGCCAAAAAATGTCCCTGCCAAATACTGTCCGCTCATTAGCATACTGATCGCTGATTGGTTAGCGTTAGGACTAGGATTAGGGTCGTTAGGGTTAGGGTTTGGATTAGAATTTGGATTGGGATTAGGATTAGGGTTAGGATTAGGGTTGTTTGGGTTAGGGTTAGCGTTACGGTTACAGTTAGGGTCCAACGGTACCAAAGTGCCCAACGTTGCGTGTGTTAGGCTAGCAACCATACACAATGCGTGTGTAGTGCGCAACCATACCCCAACCACGGTGGTTGAATGTCATACGTATTGGACCAATCAGCGATCAGTATGCTAATGAGTGGACACTATTTGGCAGGGGACACTATTTGGCATGACACCGGCACAGCATAATGAGGAATAACCCCAGTGTTGAGATTTTGAGGTTTTCTAATGATGTGAAAGAGTATACCATTAGCTTTCAAATGATATCAAAATATAATATCCTCTAATACTTAAAATGTCCGAAAATACAAAAATAAAATGATTTGTAATCGAATTGTGAAGATACTTTAACTTCAGGCGTTGTTTACTCAAAAAGTGTTTTGGTGGGATATTCCTCATGTCGTTGTGCCGGGTCACATTTTAGTAAGCAACGGAATCTGTCGTTTGCTTTCGGTGCTCCGGAAATGAAGCGAGACAGTCACGAACAATAAAAAAAAAAAATACAACTCTCAAACATACAACTTTCAAACATACAACTCTCAAAAGATACAACTCTCAAAAGATACAACTCTCAAAAGATACAACTCTCAAAAGATACAAAAGATACAACTTTGGATGCGTGAACAGAATGTGATAACTTTCGATGTGATGTGACCACGAAATGGAGAGAATGTGTGCGACTTTGCTTACTAAAATGGCGCCCAGTGCGTACTTCACCCGGATGCGTGTGATCTCGAAAAAGTACGCTATTTTGCGCGCTTCGCGCGCCATAAGATCCTTGATTATGACCACAACATCGGGCGACCGCTCTATAATGTTAGCGTCGGCAGGCCATCGGGCAAAGCACTGCGTGCTTATTATGCCGAGTATAATGCAAACCTTCATTGGAATATAGTTATAACCAGAAGCCAGAACCATGTATGAACCACAACTAGGCATAGACAAGGTTGGACAGCTATATATGCGGTTGAATGGTTTTCACTTTTTTTCCCAGAAAGTTCTTAATTACTTTTGCCTTTGACAGAAATTGCGAGGCCATGACATTTCGATCGCAGCAGGAACTTTCACAAAGGCATATAATCACACCTTACAATAACTCGTCTCTCTATTTGTTTGACTTAAATAAAAAAAAATTTAAAAAAAAAATTAAAAAAAAAGATCGACTTTTCCTGAGCCACGAACTCCGGAAGCCAGGTTTACAATCGTTGATTGTTTGCATCTGAATGGAAGCGGGGGCGTTATCCCTGGAGATATACGGCAGTTAATGGTTGAATTGCTTCTGACTGGCGCCCCCACCCTGGCAAAGACTAGTTGACTATTAGGGAAGGCCGCCATCTAAGGGCTGGGTAGCTCAGATGGTAAGAGCACCGGTGTGCCAAAGACTAGTTGACTATTAGGGAAGGCCACCATCTAAGGGCTGGATAGCTCAGATGGTAAGAGCACCAGTGTGCCAAAGACTAGTTGAGTATTAGGGAAGGCCACCATCTAAGGGCTGGATAGCTCAGATGGGAAGAGCACTGGTGTACCAAAGACTAGTTGACTATTAGGGAAGGCCACCATCTAAGGGCTGGATAGCTCAGATGGGAAGAGCACTGGTGTGCCAAAGACTAGTTGACTATTAGGGAAGGCCACCATCTAAGGGCTGGATAGCTCAGATGGTAAGAGCACTGGTGTGCCAAAGACTAGTTGACTATTAGGGAAGGCCACCATCTAAGGGTTGGATAGGTCAGATGGTAAGAGCACTGGTGTGCCAAAGACTAGTTGACTATTAGGGAAGGCCACCATCTAAGGGCTGGATAGCTCAGATGGTAAGAGCACTGGTGTGCCAAAGACTAGTTGACTATTAGGGAAGGCCACCATCTAAGGGCTGGATAGCTCAGATGGTAAGAGCACTGGTGTGCCAAAGACTAGTTGACTATTAGGGAAGGCCACCATCTAAGGGCTGGATAGCTCAGATGGTAAGAGCACTGGTGTGCCAAAGACTAGTTGACTATTAGGGAAGGCCACCATCTAAGGGCTGGATAGCTCAGATGGGAAGAGCACTGGTACGTTAATCCAGAGGTCTCGGGTTCAAGTCCCTGTCGTTGCCATTTCGCAATTGCAAAAGTTCCCAGTCAGATTTTCCTTTATTATTCACAGTTTCAGAACAATAATAAGAGCAGTTTAAAAACAATTTAAATCTATTAACAGAACATCCATTCCTAAAAAAAAAAGTCGAGTAAAGGGCAAACTCCAATTGAACATTGTACAACTGAAGGATAACAATGGCGGTTGTCGCCATGTCACACAAGCAAGGCTATTTCAGAGACTGTTATAATATCGTTCTTTCACCCTCTTTCCCTCTCTCCCCCCTCTCTCTCTCTTCTCTCTCACCTCTCTCTCGCTCCCTCCTCTCTCTCCCTTCCCCTTTCTTTCTCTCTCTCTCTCTTCTCTCTCCTCTCTCACCCCTCTCTCTCTCCCTCCTCTCTCTCTCTCCCTCTCCCCCTCTCTCTCCCCCGTCTCTCACCCCTCTCTCTATTCCCCTCTCTCCCTCCCCCTCTCTCTCCACCTCCCTCTCTCTCTCCCTCTCTCTCTCCCTCCCTCTCCCCCTCTATCTCCCCTCTCTCTCTGTCTACCTTTCTCTCTCCCCTCTCTCTCTCCCTCCTCTCTCTCCCTCTCTCTCTCCCTCTCTCTCTCTCCCCCTCTATCTCCCCTCTCTCTGTCTACCTCTCTCTCTCCCTCTATCTCCCCTCTCTCTGTCTACCTCTCTCTCCCTCTATCTCCCCTCTCTCTGTCTACTCTCTCTCTCCCTATCTCCCCTCTCTCTGTCTACCTCTCTCTCTCTCCCTCTCTCTCTCTCCCTCCCTCTCCCCCTCTATCTCCCCTCTCTCTGTCTACCTCTCTCCCTCTCTCTCCCTCTATCTCCCCCCTCTCTCTCTCTCTCCCCCTATCTCCCCTCTCTCTGTCTACCCCTCTCTCTCTCCCCCTCTATCTCCCCTCTCTCTGTCTACCCCCCTCTCTCTCTCTCTCTCTCCCTCTCTCTCTCCCTCTCTCTCTCTCTCTCCCACTCCCTCTCTCTCTCTCTCTCTCTCCCTCTCTCTCCCTCTCTCTCTCCCCCCCTCTCTCTCTCCTATTCTGTCACTCCAGGAGGTGAAGCCACTGGTGTGGAGGCCGAGGAGACGAAGAACTACCTGCCCTTATCCAGCAACGACAAGCCACCCCCAGTGGACGTCTAGTCAGACCCACACCTCGCGATATAGAATCTGTCTCTACGGTGTGTCCCTTTAAAACCAGTTCACACTGGATGGTCACGGAATTCGTCACCACCGCGTGTGAACACGGAGCTACTGGCAATACGGACGGCCACTCGTTTTGAGCTGGAGACCAGCCAAAACGTCAGTGTCTGCAACGAGAACGTGAACTTGAACTGGTCCCGGATGCTGTCACTTCCCCGGGGCAAAGGTCACGGCGAGCTGAGACTCGCTTCCGGGCCACCACTATTGGCGGTAGCAAATCACACCTATGCCTATAATGCGGACACGGGTGACAATTTGACCGTCGTGTTTCGACCATCGTCTCGGTAAAAAAAACTTCCTCCTCACAACTGATAGTTGGTACCTTGATCACAACCGACTCCACTTGCGGATACAATTGTGGCTATGTAGACATACTTTATCCATTCTGGCTGAGTCCCAGAATTTGTGGGAAGAGCATGGTTTCCTGAAAATGGGCAGACAACTCAGTGGCGATATCCCATACGTTGAGATACCAGCCCTTCTCAGAGCCACACACATACACGAAAGAGACAAGTTACAGTGACACCGCAAACTTTTCACATTGTGATTCAACCATGCAAAGTCTGATCTATCCGAGTGACCGGCTCTTCTCAGAGCCACACTCCTTCTGGAAAGAGATGACTTACATGGTGTCACCGTAAACTTTCCACATTGTGATTCAACCATGCAAACCTTTAAGTCTTATCTAACTGAGTGACCGGCTCTTCTCAGAGCCACACTCCTTCTGGAAAGAGATGACTTACATGGTGTCTCCGCAAACTTTCCACATTGTGATTCAACCATGCAAACCTTTAAGTCTTATCTAACTGAGTGACCGGCTCTTCTCAGAGCCACACTCCTTCTGGAAAGAGATGACTTACATGGTGTCACCGCAAACTTTCCCCACCATGAACGCACAAATGCGAGGCAGATGACAAAATCATTTTATTTTTATGGAAAAGCGTCAAAATTTATTTTGCCTGTAAATTGCCCGTTGCTACACCGTTTGTATAGGTAGAATCAGACTGGAATACGGTTGTATGAGCCACTACGACGGATTAAAAAAAGAAATCCCGTATAATTATGTACAGTAATTATAAAGTAAAATGGCATAATACCGGCAATTGATTTGTAAATGTTACTGACAATGGTATAATCTTGAATGCACGATAGAGTGTCGATTACAAATGTATTATCGTTATACGCTATACGCATAGAGCTCTATAAATAAACTAGAGTGCGCACTCCCCTATCAACGCGCGGTACGTACGTGTGCAGACATGGACGCGCATCCGCCATTACCAAAGAGGTCAACTTCAGCTCGAAGTGCCCGGATGTCAGTAGCAATCGCGCGTGATATGAATGGGGAAAGGTATAGCCGAAAGGTTGTGAATGCGGAAACTAAAATGTTATATAGAAATGGTTTTTAATAATGAAAGGAAAGGCCATCAATACCTCAAGGGATTGGCGAATTTTAATGTCCTACTTTCTTTTGTTAAAAATTGGGATTAGTCTGCCCCATAGAGATCCATGCATTTGCACCTCTTTGGTAATGGCGTCGCAGTCCCCTTGTCGGCACGCGTCACGCGATGAGCACGCACTCTAGTTTATTTATAGAGCTATGGTTATACGATACGTGGGGAGCTACGGAGCTCACTTTTGTACATGTTTTATTTTTCTTCTTCTGTTAACTGAATTATTAATGGAATTATCGAGGGCAGTTGATTACGCAGCTTTTAAATGTTTTATTAAGCTTACTGTCATTGTTTTATTTTATTTCTTACTCTGCTGTGCCAGAACTATGGCCCTTTTACGAATCCACGGATTAGGCTCGGGCTCAGGCTTCGTCTCCGTCTGACAAAACCTGACAATCGAGTTTGTGGTTTGTCGCATTTTGAAGGTTTTTTTGGGGTTGATAGGTAAAGAGATGGACACAAACAAACTGGGGCTAAACAGTTTTTCTAGATGCCCGTGATATTATAACGTGTAAAAGATAATGGCCGAAGTCTAAGGCCTCTTGTCAAAAAGATCATCGGTTGGGTATCGGATGATTTGACCCGTCCGATGTCGTTTCCACCGGATAGCCATCGTGAATTTTTCACCCCAGAGTCCAGTACAATCGGCTTTCTACCGGGGGAAATTTTATCGGTCGGATGAATTCACCCGGCACTCAACCGATGATCTTTTTTGAGAAGAGACCAAAGCTAGCCCGAGCCTAAGCTTTCATTTTGTAAGCGGCCAATGCATCCTGTAGTTTGCATCACTGTACATAATTCTATTGAAGAACATTTATTTGGGAAATTACTTGTGTAATACATGGCGTGATGGTACACGCTTGAATCAGATATACTATATGTGACCCGGCACAGCGACATGAGGAATATCCCACCAAAACTCTTTTCGAGTAAACAACACCTGAAGTCAAAGTATCTTCTCAATTCTATAAAAAAAAAAAAAAAGTTTTTTGGTATTTTCGGAAAATTCATGTATTGGAGGATATTATGTCCACAGGATTTTTCCAAAATCCGTCTCTAAATGTTGAAAAAAACGAGGATTTCGGGGGAGTGTTTGTGTACTGTTATCATGAAAATGTAAAGTTCCTGTCTTTTTGAATGGCCGCTTTCGAGGAGTTACACTGGTGCTGCTATATTGTGTCTGGTACCAAATGAACGAGCGAAGTCCCCTTGTACTATTTACAAGAAAGTTCACATGGAAATAAATTTGATATCATTTGAAAGCTAATGGTATACTCTTTCACATCATTAGAAAATCTCAAAATCTCAAAAGTGGGGATTATTCCTCATTATGCTGTACCGGGTCACAAAATAACGGGGTATTTTTTTTTTGAGGTTATAAACGGATAGGGGTCGTTTGGGGCCTCAAAAGGTGAACGTTTCATGTTTTTTTGTTTAAGGTCGCAAATATTACATTTGACTCATATATTTTACTCAAGAATGCCAGAGGTTACATCTCAGAATTTTAGAAAGGTCTTTCAAGGATCTAATCGTGGGTATTTCAGCTTTTGAAAAAAAAATCGAGCCGAGAAGATTTGTTCTGCCTTTCGGGGGAGTGGTTACTGGTCGGATCGGAACAGAACTTCACTTTTTTCTGCGATTTGAATTTTGTTCTTTTGAAGTCAAACGAAGTCTGGATAACAACAATTTCGAGGATTTTCCTTCCAAAACCTCGTCAGAATGCATGAAATCATTCCCCAAATCAATATCTGCAAGGAATACACGCTGCAGTCAACTATGATAGGGGAATCGGGCGAAAACGTTGGCGAATTTTGACAAGGTTCACGCGGTCGTAACTCCGACAAAATTTCAATGGTGACCCCAGTTGACCTTTGTACCATTGTAAAGCTAATAGTAAGAAATTTCCAGCTGTATACGGATAGCGCACACGAAATTAGTTATGCTGCATAGAAAATGTGCATCGCGTTTGTCGGCTAAAGTCGCCTGTGGAAAAGAAAGGGTGAATCAGTTTGCAAATCTTTATCTACTTCTATGCATTTTGAAGCCATATTGAAGCAAATTGGTTTTGCAAGATCACCTTTACATACATTCCCAAGAAAATTATGATGAATCTACATGATGAGAATAACAGCTTTTATAAATACAAGAACGCAAAAAAAATGCCAAAAAACTCATGCTGTGATAAATACCGTCAATTAGATAATTATGACGTTTAGAAGATTTTCTATTATATATTTTGTAATAATATTTACTATAATGATAATATTGCTTTAAGGATTCCTTTCGCAAGATATAATGGAGATTTTAATGTTAGCGTGGTATTCCAACAAATATAAATGGGTAATAAATGTCCCATTGCGTCAAAGTAACCCCGCTGTCTTTAATATTAATGAATATTCATTCAGTGTCATGAATATGCATTCCCTTTGGCCAATCACAAACCGCCCAATTCGAACCGGACCAATTTTGAATGTGAGCAAAAGGCGTTACGTGCTTGTTTTTGGTGCGGTCGGGCGCTGTTTTATCTTCTGTCTAATTCGGGAGAGAACAAGATCAAGAAAATGAGGAAGAGGGAAGGGACGGTAGACGGAGATGAGGCAGAGGAGAAGACCGAGACCGAGACCGAGACCGAGACCGTGACCGTGACCGAGACCGAGACCGTGACCGAGACCGAGACCGAGACCGAGACCGTGACCGAGACCGAGACCGAGACCGAGACCGAGACCGAGACCGAGACCGAGACCGAGACCGAGGCCGAGACCGAGACCGAGACCGAGACCGAGACCGAGACCGAGACCGAGACCGTGACCGAGACCGAGACCGAGACCGTGACCGAGACCGAGACCGAGACCGAGACCGAGACCGAGACCGAGACCGAGACCGTGACCGAGGCCGAGACCGAGACCGAGACCGAGACCGAGACCGAGACCGAGACCGAGACCGAGAACGAGAACGAGAACGAGACCAAGACCAAGACCAAGACCAAGACACAAGACCGAGACACAAGACCGAGACCGAGACCGAGACCGTGACCGTGACCGAGACCGAGACCGAGACCGAGACCGAGACCGAGACCGAGACCGAGACCAAGACCAAGACCTAGACCGAGACCGAGACCGAGACCGAGACCGTGACCGAGACCGAGACCGAGACCGAGACCGAGACCGTGACCGAGACCGAGACCGAGACCGAGACCGAGACCGAGACCGTGACCGAGGCCGAGACCGAGACCGAGACCGAGACCGAGACCGAGACCGAGACCGAGACCGAGAACGAGACCGAGACCGAGACCGAGACCGAGACCGAGACCGTGACCGTGACCGAGACCGAGACCGAGACCGAGACCGTGACCGTGACCGTGACCGTGACCGAGACCGTGACCGAGACCGAGACCGAGACCGAGACCGAGACCGAGACCGAGACCGAGACCGAGACCGAGACCGAGACCGAGACCGAGACCGAGACCGAGACCGAGACCAAGACCAAGACCAAGACACAAGACCGAGACCGAGACCGAGACCGAGACCGAGACCGAGACCGAGACCGAGACCGAGACCGAGACCGAGACCGAGACCGAGACCGAGACCGAGACCGAGACCGAGACCGAGACCGAGACCAACACCAAGACCAACACCAACACCGAGACCAATATCAGGCAAAAATTCCCACGAAATGGGACGGGACCAACACATGCCTTTTATAAGCTCCGTTTTATTTCCGGGTGTTTCAAACCTTTCACTAGAGGAGTTAATCCCTCGCCAAAAATTTGGAAAACCGCCAAATGGGAAATATAAAAAGTCCGGCAAAATAACAACAGCAACAGTCATTGTTGAGCCCCGACTTGGAAACGAAACAGCCACGAACCAGGTGATGATTCGAGCAAACTAGAAGGTTCTACATGTATACGGACTGGGGTAAACATTACCCGGAAATTCAAATTCAAGAAAAGCGGCATCGCCCAAGCGCCAAGATTATAGTTAAGATTTTATTTTTATTGAAAGCCGATCGGGTGACTTAAAAAAATGTTCAGGGGGATCTTGAAATTTCAATTACATTCAAACAAACCCAGGAAAAAAAAATCCCCGGCACAGACTACCTGATTATTTTGGGAAGGCCACCATCTAAGGGCTGGATAGCTCAGATGGTAAGAGTGCTGGTGTGCCAAAGACTAGTTGACTATTTGGGAAGGCCACCATCTAAGGGCTGGATAGCTCAGATGGTAAGAGCACTGGTGTGCCAAAGACTAGTTGACTATTAGGAAAGGCCACCATCTAAGGGCTGGATAGCTCAGATGGTAAGAGCACTGGTGTGCCAAAGACTAGTTGACTATTAGGGAAGGCCACCATCTAAGGGCTGGATAGCTCAGATGGTAAGAGCACTGGTGTGCCAAAGACTAGTTGACTATTTGGGAAGGCCACCATCTAAGGGCTGGATAGCTCAGATGGTAAGAGCACTGGTGTGCCAAAGACTAGTTGACTATTAGGGAAGGCCACCATCTAAGGGCTGGATAGCTCAGATGGTAAGAGCACTGGTGTGCCAAAGACTAGTTGACTATTAGGGAAGGCCACCATCTAAGGGCTGGATAGCTCAGATGGTAAGAGCACTGGTGTGCCAAAGACTAGTTGACTATTTGGGAAGGCCACCATCTAAGGGCTGGATAGTTCAGATGGGAAGAGCACTGGTACGTTATTAATCCAGAGGTCTCGGGTTCAAGTCCCGGTCCAGTCAAAGTTTACTTTGCAAATTTTTCAAAAGTTTCAAACATATCAGAAGCTTTCTCGATGTCAATATAATAATGGCAGTAATAAAACTATTTATCGAGCTTTGAGTGAAGATTACTCCAGAAATACAGCATCCCAGACCGTAAGATAGTTTATTACTCGCGAGTAATAAACTATTTGTCGATGTTTGAGTGAAGATTTCTAGGGAAGTACAGCATCCCAAACCGTAAGATTTCAAGATGAGGATTCGAACATGACCATCTACAAACTGTGTAAATTAGAAGGAAATCTGTTGATGTCGATGTTTTCCGATCTTCCCAATGTTGTATTGGGCCTTTAGATTAAGCTATTAGGTTTGCGGTGACACCATGTTTAAGGTCTCTTAAAGAAGAGGTTCTCCTGATGACGGCCAGAGCATACTGGTCGAAACGTCGAGTTACCACTCAGGCTTGTTTCAGAACCACACCTCGTCTTTAACAGACCTTATACATGGTGTCACCGCAAACCTTCCTAATATATTGATTCACCCACCATGCAAAGCCTTCATTCTTATTTATTCAAGCTGAGACGAGTTGGATGAAATAGACCACTGGTTGAGTTGAGGTGCGTGCGATCTCGGCTGTTCGTTGAACAACCCTGACGGGGAGGTGGTATGTGATGGTGTTCAGAGTGCAGCATTCTTTATGTCATGTTCGGAGATATATAAGAGAACCGACATATGACGCTTAACCACCGTCGTTCAGCCATGCTGGTACCCTGTAAATTGTGTGGGGACTATACAAGGATGTGTTTTGTAAACCAGCGTAGGTTAGGCTTACGGCGCTACAGTTTGGGTTATGGTTACGGACAGAGTTAGAGTTCGGGTTGGGTTAGCGTTACTGATAGAGTTAGGATTAGGATTAGGGTTCGGTTCAGGATTAGGGTTGTTAGGGTTAGGATTAGGATAGGGGTTAGGGTTGTTTCGTGCTTGTGCCTGTAACTACCCGAGAAATGCATGAATGAATGAATGACTGAATGCGGGAGGCCTCAGCAAAACCAAGCTTCGCGCATGCGCACTTATAGCTTAGCCACGGTGGTTAAGGCCGTTTTTGAAATGAAGGCTTTGGCTCGGGTTTAGGCTTCGGTCATATTTATCTTGCTCGGTTTAATAATTACAGGCTTCTAAAACAAGCGTTTGGCCCCAGTTTCTTGGTGAATACCCTGTAGCTATCAAGCCAACAAACTTAAAATTCGGAAACAAACCACAACCTGGATTTTCATGTTTTGTCAGACGGAGACGAAGCCTGAGCCCGAGCCTAAGCCCTCATTTCGAAAACGGCTTAAGCGTCATACGTCGTGACGCTTATATGCCTCCATGCTCGTGCGGTTCGAGCGCTGGGAACAAGGTTCGCGTGTGACGAACAGACGGCCCCAACTCGACCCTTGAAAGAAAAAAACCCGGATCTGAACAATATCCAGGCATTATTCTTTGGCCTATCCACGAACTATATTCATGCCACGCTATTCAGGGATTTGGCCAGTTGCTGAAAGGGGAGGATTATATCACACATAATGCCACTGCACGGGGTATGTATTATTCGTAGCACAATTGGAAAGACTGAAAGCCCGCTGACTACACACTACAGTGCAGACCTACAGAAAAATAACCCGCGGACTTGAACATGGCGTTCCCATAACTCTTGCACTTTCATGGGCCGACTACTTATGCAAAGAAGCAGGCCATTTTTTAAGCGTGGAAGGAAATGAAATTAGGGATACCTTCAGATAGGCGACTCCTCTGAACAAAAACATGATCAAGTCCGATTGTTAACATTTTGGAAAGTGCTATACAAGCATTCTCTAAAAAAAAAAAAAAAAAAAAAAGGAAGAAATGGAAATACAATTGAAAATTGGCAAACAAAACGTTTGACTAGAAGGCCACTAATCCACCAATATCAGGTGGCCTTACAGTATCATAAGTGGCCATTCACTGAGGCCATTGGTCATATTTCAGGAAGCCTGGACTATGTTATGCACATTCACGGAGTCAAAAGAAAGTTCAATATCAGCTGGCCTGACATTATTCCGAGTGGCCATTCACTGAGGCCACTGATCCTCCAATATCAAGTGGCCTTACAGTATCATGAGTGGCCATTTACCGAGGCCACTGAGACTCCAATATCAAGTGGCCTTACAGTATCATAAGTGGCCATTCACTGAGGCCACTGAACCTCCAATATCAAGTGGCCTTACAGTATCATGAGTGGCCATTCACCGAGGCCACTGAACCTTTAATATCAAGTGGCCTTACAGTATCATGAGTGGCCATTCTCCGAGGCCACTGAACCTCCAATATCAGGTGGCCTGACAGTATCATATGTGGCCATTCATCGAGGCCACTGATCCTTCAATACCAGGTGGCATAACAGTAGTTTTTAGTGGCCACTAATTAACTGAGGCCACTGATCATTTCATATTAGGAAGCCAGGACTATGATATGCACATTCACAAAGTCAAAATAACCTCCCATATCAGGTGGCCTGACATTATTCCGAGTGGCCATTCACTAATGCCACTGATCCTCCGATATCAAGTGGCCTTACAGTATCATGAGTGGCCATTCACCGAGGCCACTGAACCTCCAATGTCAGGTGGCCTGACAGTATCATGAGTGGCCATTTACCGAGGCCACTGAGACTCCAATATCAAGTGGCCTTACAATATCATAAGTGGCCATTTACCGAGGCCACTGAACCTCCAATATCAGGTGGCCTGGCATATATTTACGGCCGTTCACCGAGTCCAAGGAACCAGTTTTAGAGGCCATTCACTGATCAGTGAATGGCCCACTGTGAAGGTCACTGACCTTACAAAAGCAATTGACCCGACGCTATCTTAATTGGCCATTGGGATGTCAACAGTCAGGCAATTGCCTCCAATTACCTAATACAAGACAGGCTGCGTGCCTAACACGAAACCCCCAAGGAAACTAGATAGTCGGTGCAGAACGCTATGGTGATTTCTCGATGGACTTTTTGTCACGAGGAAGAAGAAGTTAAAAAAAAAAAAAAAAAAAAAAAAATTCCACTATGCGGTGGGGAAAACAGACAAACAAGTTGAAGGCATGCCTGCTTTCATCCAGGCCCGAAATTCGGAAGAAGCTCGTTCCAGGTTGAGACCGTCATACGCAAGGCGGAACAAGCCCGCAGGCAAAACACCCCTTCCCTTCCCTTCCCTTCCCTTCCCTTCCCTTCCCTTCCCTTAAAGCCCCTACACAACATTGGTAAGATCGAAAAACAGAAATGTTCACAGATTTACATGAAACTTACACAGTTTGAAGATGGTTATAGTAGAAACCTCGCACTGAAATATTTCTGACTAAAATCTTGTATTTTGGGAGACATGAGTAAAAGAAATAGTTTACGTCTCACCGAGATCTAAACTACTTTTCGGAACAGAACGGCATTGAAATGAATGCTGTATTTTCGAGAAACAAATGAAGCGGTTTTCACGATTTTCTCCAGACTCGGTTAGCGGATTGAGCTGACATTTTCACAGGTGTGCTATTTCATGCATTATGTTGGATCGGACAACGTATGGATGCTATTCTTTGACCTCGACCAATGTTGTGTTATCCCTTTAAACTAGGTCCACTGCATGTAATATCCTCTGTGCTGTGGGAACGACCGTCAATTATCTAATTCGACTGCATTTTTTGTTTGTTCCCCGCACCATTCCAAGAAAGTTAACCCCTGACATCCAGCCTACAATCTCACACAAGTCTGTATTTATACACACACGTACAGACCGCCCAACTCAAACTTTTTTTTCTAAACAAACGGACTCAACAAAGGTACTTTTTTTTTCTTTCTTTCTTTTCTTTATACAAAAAAAAAATCTACCATGTCTGGGGAAAAAAAAAAACAACCATGAAACTGACCGGACTTCTACAGGATAAATACAGACTGAGATTCCATAATCTTCAGACAATGGTTAGAATGCCAACAAAAGGAAACTAGCGGAAACTACATGTACATTGTGCCATTCGATTTTTTCATTCCCCTTTTCTATTCGACAGGGGGAGGGAGTTATATAAAAGGAAAAGAGGTGGCAAGTGAGGTCTCTGGCTGGGGCCAGGAGGGGAGTATTTTAAATAAAAAACCCGAGAACGGCACGATTCGTGATGAATGGTACACTACAGCACAGGGGGAACCGTAGGTGTCGAAATGGACACCACTCCCTGAAGGTGAAGTCGAGCGCTCTCTCTGGCGTCGTTCAGACACCGTACTAAAAGTGGTCTATCTTCGGTTTAAACTGAAAAAGGTCTATCTAGTTGTGTCTGAACGGTCTACGTAGACCGTTTTACGTCTCCGTAGTACGGTGTCTGAACATAGCCTCTCTCTCTTTCTCTTTTCAAACGACCGGGATTTCTTTTATTCACTTAAGAGCATCAAATAGAGGCCAGAGTTTGGAAAGGGGGATTGAGACTTGAGAGAGTGGGAGGTTGGAACACGATTTATTTATTCATCAATTTTTTTTTTTTTTTTTTTTTTCAGGGGCATTTTCTCTCGACGCAACTCTTGCCAGCCTCCTCGTACTCCTGCCGTGAGATCCACATCTGCTGGAAGGTGCCCTGGGAGAGTCAAGGGGAGGTGGGGAAGTGGGGGCGAGGGAGAGGGAGAGAGGGACGTGAGCCAGGGTTTCCAATAGACACAGCGGCACCTGCTAAGGCCCTCCCTCGTTCACTCGGGATGAAGGTGCCCTGTCCTGCACTAAGTAACATGCGCTCTCTAGCTAGCACCTTGAAGGATAATTACTATTTGAAACAGCCTGCAAAGGTGCCGAAAGGGCCAACATAGACAGTGTCCTGTGCAGGTGACGAATGCATGTACAGAATTGTACATAAACAATGACCTGCACAGGTGCCAAGAGCACCTACTGTACATCTTTAGACAGTGTCCTGTGCAGGTGACAAATGCATGTACAGAATTGTACATAAACAATGACCTGCACAGGTGCCAAGAGCACCTACATGTACATCTATAGACAGTGTCCTGTGCAGGTGACAGATGCATGTACAGAATTGTACATAAACAATGACCTGCACAGGTGCCAAGAGCACCTACATGTACATCTATAGACAGTGTCCTGTGCAGGTGACAGATGTACAAAATTGTACATAAACAATGCCATGCACAAGTGCACAGGTGCCAAGAGCACCTACATGTACATCTAGACAGTGTCCTGTGCAGGTGACAAATGAATGTACTGTACATTAGCAATGCCCTGCACAGGTGCCAAGTAGGCCTATATGTATCTGTATCTGTAGGGATACTATACAGGTGCCACACACATTTCCATATAAAGACATACATGTTCAGCCACTTCAGGTGCTATGTAGCCTATGTTGTACAGTGTCCTATGCAGGTATCAAGTACACACATGTACATGTATGTATATGTAAACTTACGTGTACATGTTCCTGGCATGTGTACATGTACCTTTCGAACATCTTGCATTCACAACACATATAGGATATGTTGTGTGGGTGCTAGGAATTTGTATGCAGGTGCAAAGTACATACCTATGCTATACCTAACTTTAGAATATCTTGTACAGTGTACAAGATATTCTTGTAGAGTACAATACCAACAGATTACCTTGAAAAGGTGCTACATCTATGTTGTAGGTGCATGGATACATGCACACTTCACAATGTCCTACACAGGTGCAAAGTACCAGTGTAATGCTTACAGTAAGGTTTAAAGCTAATTCTAAAGGATTACTTCTGCTGCTACAGGTATATTTACAAGTAGGCCCCTACATCTGTACAGTAATTCTCCTGGTGACGGACAAAGTAAACACTACCCAAAATGTGGAGTAACCAGAACCTGCTCTTTTCAGAGCCACACTCAATTCTCAAAAGAGAAGTGCTACATGGCTGTCACTGTAAACGTTCTACTTAATTCTACCGGAACAACAACAGCTAAATGTGGATAATACTGCCTACAGTACACTTTCACGCTATTACTAGTACTTACAGCACACGACCATTGCTACGGCAGTTCCTAACATAACGATATTCACACCCCTTGTAACGTATTTCTACTCTATTTCTAAACAATGTTTAAAGTTAAAAATACTACTAAATAACAACTATATCAACACGCACATTGAACAATTGCATAGACAATACTTACTAGATTACATTATAATGCTGTTACTTATTACAGTATATTCATATTTTTAAAGCATTTCTTAACACAATGGGTTTTTAATGCAAATGTAATTCAAATGAGCTTGTCAAGTTGTATTTGCAAGAAGCTAGTCTGCGTTTCCAACAAAAATAAGTAACTTTTCAAGTGGTTCCTAACCAATGGTGTTGTAATGGAAGAAATTGAATTTGGTAAATGTGGCCCGGCACAGCGACATGAGGAATATCCCACCAAAACACTTTTCGAGTAAACAACGCCTGAAGTCAAAGTATCTTCTCAATTCGAAAAAAAAAAAAAATGTTTTTTTAGGTAGTTTTGGAAAGTTAATGTATTGGAGGATATTATGTCCAAAGAATTTTTCCGAAATCCGTCTCTAAATGTTGAAAAAACGAGGATTTCCGGGGAGTGTTTGTGTACTGTTTTCATGAAAATGTAAAGTTCCTGCCTTTTTGAATGGCCGCTTAGGAGGAGTTAGAATGGTGCTGCAATATTGTGTCTGGTACCAAATGAACGAGCGAAGTCCCCTTGTACTATTTACAACAAAGTTCACACGGAAATAATTTTGATATCATTCAAAAGCTAATGGTATACTCTTTCACATCATTAGAAAATCTCAACATCTCAAAAGTGTGGGTTATTCCTCATTATGCTATGCCGGGTCACAAATGGCTAAGGAAATTTAAATAGGATTTGGGGGTTGGTGCACTTACCAATGAGGCTAGGATGGAGCCTCCAATCCAAGAGCTGAACCGTCTCTCTGTGGTGCCCGATGGGGCAATGATCTTCAGACGCATATTCTGTGGATACAAGAGCAAAAGGATAGCATCAGGATAGTGACAAGATAGCGTAAGGATAGTATCAAGATAGTATCAGGATAGTATCAAGATAACGACAGGATAGTGACAGGATAGTGACAAGATAGCGTAAGGATAGTATCAAGATAGTATCAGGATAGTATCAAGATAACGACAGGATAGTGACAGGATAGTGGCAAGATAGCGTAAGGATAGTATCAAGATAGTATCAGGATAGTATCAAGATAACGACAGGATAGTGACAGGATAGTGACAAGATAGCGTAAGGATAGTATCAAGATAGTATCAGGATAGTATCAAGATAACGACAGGATAGTGACACGATAGTGACACGATAGTGTAAGGATAGTGACAAGATAGTGTAAGGATAGTGTGAGAATAACGTCAGATTAGTGACAGGATAGTGACAAGATAGTAACAAGATAGTCTGATAGTGTAAAGATAGTGTCTGGATAGTGTCTGGATAGTGTCAAGATAGTGTCAGGATAGTGTCAGGATAGTGTCAGGATAGTGTCAGATTAGTGACAGGAAAATATCTCCAGGGATCATGTTCCTGTTTTCTTTCTGTTAACTCAATTGATTTTTCTGTTTTGGGGTGTTTTTGGGGTTTTTTTTTTTTTTTGGGGGGGGGGGGGTTTGGGGGGAGGGAGGGCAAGGGGAAGAAGGGCCTTCCACAGGGACACTCACCTGAGGCGTTTTGTTCTGTAGTTCCCTCTGTAGGCGTTCCACAAAGCCCGACAGGAGCGTGTTACCTCCGGTGACGATCACGTTACTGTACATTGCCTGGGCGATACAGGAACAAAGCAAGATGGATAAGTGACCAAAGCAGAGTGTACTATACTGCCAGCTTGGTTACTTCTACCACGGTCTCAGTAAAATGCTCCCAAGTCGAAAGTCCAAGGGCGGACAGTACTTACTTTTGACCACCATCGTCTCGGTAAAACCTTCCCCCCCAAAAAGTCCAGTGCGAACACAGTTTAAAGTCCCAATACAACATTGGGAAGTTCGGGAAACATCGATGTCCACAGATTTCCTTCTAATTTACACAGTGTGTAGATGGTCATGATAGAATCCTCATGTTGAAATCTTACGGTCTGGGATGCTGTACTTCTCGAGAAATCTTCACTCAAACATCGACAAATAGTTTATTACTCGCGAGTAATAAACTGTCCTACGGTCTGGGATGCTGTACTTTTCGAGAAATCGTCACTCAAACATCGACAAATAGTTTATTACTCACGAGTAAAAAAAAAAATTCTTACACCACAGAACAGTGCATAAACCGTGAATTTTCTTTTGCATTTTTCTACTTTCTCAGATTACCATTTGAGCTAAAGCCTTTTGCAGGATTTCTTTTTGGGAATGTTTAATGCTTTAACACAGACTGTCGCAATCTTTTGACCTTTACCAATGTCGTATTCGGCCTTACACAACATTGGTAAGATCGAAAAACAGAAATGTTCACAGATTTACACGAAACTTATAGTTTGAAGATGGTTATAGTAGAAACCTCTCACTGAAATATTTCTGCCTAAAATGTTGTATTTTGGGAGAAAAGAGTAAAAGAAATAGTTAACGTCTCACCGAGATCTAAACTATTTGTCTGAACGGTACGTTGTTGAATGCTGCATTTTCGCGAAACAAATGAAGCGGTTTTCACGATTTTCTCGAGACTCGGTTGGCGAATTGCGCTAACATTTTCACAGGTGTGCTATTTCATGCATATGTTGGATCAGACAACGTATGGATGCTATTCTTTGACCTCGACCAATGATGTGTAGGGCCTTTAAGGGGGTATGTACAGTACTTACTGCTCTGACATCAGCATCCAGGAGACCAATACTCGTGCTGGCAACATGACCCACTCCTAGCATGGTGTTCCCTTCAAAGCCCTGCAACAGCAATAACAGAGACACGAATCCGGTCAAATCTCACCCGCAAAAAAAGGAAAAACTGACTAGAAAGTTAAAAAAAAAAAAAAAAATTGGCAAAGAAAACAATGACTGGACCAGGACTTGAACCCGAGACCTTTGGATTAACGCACCAGTGCTCTTCCCATCTGAAGCATCTAGCCTTTAGATGGAAGGCCATCCCTAATAGTCAACTAGTCTTTGCCGGGATGGGGGCGCCAGTGAATGGTTGAACTGCTTCTGACTGGTGCCCCCACCCCGGCAAAGACTAGTCGACTATTAGGGAGGCCACCATCTACATTGCACGTGAGGGCTGGATAGCTCAGATGGAAGAGCAGCTGTACGTTAATCTTGGGTTCACGTCACGGTCCAGTCAAAGTTTTCTTCAAATCTCAAAAGAGATACACTCTTGGGGTAGAGGGTTAAGTGGAAGAATACGAAAGGCTTTGAAGCGAAAGTATCTACAGAGTTAATTAAAAAAGTGGCAGGGCCAAAGAGAAAAACGCACCTTGACGTGGGAGATATCAAACAGGCCCTCAGGGATGCGGACTCGCTCCTCGGCAAACTCCTGGTGGTAGCCGTTGGGGAAGTCGTAGAGAAGCGAGGACAGCTGATCGGCTGCCCTGGAAACCGAAGGAAAAAAAAAAAAAGAGACAGTGGAATGCACCCGCTGCCTTTACCACAAATCGCACGCTTTGTTGAGGCCGTCCAGCTGGATCATTTGTCCACTGCAGTGCAGGAATGTTTGTGGTCAAAGGGTAGCAGCACACACAGTTCTCGGAGTCGTGTCGCACACTCTTACCATCTGAGCTACCCAGCCCTTAGATGGTGGCCTTCCCTAATAGTCAACTAGTCTTTGCCACACCAGCACTCTTACCATCTGAGCTATCCAGCCCTTAGATGGTGGCCTTCCCTAACAGTCAACTAGTCTTTGGCACACCAGCGTTCTTACCATCTGAGCTATCCAGCCCTTAGATGGCGGCCTTCCCAAACAGTCAACAAGTCTTTCCCCGGAGTTGGGGGCGCTAGTCAGAACCAGTTCAACCATTGTTTGACCCCCCCCCAAAAAAAAAAAAATCAAGGTTGAGAAGTCGGCGACTTACTCGGGCTCATAGGGTGTGTCGGCCACCTGGAGGGTAGAGATCTGGAAATCCTGCAGCACCTGCTTGACCCTGTACGAGTGCCACGACTTCGTCACCTGAGGCACCTCCTTGCGCTTGAAGTTCGCCGGAGCGCCCTCTTTGACCGTCTCCTGTTTCGGGGGGAAGGGGAGAGGGGGGTGGGAAGCCGAGAAAAGACACGGGACGTGAACACGGTGTCAATTTCAATTAAACTTTAAAAAAAAAAATTAAAAAAAAAAAAATCTTTGACGAAAGCTCTTGATGCATTTGACATGTAAACACAGAGAAGACTGTCAGGAATCACACGGAAAGAGAAGAGAACAAACGAATCTGTCAGGGAAGAAATGAAAGAAAAGTGCGGCCATCTAGATCCTCTAGCTAACGTTGTGAATAAAGAAAGAAAGTAGACCTCCTTTGGACATGCCACAAGGTCCTAAAACACAACAGCAAACACTATGAACATCTAAACGGTGAAAATGCCATTTAGCCGTGAAAAGAAAATTCACCGTGTTTTCACCCCTATTTCATGGCACACAGTTTTAGCCAAGTCATTTTCACTGTGTTTTCACCAGTGGTCTCCAAGGCCACATTCCTGGTTGTAAATGGCTAGAGGCAATTTAGAAGTATCTGGGAGTGACAGGACACCATACTCTATGGGGGCTAGTGGTCCCAACTGGTAATTGAATTAGTCATCCCCCAAGGCTGGAGCTTGCCACCCTAGATATTCACGGTTTTTCACGGTCTCTTTAGTGATCTGAAGATGTCCTTATCAGGTCAGTGACGCAATTATTTTCACTGTAAAATGCACCGTGAAATAACAGTGATGACATTTCACCCCTTTTTCACTGTTAACAGTGGGTCAAAACAAAAGAGACAGAGACGGGAGACAGTGGCTTGATGATGTAAGGGAATGGTCTAACAATGGACCAACAGTATTGAACGGATAATCTGCCAGGTTTTACTCTCTTGTACCCATAGTATACCCTTATCGATTTATTTCACAGAAATATGTGACCCGGCACAGCGATATGAGGAATATCCCACCAAAACACTTTTTAAGTAAACAACGCCTAAAGTCAAAGTATCTTCTCAATTCGATAAAAAAAATATCATTTTTTTTTTTTTTTGTATTTTCAGAAAGTTAAAGTATTGGAGGATATTATGTCCAAAGGATTTTTCCGAAATCCGTCTCTAAATGTTGAAAAAAAAACAAGGATTTTGAGGGAGTGTTTGTGTACTGTTTTCATCAAAATGTAAAGTTCCTGTCTTTTTGAATGGCCGCTTTCGAGGAGTTAGAATGGTGCTGCTATATTGTGTCTGGTACCAAATGAACGAGCGAAGTCCCCTTGTACTATCTACAACAAATTCACACGGAAATAATTTTGATATCATTTGAAAGCTAATGGTATACTCTTCCACATCATTAGAAAATCTCAAAATCTCAAAAGTGGGGGTTATTCCTCATTATGCTGTGCCGGGTCACATATATTGTTCCGATTGTTTTAGCGAGATTTGCAAACGATGCATTGATCAAAAACCCCCGTAAGGCGGTCATCGGCGCTGAAAAAAAAACCCCGGCGCGAAGTGGATAAACACCAGACACATAAGAGGGAAAACTAACAGGTCATGTTATTGGTGTGACCGCAAACCTTCCACTTAGTACTTCCGACGTGAAATGCTTCAAATCTCATCTAAAACGGGGACTTGCCTTGGAGGAAATGAGATAGGGAGGCACCACTTCAATCTTCAACTCGTCAAAGAGCTCTTTGCACTGCATGGTGACAAAATCGCCGCCCAAAGGACTCTTGACTATGCCTGAAGTAGAGAAAGAATGCAAGAAATCAGTGAACATTTCGGCTGTTTGATCTTACCGATGTTGTGCAGGGGCTTTAAGTCTGTCCTATGGGCACTACTGACGCATGGAAGACGGGCGCATCCCAAAAGATCTTCTGTACGGGGAACTCGCTTCAGGCACACGAGCCCTCGGATGCCCAAAACTGCGCTTCAGGGATGTTTGCAAGAGGGATCTCAAGACGCTAGACATCGATGGCGACACGTGGGAGGTTCTGGCCGCTGACAGAGTCACATGGAGACACGCACTGCCCCTCCTTTTCCCCTGCCTCCCTCTGCCTCCCACCTCACCTCCCCTTCCCCTTCCCTGCCCCTCCTTTTCCCCTACCTCCCCCTGCCTCCAACCAACCCTCCCCTTCCCTGCCCCCTCCCTACCCCTCCTTTTCCCCTGCCTCCCTCTGCCTCCCACCTTCCCCTTCCCTGCCTCCTCCCTGCCCCTATTTCCCCCCTCCTTTTACGCCTCCCTCCCACCTCTCCTCCCCTTCCCTGCCCCCTCCCTCCACCCATTCCACCCCCTCCATCCTTTCCCTTCCCCCTCTCTTCCCCCTCCCTGCCCCATCCTTTTCCCCCTCCCTCCCCATGCCTCTCACCTCCCCTCCCCTTCCCTGCCCCCTCCCTCCACCCCATCCACCCCCTCCATCCTTTCCCTTCCCCCTCTCTTCCCCCTCCCTGCCCCCTCCTTTTCCCCCTCCCTCCCCATGCCTCTCACCTCCCCTCCCCTTCCCTGCCCCCTCCCTCCACCCATTCCACCCTCTCCATCCTTTCCCTTCCCCCTCTCTTCCCCCTCCCACTCCCACTCTACCCCCTGCAGATAGACCCTGTCATGTCGCCCCTCTCCTTTCACCTCCAATCAAAAATCGCTAATGAATGCCACTTGTAATTACAGGAGCCGCAAAGTGGCCCCAGCCCCAGTGATCGATTTCTCCATAAAACAGGGAGGGATCTGCTGTGCCCCACCTGGGTACAATAACTAGAGATAACCCAAGAATCTGCTGTGTACCTTGTTGCAGTACATATCCCTCATGCACGGGCGTAGCAGTGGTGTGTGTGGCCCCACTGTCTATGACCAAGCCTGTGGACCGCACGTTGGCAAAACTAACCGGGCAAACCGTGTTAAGGAAATCGTAAAAATTTAGTGGGCCTGACGTTTCGATCCTAGCAGGACCTTTCTCAAAGGCAGAGTGACAAGGACAGAACAGATACATGTACACGAAGGAAGGGGGAAGAGAGTGAATAGGACACGGATGAGAAACAAAGGACAAAGAGTAAAGCTGGTAGGGTGAGATCAAAGGGAAGGGCAAGGAGTAGGGTAGGGATTAGTGAGAAGAGGGGGAGAGAGAAGTGTGGAGGAGTGAAGACAAAAGAAGGATTATCAGAAAGCTGCATGGTGTTAGTCATTACCCTCCTGGATGTTGAGACCATGTGGTTGAATAGTCCGAAGACTCTTCATCCACATTTTCTCACGGCTAAGATGGACAGCATTACTACGGTGACCAAGGGATTCTATGCCCAGTACACTCATATCTGATATCGAATGATCAGGGAGATTGAAGTGATACCCAACAGGGGTGTGCACTTTACCGGTTTTGATTGTAGACCTATGGCCATAGATACGTTTTTGAGGGTGTTTTTGGTCTCGCCAATCTTGATTCCTGGATATATACAGTACTTAGCTCCTGGAGGTGGGCCACTAAGAATTCAGAGCACCATTAGTGTTACAGCTAGGATCAAAATATCAGGGCACACTAATCTTATCTATATTATTTGCTTTTTGGTCACTTTAGTCAGTCAGCAGTTTGCAAATCTTTTACAAATTGCAGTAACAAACAGACTGACCAACAAACACACAAAGAGACAGACAGACGAACAGACAGATGAAAAAGATACGCTGTCTGCACGGCGTTCTTGCAGAGGAAGAAGGCGGGGATGCTGTACTTCTCAAACATGACCTCCGTCAGTTTCTCTCTCTTGTGTCTGGTGTTCAGCTGCAGAAGGGAGAGTCGCATTTCATTAATTTCTCAGGCGGCAGCAATACTCACTGAAGAATGTTTAGCGGGCATGACGACATTTCGATCTTAGCAGGACCTTTCTCAAAGACAATTTTTCAAATTTTCATATTTTCATATTTTTTAATTTTTCAAATTTCAAATTTTTCAATTTTTCAAATTTCAAATTTCGAATTTTTCAATTTTTCAAATTGTAATTTTTTTCAAATTTTTCAATTTTCATTTTTCAAATTTTACATTTTTCTAGTTTTCCATTTTCAATCATTCAAATTTTCCATTTTCAATCATTCAAATTTTCAGTTTTCAAATTTTTCCAAATTTCTATGTTTTCACATTTTCAAAAAAAAATCAAAATTTTTCAAATTTTCTCAAATTTTCAATTTTCCTTTGACAAAGTTCCTGCCAGGATCGAAACGTCAGGCCCACTTAATTTGGAGATTTGCAGGTCGCACTCACCGGGGGCTCGGACATGAGAACGGGATGCTCAGCAGAATCGGACTGGATGTAGCGCTTGTAGATGTGGTCCAGGAGAGCTCCAAACATCTCCCAATCGTCCACTGAGAAAGTGAAGAAGAAAACGCAGCAATTAACCCCTTGCGTACGGACGACGTCTATAGCCGCTCTGGGAGTTGGAGAAATTTCCAAGCTGTAGACAAAGACTCTTTTCAGCAATATTTATCATGACAAACACCCTTTTTTGGCGTCAATTGCTGCATGATTTGCCAGATTAGCTGCAAAACAACGGCGCTATTGTGGGGCTTCATTGTGAACGATCAAGGGTCTGCGCGCTACTACAGCAGACAGTGTGCTAGCCTGCCTAATCAGTCAACTACATCATAAAAATAAAAGTGGAGAATTGTTTTTCTTTTTTTTTCAGACATAAAGGGGCGGTATTTGTAATAGCAACTCCTTGCTCCAACGATGGCTTCTGAGACTTGCATGGTATCACCACTGACCATTTCACAACGCGGGGGCACGAACCATAGCCACCAAGATACGGGACGAACTCAAAAAGAGTCCGGAGCAAGGCACCAGACTACCCACCCACCACTCACCCATGCCGTCCTTGAGCGGGTTCCCCATCTCCAGGCCAGCCCGGGGCACGCTGAGAGAGTTGACGTCGATGACGTACTTGCGCTTGCCGTCCCGCAGCGAGGGCGGGGTGGCGCCCAGCCCGTCTATGTCCAGCGACTCCACCTCCTTGTTGTCCAGGACACCCACGGCTGTCGGGATCTCCGCCTGGGTCAGGGTACCAGACCATTACACCTGAGAGGCTTGCAAGTAGGGGTTCTAGCCATACAACACACCAAATAACCCACCAAACAACCCACCAACTAACCCACAAACCCACCAACCCCCAAACAACAACCAACTAACCCACCAACTAACCCACAAACCCACCAACTTACACCCCAACCAACCCACCAACTAACCCCCATGCAACCCACCAACCCACCAACTAACCCCACACCAACCCACCAACTAACCCACCAACCAACCCACAAACCCACCAACTTACACCCCAACCAACCCACCAACTAACCCCCATGCAACCCACCAACCCACCAACTAACCCCACACCAACCCACCAACTCACCCACCAACTAACCCACCAACCAACCCACCAACTAACCCCCAAACAACCCACCAACTAACCCCACACCAACCCACCAACTAACCCACCAACCAACCTACCAACTAACCCCCAAACAACCCACCAACTAACCCACCAACCCACCAACTCACCCACCAACTAACCCACCAACCAACTCACCAACTAACCCCCAAACAACCCACCAACTAACCCACCAACCCACCAACTAACCCCACACCAACCCACCAACTAACCCACCAACTAACCCACCAACCAACCCACCAACTAACCCCCCCAAACAACCCACCAACTAACCCACCAACTCACCCACCAACTAACCCCCAAACAACCCACCAACTAACCCCCAAACAACCCACCAACTAACCCACCAACCAACCAACAAATAACCCACCAACTAACCCCATCCAACCCACCAACCTATCCACCCCTACCAACCAACCCACAAACCAACCAACCAATCAACCAACAAACAAACGATAAACCAACAAACCAACGAACCAATCGCCCAGCAAACCAGTCAACTGACCGACCTCTAAGCGACCACCCAAACAATCAACCCGCAAACAACACATCACAGTTTAGTAAGCAGGCCTTTGCAGGGAACTCCTTGACATGATAAATACCTTCGGGGAGTCTTCACCGGCGTAACCAGCTCTGGTGGAGAAGGACCCCATGTCAAAGACCAACGCGCCGACCTCATCTGTAGAGAGATCGAGCAGTGTAACAATTACCAATAGCAATCAATCAATGCATCCGAGACTAGTCCCACTTACTGGGCCGCTAGGAGCTCCTCTGAAACGATTTCAAGCCTCGCGCTTAATGATTTTATTTACTAGCCCACCGGGCTAGTAAATTGATTTTTTGGGGGCTAAACCGCAGCAAAGTTTTACTAGCCCTGTAAAATTAATATTGAATTTAAAACAAGGTTATTAGGTTAAATAAAACAAATGATTAGTTTCTAATTTCTCATCCCCGCCCGCATCATTTTTGTTGCCACAGCCCACACCACTGTTAGTCCCACTTACTGGGCTGCTAGTAGCTCCCTTAAACGAGTTTTTTATCTGTCGCACTAGCGTCCCACCGCGTTTAATATAGTAAAACACTAATTCTCAACCGAAGGCCTTAAAAGTGCCCGAAATAGCGTCCAACGATTCAATAAATGCGCCTGCCGGCTTCTACACATGTCCAGACAATCCAGTGGTACTTCAGCGGTACTTACGAGTTATGTTTGGACCGAAAATCCGACAAAATGACACTTTTCGAGTAAATAACGCCTAAAGTCAAAGTATTTTGGTGGGATATTCCTCATGTCGCTGTGCCGGGTCACATATGTTTGTACGTGGCCTCATTGATAAAGCACAGGGTTCGCACATTTCCTCGTGGACGAATGGAGTTTTCAACGACGCTACATGTGCGCTGCCGACATCGGAGTCATTTTGTCGGATTTTGCGGTCCAAACATAAGTCGTAAGTACCGCTGAAGTACCACTGGTTTGTCTGGACATGTGTAGAAGCCGGCAGGCGCATTTATTGAATCTTTGGACGCTATTTCGGGCACATTAAGGCCTTCGGTTGAGAATTAGTGTTTTTGTATATTAAACGCGGTGGGACGCTAGTGCGACAGATAATCTCAAAACTCGTCTAAGGGGAGCTACTAGTGGCCCAGTAAGTGGGACTACACCGCTGTCTCCTTTTTACTAGTCCGCCGGGCTAGCAAAGTCAAAAGAGGGCCATTTTACTAGCCTGCAGCTGATTTTACTAGACAATGACCGCCGGGCTAGTGTCATTGAATACTCAAGATGAAATAATCTTTGAATTTCATCGACACTAAAAGAAAACTGAAAAAAATATCATTGGATTGGATTTTTTCACGAAATTGGTGCAGCAGCACAGTAGTGTAAATAAAAAAGAATGAATCTTTAGTACTTCAGTGTTACACATTTTTAAAAGATCACGAAATTCAACTGTTTCCAGAGCACTACAACTTACCGCCTCCGTAAACTCCGCCGCTCATCGTTGAAAGTTAGGGCCGGGTCCCTCAACTATCCCGTAAAAAAGCGAGAAATACTGACACACGGAATTCCAAACTTGAAGTCACGGCGCGTCGTACATACAATGACACAATACAAAGCGTGGAATTGCTGAGTCGTCACTAGGTGGCGCCCTTTCCTTTGTTTATGGTTGCAGAAGGGTGCAGAACACTAAATCGAGCTCCCATTGAACACTGTACAAAAACACTCACTTTCAAAGCCAATTATCCCACACCCAAAAGTCTCCCAGTTCTTGTAGCTATACTTCAACGTGTAGTTTGTACCTTCATCTCTCAGATTCTTTTCAATTTTAGTGCTCTTAGCAGGTTAGATTTTTTGCTAATTACCCCCAGAAAAAAAACACCCCCAAAATGTGTAGCCGTCCAAGCCAAATTTCTGCAAGGATTTTGGGATGGACCCCTCCACTTCCACAGCCAAATAGGGCCACATTTAAAGCCAGATATGGTCCAAATTACATACCAAATTGAAGAGTGAACCCCCAGGTTGTCTTAAGCTTCACTTGTTCTACAATGTATCAGTTAATTAGCCTCCAAAGACCCCTTATTAAAACAAGTTGTGGGTACACACTTTATGATAATCAGCTCGGCGGAGCCATCTTGGATGGATTTTGTGTGCTGTACCCAGAACAGTAAATCGAGCTCCCATTGAACGCTGTACAAAAACACTCTCAAAACCAATACAATAATTATTCCACACCCAAACGTTTCTCAGTACTTGTAGCTAAAGGCTTACTAATTTTTTTTACTTTGGACCTTCATCTCTCAGAGTTTTATTTTGTTTCAATTTGTGTGCCTTAGCCGATTAGATTTTGTTGCTAAAAAATAATGAGCAGCCATCCAATCAAAAACATTAATAATTTTTCGGCAAGAATTCTGGGATGCACCCCTTTCATATCTACAGCCAAATAGGGCCACATTTAAAGCCAGATATGGTCCAATTCATTACACACAAAATTGGAAATTGTACCACCAGATTGTCTTAGTTTCACTTATTCTACGATATATCACTAATTAGACCACTTATTAAAAGGACAAGAGTGTAATCATGATTCTACAAGAGCACCGTCCGCCTCCATTCTAGTCAATCGGTCTCGGTAATTATATATAGGTTGGTGGTGATCCTCTCAGACATGTTGGGTCAGTTACCCAAGGACAAGAGTAAAATAATTCTACAAGAGCACCGTCCGCCTCTATTCTAGTCCAAAGATACCAAAGGACAAGAGTGTAATAATGATTCTACAAGAGCACCGTCCGCCTATCTATTCTTGTCAACGGGTCTCGACACATTGTCGATTCAAAGTCAAAAGATTGCCGAAGTTTGCGTAATAAACAATTAAACATGACAAACAGAAATCCTGCGAAAAGTTTTAGCTGAAATGGTAATCTGAGAAAGTAGAGAGAGGCACAACAAAAAGTCACGGTTCGACAAGCAATCTTGGCCAGACTTTGGTCGTTCATACTTGGGACGTGGCGGGACCCACGCGGAACACTGTCATTTCGATCATCCGTCCCTTGTGCTCAGGCTGCTTGGGGTTCGGTCCTCGTCTCCCCTGGCGACGACGACGACGACGGCGACGACTCTGACGATGGCGACGGCGGCAGAGACGAAAGCACCGCTGAGAAGCACGACGGAGACGGACGAGACAGGGGAAGGCCTCCCGCAGAGCCGCGCGAAAATCCCCGTTCGTCAAGCTGTAAACTAACGGGTTGATGCAACTGTTCAATATTTTTACTATCCGGGTGATATAAAGCACGTCGACTAGGACTGTCGCCTGGTTTTTCCCCACCTCCTGTATGAAGGCGACAAACAACATCATCGAATAACTGATAACTTGCGTTGACAGCAGCAGGTAGTAGACCGCAGAGTTGATGGCCAGCATACGTGCCACCTTGATGGCCACCTCCTTCCTCTTTGGCGAGGGAATCGGGCGACGACTCAGCTTAACAATGATGTAGATATAGGCAGCCACATTCACAGTCAGACCTACGAAAAATAAGGCTAACCTAACGATTATATACCCATAGGTTAAGTGAATGTCTTGGTGGGTAGCAAGGAGACAGCTCAAGCCAAACACAACAGCGAAAGCCCAGAGCACCGCTGATATTTTTCCTGCTCGTTTTTTACTCGCCGATGTCCTGGAGGTCAAAGGTCGCCTCACAGCGGAGAGTCTTTCTATAGCAACTGCTGTCACGAATAGGATGGAGGCTGTCTCTCCCAATACCTCGAAAACATATAGTGCAATTAATTGAGTATCATTACTGTAGTCGATCAATACCACCATCGTAGAGGCTACTGTATAGATCACGAGTACAACTGTGTCGGCAATTGCCAGGTTCGCTAAGTACACGTTGACGATGGTGCGCAACGACTTGACGCGTACTAGCACGACCAGGAAGCCGATGTTGAACACGATTCCAACCGGCCCTACGATCAGAGTGAAGAATATTGCTACATTTCCCAAAAAAATCCCGTAATCCTCACGATTCGCAAATATGGCCATTTCTGTAGGTTTTCGTTCAAGCGAATCAGGAATGTCTTCATAGGCTCACCGAATAAGAATGTCAATGGCGATTTCTGAAGTGAAAATGTTCCTCCTTGTTATATAAAATACACAGCTCTGGATAATGCTTCGTCGACCAGTGTACAAAGACATCTGTGTGACGTAGGTAAGGAGTCCAGCCAATGAGAAGGGCGCATTCCGTGGCAGCCTCCAATGAAATGCAGAGTCTCTTCGGCGCGCGCACAAAGCAAGGTGGATATCTCACCGAGAGTGTAGGCTGAATTCGCAATAGCGTATACCGTGTTATGAGAGGCGGTGTGCAGTGGTGCTTGTGGGGTGTGGTCATGAGCCGCTTAAAGGCCCTAGACAACATTGGTAAAGGTCACAAGATTGCCACAGTTTGTGTGTTAAACCATTAAACTAACAAAAAGCAATCCTGCGAAGGTTTTAGCTCAAATGGTGATCTGAGAGAGTAGAAAAAGGTAAAAAACGTCAATAACCGGGAATATAACCAAGATTGTTTCCTGGTTTTGCTGGACTGACTTATTTATCTTCTCATCAAAGTGAAACTGAGGTTCTCCCCTTACGCTGATATAGTGAAACCCACAAGCTCCTCCTTCAAGAGAGAGATGTGACTGAGAGAGATGTGTCACCGCAAGCATTTTCAAACTGTGCGTGCCTCTGTGAAGTTCACTCAATGACTGTGGACGAGATTTGAATACAATCACGAACTGACTTCTAAGCACGAGACGCTTTCGTATTGAATAGAACTAAGTTTGTTTCCTTGTTTCACAATGCAGCTCCGTCTTCATCTTCTCATCGAACTGAAACCGAGGTTCTAGACTTTACGCCGATACAGTGAAACCCACATTATGTTAAGTTCAAAGAGATAGTTCAAAATGACACGAGATCCCAGGGTCGTGTGAATATTTATGTCAACATTGCAACTCTAGTTCAGGGATTTCTTGGCGGGCAATTTCTTACAGACAAATTCCAGATTAACATCACACAATATACAGACATTGGATACACGATTTCATTCTGTTCTTTATTAAGTTGATGGTCTTGAGTAATCAATCTTATTGTCTAGGAAATACTGAAGCAGTCACCTACGCGTTGGAATCTCATTAAACATCAATAATTATGACAAATGACAGAATATGATCAAATTACGTGCGGTTAAAACTCGCTCTTGTATAATGGGGTATATGGGGCGCGTTCGTATCAGCGCTGACCAATTCTAACCCGCGTTTTTAAAGTCATTCATATAGTCAGCTTTGCAAATAGTCAACTATAGGATTGGTTGGGTTGTTGTTTGGTGGGGTCGGGTTGGTGAGGTGGCGTTGGGATGAGCTGAGGTGGGGTTGGCTGGGTGAGGTTGGGGTTGAGTGGAATGTTGGTGGGTAGGGCGGGGGTGGTGGAATGTGATGGTTGGGGTCAGATGGGAGGTGATGGGATGGGATGGATGTGAAGTGATTAGATGAAAAGAAATGAAAGATTTTTTTTTTATTATACCCTTATATACCTATAACGCGTCTTCCGTTAGTATTTTTGCGGACTTCATATTTTATATAATTATTGACTGACGTTGGTAAAAACGCTGGTAATATTGGCCTTACATTTGACTGTGATTAATTCAAGTTAACATCGTATTTCCAAGAGACCATTGATTGTATTGTCTGTCCACCCAATCGTCCTCCTCACATCACACCACTGTCGCCACGGTCATGCTTTGCTCCTTGGGGACAAGCAATCTTGGCCAGACTTTGGTCGTTCATACTTGGGACGTGGCGGGACCCACGCGGAACACTGTCATTTCGATCATCCGGCCCTGGTGCTCAGGATGCTTGGGGTTCGGTCCTCGTCTCCCCTGGCGACGACGACGACGACGACGGCGACGACTCTGACGATGGCGACGGCGGCAGAGACGAAAGCACCGCTGAGAAGCACGACGGAGACGGACGAGACAGGGGAAGGCCTCCCGCAGAGCCGCGCGAAAATCCCCGTTAGTCAAGCTGTAAACTAACGGGTTGATGCAACTGTTCAATACAGTCAAGATGTATGTGATCCTAATCAAATCGCTTAGCAGGCGAAAAAATCTAATCCCCTGGAACAATTTGCCGATGTCCGTCTCCATTCCTATCACCATCAACAAATGGGCAATGATTAGCGTTGACAAGAGCAGGTAATAGACCGCAGAGTTGATGGCCAGCATACGGGCCACCTTGATGGCCACCTCCTGCCTCTTTGGCGAGGGAATCGGGCGACGACTCAGCTTGACAATAATGTAGATATAGGCAGCCACATTCACAGTCAAACCTACGAAAAATAAGACTAACCTTACGGTAATATGTATCTTGAAAACAAGAATGTTTTCAGGGGTAACAGAGAGAGTGGACAAGCCAATCACAACAGCGAAAGTCCAGAGCACCGCTGATATTTTTCCTGCTCGTTTTTTACTCGCCGATGTCCTGGAGGTCAAAGGTCGCCTCACAGCGGAGAGCCTTTCAATAGCGACTGCTGTCACGAATAGGTTGGAGGCTGACGTTGCCATTACTTCGAACACATCTCCTGCTTGAAATTCGGTCTGTTTTCTTCCAATCAAAGTTATTGTGCCGGTCACTGTCAAATACAGGAGTACGATTGTGTCGGCAATTGCCAGGTTCGCTAAGTACACGTTGACGATGGTGCGTACCGACTTGACGCGTACTAGTACGACCAGGAAGCCGATGTTGAACACGATTCCACACGGCCCTACTAGGACAGCGAATAATAGCTTCCCATTTCGGAGATAACTCACAGAATCCTCACCATTCTTCCACGGGCCCATTTCTGTTTGGTTTGGCAGGGTCGGTCACCGTCAACCGTTTTTTTTGTGAAGGCCTATGAGAAAATGCCTTCAACGACTGTCGACGGGATTGAATATACATTCACAGCGGGACTTCTTCACACGAGACGCTTCGGTACCAAGAATTTGTCCTCGTTTCACCAGACAGCTCGGTTTTCATCTTCCCATGAAACTGAAACTGAGGTTCCCCACTCACGCTGGTCGGGTAAACCTTCATTAATGTCAAGGTAAAAGTGGCGGTTCAACAGACTGATCGCGCGACCACTGTTTACATGCCATCACGTGAATTACAATGGGCATTCATTGTTCAAATAATTTTGCACAGAGCAGCAACGGAAATGTAGAAAAGAATAATGTGCCCAATTATTATGGTCGTCTTTGTGCTCATTTGCTCTCCTGTTCTGCACTTTATGTGAAATGTAATATGTGCCTTCGTGCACACCATCGAAAATAAGTGTCTCACTCCATCCCTCACACGGAGCTTGGAACTTCATGATTGCGCCCATCCCGGAAACCTTCCTCCATGAACGTGAAAGAAGAAGAAAAAAATGAGTGTAAGAGGCTGCACGTGGTTCTTAAAAAAAAATCACTTTCCCTTCCTTTTCTTTCGATTCCGAGAACCAGTACTGTACAACAGTAATAAGACTACAGTATAATTTTATATATTTCACTGCGTATTATAGCCGTGAGTATAGTCAATGGATTTGCCCATTTCATTTGTGGAAAAAAAATACTTCAGGGCAGTGCTGGACAGAGCTGGACAGTGCTGGACAGAGCGCCCATGGTTTCGATCGTGCCGGGAGTGTCTGAAGCCGTGTTGGACGCCGCTGCGTTTTCCGCGCAGGACCGTCTGCAGCCGCAGGAGACGGGCGATCCGAGCGATCATGGACGAGAACGGGGCGGCGGCCGTCCAGGACCACGCAGCGGCCATGCTGCACTATCTCACGCTGCTCACTCTGGCGGTGACGCCTTGCGGACTCGCGTTGAACGCCGCCTTCCTCGCGGTTCTCGCGCGCGTGAAATCCGCGCGCACCGTGGTCAACGTGTACCTGGCCAATCTGGCGGTGGCCGACATACTCGTGCTCCTCTGCCACCTTTCGTTTTATCTGGCCGCACTTGCGGGCACGGAGGTATCGGGGATTGTGAAGGCTTTCGACGCCATACAAAGGATGACCAGGTCAGCCTCTAACCTATTCGTTACAGCCGTTGCTGTCGAAAGGCTCGCGGCCGTGAGACGCCCTCTGAAGGTTAAAGCATCGGCGAGTAAAAAACGAGCTGGAAAAGTAGCTGCGGTACTCTGGACTATAGCCCTTATCCACGGCCTCTGGAGACTCTTCTTAAAGACGGAAAACACTGCCCACTTCTGGTCCTTTTTCGTAGGCAACTTAGCTTACTACTTCGTGGCCTTGACAGTTAATCTAGTCGCTTATATCTACATCATTGTTAAGCTGAGTCGTCGCCCGATTCCCTCGCCAAAGAGGAAGGAGGTGGCCATCAAGGTGGCCCGTATGCTGGCCATCAACACGGCGGTCTACTTCGTTCTGCAGCTAGTGCAGATCGCTAAGTTTGTCGTCATCATCGTAGAAGAGGTGAAGAAAAACCAGGGACTGCCGAGGACAGTCCCAGTAGCCTGGCTACTCACCGACCTGTTTACTATCGGCTTGATGTTAACTCCAATCAACAGTTGCATCAACCCGTTAGTTTACAGCTTCACTAACGGGGATTTTCGCGCGGCGCTGCGGGAGGCCTTCCCCTGTCTCGTCCGTCTCCGTCGCGCTTCTCAGCGGTGCTTTCGTCTCTGCCGCCGTCGCCGTCGTCAGAGTCGTCGCCGTCGTCGTCGTCGTCGTCGTCGTCGCCAGGGGAGACGAGGACCGAACCCCAAGCAGCCTGAGCACCAGGGACGGATGATCGAAATGACAGTGTTCCGCGTGGGTCCCGCCACGTCCCAAGTATGAACGACCAAAGTCTGGCCAAGATTGCTTGTCCCCAAGGAGCAAAGCATGAGCGTGGCGACAGTGGTGTGATGTGAGGAGGACGAATGGGTGGACAGACAATCAATGGTCTCTTGGAAATACGATGTTAACTTGAATTAATCACAGTCAAATGTAAGGCCAATATTACCAGCGTTTTTACCAACGTCAGTCAATAATTATATAAAATATGAAGTCCGCAAAAATACTTACGGAAGACGCGTTATAGGTATATAGGGGTATAATATAAAAAAAATTCTTTCATTTCCTTTCATCTAATCACTTCACATCCATCCCATCCCACCACCTCCCATCTGACCCCAACCATCACATTCCACCACCCCCGCCCTACCCACCAACATTCCACTCAACCCCAACCTCACCCAGCCAACCCCACCTCAGCTCATCCCAACGCCACCTCACCAACCCGACCCCACCAAACAACAACCCAACCAATCCTATAGTTGACTATTTGCAAAGCTGACTATATGAATGACTTTAAAAACGCGGGTTAGAATTGGTCAGCGCTGATACGAACGCGCCCCATATACCCCATTATACAAGAGCGAGTTTTAACCGCACGTAATTTGATCATATTCTGTCATTTGTCAAAATTATTGATGTTTAATGAGATTCCAACGCGTAGGTGACTGCTTCAGTATTTCCTAGACAATAAGATTGATTACTCAAGACCATCAACTTAATTAATAAAGAACAGATGAAATCGTGTATCCAATGCCTGTATATTGTGTGATGGTAATCTGGAATTTGTCTGTAAGAAATTGCCCGGCAAGAAATCCCTGAACTAGAGTTGCAATGTTGACATAAATATTCACACGACCCTGGGATCTCGTGTCATTTTGAACTATCTCTTTGAACTTAACATAATGTGGGTTTCACTGTATCAGCGTAAAGTGGAGAACCTCGGTTTCAGTTCGATGAGAAGATGAAGACGGAGCTGCATTGTGAAACAAGGAAACAAACTTAGTTCTATTCAATACGAAAGCGTCTCGTGCTTAGAAGTCAGTTCGTGATTGTATTCAAATCTCGTCCACAGTCATTGAGTGAACTTCACAGAGGCACGCACAGTTTGAAAATGCTCGCGGTGTCACATCTCTCTCTCAGTCACATCTCTCTCTTGAAGGAGGAGTTTGTGGGTTTCACTACATCAGCGTAAGGGGAGAACCTCAGTTTCACTTTGATGAGAAGATAAATAAGTCAGTCCAGCAAAACCAGGAAACAATCTTGGTTATATTCCCGGTTATTGACGGTTTTTTTTACCTTTTTCTACTCTCTCAGATCACCATTTGAGCTAAAACCTTCGCAAGATTGCTTTTGTTAGTTTAATGCTTTAACACACAAACTGTGGCAATCTTGTGACCTTTACCAATGTTGTCTAGGGCCTTTAAGCGGCTCATGACCACACCCCACAAGCACCACTGCACACCGCCTCTCATAACACGGTATACGCTATTGCGAATTCAGCCTACACTCTCGGTGAGATATCCACCTTGCTTTGTGCGCGCACCGAAGAGACTCTGCATTTCATTGGAGGCTGCCACGGAATGCGCCCTTCTCATTGGCTGGACTCCTTACCGACGTCACACAGATGTCTTTGTACACTGGTCGACGAAGCATTATCCAGAGCTGTGTATTTTATATAACAAGGAGGAACATTTTCACTTCAGAAATCGCCATTGACATTCTTATTCGGTGAGCCTATGAAGACATTCCTGATTCGCTTGAACGAAAACCTACAGAAATGGCCATATTTGCGAATCGTGAGGATTACGGGATTTTTTTGGGAAATGTAAAAATATTCTTCACTCAGATCGTAGGGCCGGTTGGAATCGTGTTCAACATCGGCTTCCTGGTCGTGCTAGTACGTGTCAAGTCGTTGCGCACCATCGTCAACGTGTACTTAGCGAACCTGGCAATTGCCGACACAGTTGTACTCGTGATCTATACAGTAGCCTCTACGATAGTATTGATCGACTACAGTAATTATACTCTATTTATTGCTCGATATGTTTTCGAAGTATTGGGAGAGACAGCCTCCATCCTATTCGTGACAGCAGTCGCTATAGAAAGACTCTCCGCTGTGAGGCGACCTTTGACCTCCAGGACATCGGCGAGTAAAAAACGAGCTGGGAAAATATCAGCGGTGCTCTGGGCTTTCGCTGTTGTGTTTGGCTTGTGCTTTCTCCTTGTTACCCATCAAGATATTCACTTCACCTATGTGTATACAATCGTTAGGTTAGCCTTATTTTTCGTAGGTTTGACCGTGAATGTGGCTGCTTATTTCTACATCATTGTCAAGTTGAGTCGTCGCCCGATTCCCTCGCCAAAGAGGAAGGAGGTGGCCATCAAGGTGGCCCGTATGCTAGCCATCAACACGACGGTCTACTACCTGCTGCTGTCAACGCAAGTTATCAGTTATTCGATGGTGTTGTTTGTCGCCTTCATACAGGAGGAGAGGAAAAACCAGGCGACATTCCTAGTCGACGTGCTTGATATCATGTGGATAGTAATTGTATTGAACAGTTGCATTAACCCGTTAGTATACAGCTTGACTAACGGGGATTTTCGCGCGGCTCTGCGGGAGGCCTTCCCCTGTCTCGTCCGTCTCCGTCGTGCTTCTCAGCGGTGCTTCGGTCTCTGCCGCCGTCGCCATCGTCAGAGTCGTCGCCGTCGTCGTCGTCGTCGCCAGGGGAGACGAGGACCGAACCCCAAGCAGCCTGAGCACCAGGGACGGATGATCGAAATGACAGTGTTCCGCGTGGGTCCCGCCACGTCCCAAGTATGAACGACCAAAGTCTGGCCAAGATTACTTGTCCCCAGTAGCAATGCATTGCATTGCTGACAGTGGATTGCTCTGAAGACGATTCGGTAGGCAGACAACCATGCATTGTGACCCGTATTTGCTTCTGCAGAGAGTAGACCTATGAATACAACGCGCGGTTCGAAACTCACGCGTGTACCGCGATAGTCCGTTTGGTGTTGGACAATGCGAGCGCGCAGCATGACTGACGCTTTACGCGAGGATGACCCGCGTAAATCTTTACCAGTGTGAAAGGTACTGTAATGTGGAAACGACTTAAAAACTGTTCAGTGCAAAACTGAAAGTGCACCATATTGACGACCTGAAATTGAAAACAAGCATATGTAAACATTGCTGTGATTTTTCTTTAATAAATCAATCGTGGCGCATCTAAATCCGTCTAAAGTAACAAGGTAACTCGCAGTTGTAACGTATTTTCTGTTTTGGTAAGCTTTCGAATAATTATGTAATTTCAGTGCTTGACGTTCGAATGTTTCTGTTAATTAGCCTCGTTATTAAATGAGGCAACAGATAGTAATCTACGCAGACAGTAAGGTAAACATTACTTTACCAATGCCGCTAAGAATCTTCAGTGTAAGAAAATAGCACTCTAAAATTTGATTGCGGTTCGATAACTTTATTAAGATCACAAACTATTCACAAAATATCAAACTGTATACTGAAGTGACACGTTAGTTGATTTATACTAGTTGGTTGCAAATTTATACGGTACTTTTTTTTCTTTACCTTTTAATCGATATTTAAATCGATCTATAGTGATTTACAAAGCAAATATTGGTGCTTGCTATAAATTAGTCGAATCAAATATCTTCAAATTACCAGTACATAAGTCAAGTTGCATTAAATCAAGATGTATTTTTTTTTCTTCAAAAAAGGCAATTTTACATAAATTTCCAGCATGTCCTTCCCATTAATCTCTTCCAACACTGACATTCCTTTTCAATGTGATACTTTTTTGACCGGAATCAGTATATAACTGATTTACTTTTTGCCTTATTACGCCATGGCTTCATTCATTCTTAATTATTTAATTACCTCGTTATTTTATTTACATTTTTTTAATCGAAATGAGAGAATAACGTTGATTAATCTATGTCCATAATATCCATAACCAATTGCTAAACATTACATAATACGCTGAATATGTCCGATGGACCTACCGATTTTTATTACAAAGACTTTTTTGACAATGAGAAAGGTCTTTACCTGCCATAATCTACACATATTTGTAAATATTTTTGTTACAGTAAGGATGTTTCTTTACATTTCGCTCAATATTCATAATCATCATGTATTAAGTCTCTATCAATCAAAGATTTACAAAACAATTATCATTGCTGGTAATCAACTTGACAATTACCGTTTATTAGTCAAGTTGTAGGAATTGTTTAAACGGTATGAACCATTTCATCATAGCATGATTTTGCCAAGAATATACAATGTCATATCATAATGTGACCCGGCACAACGACATGAGGAATATCCCACCAAAACATTTTTTGAGTAAACAACGCCTGAAGTTAAAGTATCTTCACAATCCGATTAAAAATCAATTTTCTTTTCTTTTTTATTTTCGGAAATTTTAAATATTAGAGGATATTATATTTTGATATCACTTGAAAGCTAATGGTATACTCTTTCACATTATTAGAAAACCTCAAAATCTCAAAAGTGGGGTTATTCCTCAATATGCTGTGCCGGGTCACATATGTAACGTTTTTGTGCCACGCGTGTAATGTTATGCGATTTACTGTGTTTTTTAAAAAGATATTAGTTTTCATATTTTCATGGGATATTTTAATGCATGGATGGCTTTCATGATCTTCCACCGTGTAGCGGGTAGTCAAGTAGAGTAAAAGAAAATAAGCCAAATAAGACGAAACCTCAAGAAGGTTATGTACTGGAAAAGAGCTAACACTAATGATATCAGATCGAACAAAAATAATAGGGCTGAATATGCGCGATGGAGCTAGCTAGTGAAATATTTGAATTAAAAGACGTTCTTTTGCCTATTTCAAATATCTATAAAATTTTACCTGCTATAATCTATAGATTGTTTTAAATGCAAGTAATGATTTTTTTTACATTTAAATAAATATTTTATAATCACCGTATTTTTTATTCAGTCTCTATTGAAGATGAACAAGATGGTTGCAATTAACTTGTTAGAATTAAATTTCTTCGGAAAACACAGTATATTAGTCAAGTTGTAGGATTTTTTTAAACTGTATGAAACATTTAATCATAGCTTGTTTTTACCAAGATTCATATCATAATATGTAACGTTTATTCATTGCGTGTAACTTTATGCACTTTATTGTGGTTTATTAATATTCATTTTTATTTTTCATATGACAATCCAATGCATGAATGAAATCCTATCCTCTTCCATGATAAACTGGGTAACCGTGTAGAAAAAAAGACAAAGGGTATGTACTACAAATTACGTAACACTAATGATATCAGTTCGTACAAAATGAAATACATAGCAAATATATATAAATGCATAATGTGCGGTACGTAATTATGTATTATAAGACTTGTGAGGTGCATGTTTTTACACAGTAGTGTACCGACTGTAGTCCGGTTGACAAATAACGCGTCACAAAATCATGATTTTGGGGGTAACTAAAAGTCCCAATTTTTCGGAAAGTGGTTGTGCCTGACAATGACTATTCCATTCATAATGATAGGGTGTCTATTGTGGATTTTCACCCTTTTACGGTGTCTAGATATTAAGCTAAAATGGTTCCTGTTTATACAAGGTAATAACGAACAAGCTTTTAAGCACTCTCAACACATTCCCCAGATCAGTTGTCCTCAGTGTATTAAATAAAATCCAACTTTGGAAACAACAAGACATTTGAGCATTTTTTTTAATGCAAAAAGCATAATCGTTAGTGTGAGGACTATCCAAATATTTCTGTAAAACATCATCTGTCAATGAAATATTGAGAAATGTTTCAAACTGCTGGATGACTTCAATTAGCGAATATTTTAAACCTCGTTTCGATCCCAGCAGTACCTCCCTTTGAGAAGAGGCATTTCAATTGGTTTCCCGGATTTTCATGCTGCACGATTTCAGAGAGTAGACTGCGCGGAAGGCGTGCCACTCGATTCCCCGGTCACTCCCGCCGTCCGGACTCGGGTAGTACCGGCCGTTGAGATGCGTCTGCCAGCAGCTATTGAACCAAAATCCCCCGCGGTACTTCACCGCGCAGTTCCCCTGGTTGCGGTCGTTGTCCCTGTCGTGCGTCGTGAAGAGGCTGCCCCTCTGCCGGAGCCCGAGCGAGTCGCCGGCGGTGCTGTCGGGGTCGTACTCGCCGAAGTGCAGGGCGTACCGGTCCGCGGACACGCTGAACTCCCCGTACTTGGCCCAGGCGACTCGTCCGTCCCAGTCCTCCAGATCCACGCGTAGCTCTAGCGCCTTTGCGCCGCCGCTTGAGCTCAGGCGCACCAGGTTGTCGTTGCCCAGCCAGAACTCACCCGATAGATCTCCGAAGCCGGCCCGGTAGCCTGCCCAGCCGCGGTAGAAGTCCACGCTGCCGTCCTGCCGCCTCTGGAACACCACCCAGCCGCCGCCGTCGCTTTCCATGTCGCAGTACACCTTCAGCCCGCCGCCCTGGGGGTAGATAGTGTAGACACCGCTCCTGTTGCAACCCAACTCTAAGATTTGCTTGCAGCTGGTGACTTGCACCGGAGGCAGGGAAAATTGCGGCGTGCCCTCGTCTGCGTCGAAGTAAACGCTCCCCTGTCTTTCGATGAAGTCCTCCGGGTGGTCGATCCTCGTAGAGTTGCTCAGTTCGCACCGTTTGCTCGGACACTCCACGTAATTGAAGGACTTGCAGTGACGCCAGTCGATCCTGCATTCCCTAGCGCACAGGACTGCAGAGCCCGTCGTCCTGATAGCGTACGCACGATGTCTCAGCGCTCGATTCCCGGCACTGAGCATGGTCGCATCGCGCCGAGGGAGGCACGCGTTCTCTGCCAGCGCTCCCACACAGTGCACGAGTACCAGGACTACGCAGCTCAATTTACAGGCCATGATGGGATCGACCGAGACGCCAATTGACAGCGCGGTAACGGTCAGCACTACAGTGGAATATCGGAAGGCGAGAGTCGGCAATTCAGGCGACCTCTGGTCGACCGAAGGGAGACACAACTAAACGCAGCGGTACCTTTCCTTTAACGCGATGCATGCAGTAGTGTAGCACATACGCGTGCGTGATACAAAGGGCCGGATGATATTACGAACAGTACTGTAATAAATATGCCGCACGCACCAAGGAGAATGAGCCAGTAACATCTAATGGGGCGTACAGTTTACACTAACGAGAAAAGGCTGACTGTACTGGTAGAGTCAAATGTGTCCACAAAGTGACAGATATCAGCTCCCAACTACACACGTTCGACCCAAAAGCTCAAATAAATTATCGAGACATCAGAAACTTCCAAAAAGCCAGTGGGTCAAGAGGGAGGCTGACTAAAACGTACTTGCCGCTGTCAGTTCCGAGAATTAGAAGAAGCAATTGAGACACAACCGAATGGACCTTTCCCATGAAATATGCAAATAAGAGCTGGCGCATGCGCTTTCCTAAATTGGTGGGCAAACGAGTGCGCGTTGCGTGCAGGTTTCGAAATACGCGCGCAGGAGACGCTGAATAGCCAATGACCGCACGCCGAACTGTTAGTGAGAAGGAACGCGCGCACGCCCGTGGAAAACTATGATTGGTTGGCAGCCCGCTTGCCCACCAATTTAGTTAAGCGCATGCGCTAGGTCTAATTTGCATATTTCATGGGAAAGGTCCATTGATTCCATTTACAGTTGTGCTGCCGATACGCGTCTCAGCTCAACAGGCTCTGCATCTACGTCGCACACGTATTTCTCCGCTCACTCACTCCAGAAAAAAGCGTCCGTGAAAATATTCGACAAACGCCTGAAATTCAACGCGGCTATCGCCGATTGGCAGAGAGGCGAAATGCGTCATCACATCGCCAGACTGATCATCATTATCGTTTTTGATTTTTGTTTCTTAAAAAATAATGGGCGAAATTAGTGTTTCCTGAGGACTGTCGCCGTATACCCCACATAGGTAAAATAATTGAAGCTTAACTGTACGCCCCATTAGATGTCACTCGTTCATTCTCCTTGGTGCGTACGGCATATTTATTAACAGTACTGTTCGGAATATCAGCCGCCCCTTTGTATCATGCACGCGTATGGGCTACACTACTGCATGAATCGCCTTTATTAAATTACAATCCCCTTGAATTCTTTATTGGCCTAGTCCAGATGTATATATAATCGTATGGTGATATTTTCTCCATTTCTGTGTCAAATTTCCGAGGTTTAACCCTATCTGCACTGGGGAAGGCTTAACATTTTGGAATCTCGCTTCATGACTTTTTCCCCTGTTGTCTTGCGCACATTTTGCGCACATAATTTGTCCACATCAGACATACCTCTCTGGTGTTACATGTCAATTAGTAACTGTATGTCATTAAAATTGCACGTATATATTTTTGTGATATACAAAAATGTAGCAAACCGCTTACTGATTAAAATCACCAAAATGCAAATCTCAACATTTAGTGGGCCTGACGTTTTTTGTTTTTTTTTACAATTTCAAACTGTCAGACAGTGGCTTGCATTTTTCATGAATCTTGCTCAGGAATTTATGTTTCACTGATTTCATGCTACTGTATAATTCTGAGAGAAACTAAAGATATAGTTACAGTCTTGAAACAATCAAAAACATCAAAAAATAAAAACGATTAAAAACATAAGCAATAAAAGCAATAACATAAATGACATAAAAAGTGCTGGCTTTTTGCTGTTACGATTTTAGCTGTACACATAAAATTAAAAAAAGATCTGAATGATCTCTCATCTGGGAAACCTTTTTCTACTTTTAACAGTTTTCTCATGTTTTCATCCGTTTTTTACGTTGAAATTCTGAAAATATATAAAAAAAATCCATCAAAATCAATTATGCAATTAGATTCAGCACATGAAAATCTATCTGCACGCAAAATTTCAAGTTAAATTTCAAGTCAATAAGGGCCACGCGAGCCCCCCCCCCCCAGTATTTTCATGGAGCAAAGTACACAGTGAGCTGGGACTTTCCTCCCACTGACTGTCTGTGTTTGTCCTTGTCAATCTGCCTTTGAGAAAGGTCCAGCTAGGATCGAAACGTCAGGCCCTCTAACTTTTGAGATTCACTTTAAGTGCTCGGGCACTACTCCAAGTGCAATGAGGGAACACAAACGGCAGTATCGATAACTTATTCATAATTTATTAATTAATCAACAATTTTCATACATTACTCAAAAGTCGACTACTTGTCTACTTATTCTTCTGGTAAAGGGGGAAATAAAATAACACTTTGCAGAGAACACTTAACGCTTTTTTTCCATTATTAACCCTTCAAACCGTAACATAAAAGTGAGAAATAAATATGTCACTAATAATACGCTGTCGGGAACCAGTTTTTCTGACTCTTCTTCCGTTCATTATTGCAGGATACCAGTGAATTATGCAAATCAGTCAGGCTGGTTCCCGAGATGTAAGCGTCTGTACATTAATATGGTTGCTAGGAGAACCATTAGCTGGATAAATGGCACCATTATGATCAGACACCACACAGATGGGAATACCAAGGTACTTGATTACAGGAAAGTCAGCCATTGTTACCTTGTAAAATAAAATTAACATAAGTACTCCGCACTACATCTCAAGAGAAACGCCTTGAACAGTTGGCTTCTTACAGTTTGACCCTTGAAGGATTCTCGTGTTTATACTACAAAATAAAGGTATCATTCTCAAACCCCCCAAAACAAAATATTTGCATAATGAAATATCCAATACGAACATGCAGGACGTGAAGCTATACAAGTACTTGAGATTTCGCTTAAAAGGTGATTCATGATTGGTTAGATATCGCAAGGCTATTCGGTGATGTGGGTAATATTGACCAATTAGATCGTAGGTGATTCATGCAGTGGATAAAGTATCAGAAACGTGACTGAATGCAATTTTTTTTTCATATATTTGACTAATACAATAAATTCAAGGTTATTTAGATTAACGAATTGAATCCGGCGTATAAAAGGTACGTAGAATCACATGGGGCAATTGTGTCACGCCATACCATATTATGTACATCAATAGCGTTTATTTTATGACAATTATTTAGGCCGTGTGTCATTTCGCTCGCAGCAATCCATTTCTTTTAACGCCAAAAACGCCTTCAATGACGCATTGCAGAAAGCTGTTGCTTGCCAAATTTCTACTCAATCCTCATTATTTGTGTAGGTAGCTTCATACTCAATTGTGGCATTGTGAAAGGTCAAAGGGTTCATTATCATTATTACGGGCAAACCTGCAAAACACTCGTTTATTACAAATATAGGGAAAGCACACACTGTGGGTGACCAGGCAGAAAGCAGACTACCAGCCGATTAGTTACCAGGCAGAAAGCAGACTACCAGCCAACCTGTAATCAGGCAGAAAGCAGACTACCAGCCAACCTGTTACCAGCCAGAAAGCAGACTACCAGCCAACCTGTTACCAGCCAGAAAGCAGACTACCAGCCAACCTGTTATCAGGCAGAAAGCAGACTACCAGCCAACCTGTTACCAGCCAGAAAGCAGACTACCAGCCAACCAGCTACAAGCCAGAAAGCAGACTACCAGCCAACCTGTTATCAGGCAGAAAGCAGACTACCAGTCAACCAGTTACCAGGCAGAAAGCAGACTACCAGCCAACCTGTTAACAGCCAGAAAGCAGACTACCAGCCAACCAGCTACAAGCCAGAAAGCAGACTACCAGCTAACCAGTTACCAGGCAGAAAGCAGACTACCAGCCAACCTGTTACCAGCCAGAAAGCAGACTACCAGCCAACCAGCTACAAGCCAGAAAGCAGACTACCAGCTAACCAGTTACCAGGCAGAAAGCAGACTACCAGCCAACCTGTTACCAGCCAGAAAGCAGACTACCAGCCAACCAGCTACAAGCCAGAAAGCAGACTACCAGCTAACCAGTTACCAGGCAGAAAGCAGACTACCAGCTAACCAGTTACCAGGCAGAAAGCAGACTACCAGCCAACCAGCTACAAGCCAGAAAGCAGACTACCAGCCAACCAGCTACAAGCCAGAAAGCAGACTACCAGCCAACCAGCTACAAGCCAGAAAGCAGACTACCAGTCAACCAGTTACCAGGCAGAAAGCAGAGTACCAACTACCAGGCTTAAATATAAAAACCCAAGCATAAATAGATAACGAAACTTGACATTTCTTCGGAAATTTGAGCATTGTTTTCCTACACAATGAATGAATTTCGACCTCCCCAAATCTATGCAAAACTTGTACACACACTTCTTGCTGTGATATGACTTACTTCCCCACAAAATGTTCAATTTGGTGGTTAACTCAGCCCCACACTTATCCCCAAAAATGCCCAGTCGCAAAAGCAATAAATACACTTTGAAATTTACAAGTTATTAAAAAAGGAAACCCACTCGGGAACACACACGGTCATTCAAGCATCATTGCATTTACAAATTAGGACAGGGTCGCTCATAGAGTTAACGCTTGCTTATGTGGTAAACTGCCAATGGTAAACCGGGTTGTTAGTTGTTTGTGGTGGGGGTTTTTTTCGGGCGAAGAGTAAAATGTGTGTCCTAGGCACTACCGTGTCTGGCACAGAAATCTTGGACTGGACAGGGAGTTGAACCCGAGACCTCAGGATTAACGTACCAGTGCTCTTCCATCTGAGCTATCCAGCCCTTACATGGTGGCCTTCCCCAATAGTCAACTTGTCTTTGGCACACCAGTGCTCTTCCATCTGAGCTATCCAGCCCTTACATGGTGGCCTTCCCCAATAGTCAACTAGTCTTTGGCACACCAGTGCTCTTACCATCTGAGCTATCCAGCCCTTAGATGGCGGCCTTCCCTAATAGTCAACTAGTCTTTGGCACACCAGTGCTCTTCCGTCTGAGCTATCCAGCCCTTACATGGTGGCCTTCCCCAATAGTCAACTAGTCTTTGGCACACCAGTGCTCTTACCATCTGAGCTATCCAGCCCTTACATGGTGGCCTTCCCTAATAGTCAACTAGTCTTTGGCACACCAGTGCTCTTCCGTCTGAGCTATCCAGCCCTTACATGGTGGCCTTCCCCAATAGTCAACTAGTCTTTGGCACACCAGTGCTCTTACCATCTGAGCTATCCAGCCCTTACATGGTGGCCTTCCCTAATAGTCAACTAGTCTTTGGCACACCAGTGCTCTTCCGTCTGAGCTATCCAGCCCTTACATGGTAGCCTTCCCCAATAGTCAACTCGTCTTTGCCGGGGGGGGCCGTATTTTTTTTTCGTAGGAGGGTTAGGGGCAAGTATCATAAATGGGGTGTCGTAATCTTCTTCTGTCGTAATTTTCTTTAAAAACATTCGACAGGCCTTTTTATGATAATTCATGAAAAATTGCCCCTAACCCTCCTACGAAAAAAAAAATGCTGCTGGGGCTAGGGCTGCCAGTTAGAAGCATATAACCATTAACCTAACTGCTGTATATCTCCAGGGATCATGCCCCCCCCCCTCGAATTCATTCAGATGCAAACAACCAATTGTTGTAAACCTGGCTACGGCAGTTAGGGGGAAACTAATTTCCGGAGAACAATGTATCCATTTACTCGGGCTGGGTAGAAATAAGGGTTTGTAAGCTACCTTTCATGGGATACATCGTTACTGCGCTTCAGATAGCAAGGTGCTTTGGTACTGTTTTTGCAGAAGCACAAGACAGGCTAGATTGAGAGATGAGAGAAAGGTTGACATTAGTGTTTGAAATTGACTCTTTAACCCAAACGCTTTGCACCTCCTGCACAGGACTCACACTTATATACCGCAATTTACCACAGTGCCCACAGGGGTGTAGGCTCACACGCCACAGGGGTGTAGGCTCACACGCCACAGGATACCACAAAAACCACGCTGTGGTATGTCCTGGTGTATGGCCCTTATCCTCCCACAGGAAAAAAACATGTGTGGTTAATTGTGGTTTCAATGCCGGTTAGGGTTATTTATAAAGTGGAAGGTTTGCGGTGACACCATGTAGCACTTCTCTTCCGAGAGGGCGTGTGGTTCTGAAAAGAAACTCAACGTTTCGGGCAGTGTGTACTCTGCCCGTCATCAGGAGAATCCTTGAAAGAGCCACACTCCTTCTCGAAAGAGAAGTGCTACATGGTGTCACCGCAAACCTTCCACTCAGTATTTCCACCGTGCAAACATTCAAGTCTTATCTGAGTTACCGGCTCTTCTCAGAGCCACAACCTCCTTCTCGAAAGAGAAGTGCCACATGGTGTCACCGCAAACCTTCCACTCAGTATTTCCACCGTGCAAACCTTCAAGTCTTATCTGAGTTACCGGCTCTTCTCAGAGCCACAAACTCCTTCTCGAAAGAGAAGTGCTACATGGTGTCACCGCAAACCTTCCACTCAGTATTTCCACCGTGCAAACCTTCAAGTCTTATCTGAGTTACCAGCTCCTCTCAGAGCCACACACTCCTTCTTGAAAGAGAAGTGCTACATGGTGTCACCGCAAACCTTCCACTCAGTATTTCCACCATGTAAACCTTCAAGTCTCATCCGACTATTCATTACTTGATTGGTTGTTCAGCAGTCAATTAAAAAAATGCAATGGGACACTAAGTAACCCGGACCTGAAGTCACTAGGCACGAATGGTTAGGCTCAAATTAAGCACCTTGCCCAAAAGAAATCACGTGCCATTGCTGTGGCTGTCTGGTTGAATTCCTTTTGTGATTCCATTACGTACGGCTCACTGGCTAGTGTGACCTTGAAATATACAAATCTGACGTTTCGATCCTCCCAAGGGCATATTCTTCCTTTGAGGAAAATTTCAGAGAGAGATAGAGAGAGAGCGAGAGAGGGAGGGAGGGAGGGAGGGAGGGAGAGGAAGGGCGTGAGGCAGAGAGGGGGAGAGAGAGGGGAGAGGGGGAGAGAGAGAGGGGGGAGGGAGAGAAAGAAAGGAAGAGAGAGAGGGAGAGAGAGGGAGAGAGAGAGGGGGGAAGAGAGAGAGGGGGAGAGAGACAGGGGGAGAGAGAGAGAGAGAGAGAGAGAGAGAGGGGGGAGGGAGAGAGAGAGAGAGAGAGAGAGGGGGGAGGGAGAGAGAGAGAGAGAGGATGGAGGGAGAGAGCAGGGAAGAGAAAGAGAGGGGGAGAGAGCCAGAGAGCAAAATAGACAGAAAGTGAGAGCGAGAGCGAAATAGAGAGGGAGGAAGAGAGAGAGAGAGAGGGTGAGAATGAGAGGGGAAAAAGGAAGAGTGACCGAGCTAGAGAGAGAGCGAGAGGGGGTAGAGAGTAGAGAGAGGGGGAGAAAGGGAGAGGGAGAGAAAGAGCGTGAAGGAGGGAGACAGAAGGAGAGAGAGGGCAGAGAAAGCGAGGCCACGACAGGAAGTGTAAAGCCGGGTAAATTCACCAGTATATTAGTTCCTGGTTCAGTAAGATTAAATGCCATTAGTCCCTCGCCGCACTGGTACCCATTGAACTGATTATGCATTTGGTGCCCCGCGGTGCATTCGGGGCAAATTATGTCTTGAGCAGCAAGCTCCAAGCGGACAGACACGCGAGTGGGTCCGTGCGGGACACCAGTCAAGCCACCCACAATTCCACGTCTCATTCACGAGCCCTGTTGCGACCGAATGGCCTTCTCGACAGCCGGGCGGGACCGTACCGGCGTGACAGTCTAAGGCCTCTTGTCAACAAGATTATCGGTTGGGTATCGGATGATTTGACCCGTCCGATGTCGTTTCCACCGGATAGCCATCGTGTATTTCTCACCCCGTGAGTCCAGAACAATCGGCTTTCTATCGGGGGATAAAGGAAGCGGTCTGATGAATTCAACCGGCACTCGACCGATGATCTTTTTGACAAGAGACCTAAAATGGGTGGCATGATCAAATGGGTGGGCTGCCATATTATGGGCAATCAGGTTAGCGTAAAGGGCGCCCGCACGCGCTCAGTTCACCCACCCATCTTAGCACGCCGCCTTCTTCAGCCTATTTCAGCAGGTTGTCGCTACATGCTCAGATGGGCGGTGACGTCACCCACCCATTTCAGCACGGCCACCCACTTGTGATCGTGACACCGTCACATTAATACATCGAGTGAACAAAACCTTTCATAGCGTGACCGAGAACAAAAACCAGCCCCCTAAAAGTAGACATACATTGTACAACGAGAGAGAGAGAGAGGGAGGGAGGGGAGTGGTTGGGAATTATAACCTTTCACAGTTCAAACCAGATTATGTTCACCACAAAGCCATGATTTAACTATTTTAACTCGGGTAACGCTACCAGTCCGACAAAATCTATCATCTGCTCTACAGATTGTATCGATACACATAAATTTAACTCTATTTACAACAATATGTAGCAATTGTTTTTTTGTTTTTATATATTATATACACACCACTTCTTTAAGGTTACAAGGTTGAGATATATAAAAGTCCTAAGTATAAATAGTTCGGTGTCCAGGCAATTTTGGCGGGAAATCCCTTTTTTCTTCATTGACTACAGGGATCGGGTGTTTCAACCACTGCACGCCCAAAATGCGTCCGCCTTTGTCTTAGGCAGATTACTCCACTAATCGCCTCTCTTTGCACACTTACGTTGTGAGTGGGGAAAACAACAGAGACCTGGGGAACTAGATCCTGCAGAGATTCTGGGGACTCTCTAGGTCCCAGAGAGATTCTGGGGACTATAGATTCTACATCGATTCTGGGGCCTATAGATCCTGCAGCGATTCTGGGGACTATAGATCCTGCAGAGATTCTGGGGACTATAGATCCTGCAGAGATTCTAGGGACTATAGATCCTGCAGATTTTCTGGGGACTATAGATCCTGCAGAGATTCTGGGAACTATAGATCCTGCAGAGATTCTGGGGACTATAGATCCTGCAGATTTTCTGGGGACTATAGATCCTGCAGAGATTCTGGGGACTTAAGATCCTGCAGAGATTCTGGGGATTCTCACCAGTCACAAGACAAGCCTTTTAAACCCTTACCATACTGTGAGCAGTACTGGCAAAGTGTGGTATAGTGTCCAGTGCCTCGCTATGAGAATACTGTGCTTGTGGGTAGTGCAAATAATCAACAGGTACGTTACAAATTCAGACTTCTGCTTTTGCTTACTCCAGAATTGTAAGGGCTCTTTACTGTATAGGTCCTGACCAAGGCTGAATATTGTACTCGTACTTGTATTGTACCACATGTGCATCGTACCACATGTGCAATCACTTCTTGGAGTGTACAAGTCGTCACTTCTAGTGCAGCTGTACTTGCACTACACTGGTTTTCGGGCTGCTGTCTGCTAAAGCCATTTTGAGGGCTACGCAGCGAACTTCATCTCATGGGGCAAGGCTTTGTGAGCTGGGGTAAGATTTACCAGGAAGGTTTGCAGTGGCACATCTCTTTTGAGATGGGGTTTCACAGTCACGCACTCCTTCTCTACAGAGATGTGCTACATGGTGCCACCGCAAACCTTCCTCTTGCTACTTCCACCATGCAAAGCTTCAAGTCTTAACCGGCAAGTTTATCAAAGTGGCAGCTCTATTGTGGATGTTGTCTCACAGGAGACTGATTTGCATCGGTGAGAATGTCATTCAATGAGGGTTTGCCCTTCCCCGACGTGTAGTCAGCACTGTATGCTCAGTGCTTTGCCCCGATTGCCTGGTGATTTGCATCGGTGAGAATGTCATTCAATGAGGGTTTGCCCTTCCCCGACATGTAGTCAGCACTGTATGCTCAGTGCTTTGCCTGATTGCCTGCTTGAGAATTCAAGGTATGTTGCACATTGAGAGACCAACCCTTCAATGGATCACATCTCAATGGCACGAAATCAAAATGCAGGTGTTTTGATGTTCTTGCCTATAAATATATACACATATAAAACTGGGACGATGCCCAGTTCTTGTAGTGAAGTCTTTGAATAATCATCTCTCATTATTACAGCTGATCCAATGCAACTCAAAAATTTTTCATAAAATCTATGCGGATGAAATGTCCTGCAAGGGACTCCATATGAAAGGTTCAGCTTGCGAGTTAACTTCCAGCCTGGATTTTCTCAGATTTTTTCTTTTCCCCCGCCAAAGACTAGTTGACTATTTGGGGGAGGCCACCATCCACGGGCTGGATAGCTCAGGTGGTAAGATCACTGGTGCGCAAAAACCAGAGGTCGCGGGTTCCAAACCAGAGGTCGCGGGTTCCAAACCAGAGGTCACGGGTTCAAAACCAGAGGTCACGGGTTCAAAACCAGAGGTCGCGGGTTCAAAACCCGATCCAGGCAAAGTATTCTTTGCCATTGTTAATTTTTTTTTTTTTTTGGCTCACCAGCTTCGGGGAGGTGGAGACTAAAGGTTTCTCACAAATAAAACCACGGACATATCTAACCTAGAAACGGTCAAAAGAGGGCGCCAGACAGATAAACCAAGGAGGCGGCCATCTTAAAAAAAAAAAAAAAAGTATGGGCGGAAGTAAAGATCGCCGCCAATTCACATATATAGAAGGAAAAAAAACATGTACACGCCAAGCGTCACTGCATGGCGTCATTGAATCACAGGGCAAATCTGAACACCAATGAATACAAAATGTGTGACGATGCTCTTTACTTCCGCCCGTACTTTGACGCTAGTCGGGTCCCCCAGAAATGGCATTACAGTATCCTTATGTCACCGCGACTCACTCCGGAAAAAAAAAAGTTCTTCAGTCGCTGTATGGGTCTCGTGTACTTGGCCATTCCATGTCCAGAGGGTGAAAAAAAACTCTCTTTTTTTAAACCAAAAAAAGTGTTTCTACTATATCTATAGTTTCAATATCCATAACCTGAAATGATTATTATTCAGGGTTCATTATGAAAAATCTCATCTGCAGCAAATGGCTGAATTAGAGAGAATTTCAAATAATGAATGAATTTCAATTTAAACAGAAAGAATATCTTAAAATTTAGTGGGCCTGACGTTTCGATCCTAGCAGGACCTTTCTCAAAGGCAGAGAAAGAATATCAACAAGTTTTTGCACATTGGTATCATCCTCCTTTTTTTGAAATGGCTTGTTTCTCCTAAAGTCATTTACAAAAAAACAACTGAGAATGAACGTACACATTTTCCGATAACTTGAAAATTCGCAATGCTACGGGCCTCAAACATACATCAAATTGAAGCTTAATAAATGGCTTTTCTGTCCATGTCATTGTGCAAAGCAACATTTTGAGAAATTTTGACTTAAAAACCTTTTTTTTTTGCGGAGTGGGTCGCATTTCTCAAGAGATGCTGTCTACGGGGTATGCCTATGACTGTTTACGAAATGAAGGCTTAGGCTCAAGCTTAGGCTTCGGTCATATTTATCTTACTCGTTATGATATCACAGGCATCTAGAAACAAGCGTATGGCCCCCAGTTTCTTGGTGAATACCCTGTACCTATCAAGCCAACATACCTTCAAATTCGGAAACAAACCACAACCTGGATTTTTCAGGTTTTGTCAGACGGAGACGAAGCCTGAGCCCGAGCCTAAGCCTTCATTTGGTAAACGGACTATGAAATGAAACACACACACTGAAGCTAGCGGCGCGCCCGATTGCTACATCACGCCCGCCAGGAAGGTCGTGTCCAGGTTCTGGATCAGGAGGCGGATGAAAGACATCTCCTTGCGGGTGTTCTCAAAGATGATCTGGGGGTTGTCCGAGGCACAGCGCAGGCAGTTTGGGGCCATGACCATGGCCAGGTTGTTGATGTCCATCTTGGTCTTGACCACGTTCTCCTCCTGGGCGAAGATCTGCAACGAGGGGGGAGGGGGGGGGGCAACGAGACCGGACCTGAGTTTGGAACACCTTGATCCCTGGAGATACACGCACACGTAATTCTTAACGCCAGTCAACCAAACTGTAGCTGCTAGAGCTCTATAAAAAAAACTAGGGAGAGCACTCATCGCGTGATGAAAAGGAGTCCGACGCCATTACCAAAGAGGGCAAATGCATGGATCTCTATGCGGCAAACTAATCCCATTTTTTTAACAAAAGAAAGTAGGACATGAAAATTCGCCAATCCCTTGAGGTATTGATGGCCTTTCCTTTCATTACTAAAAACCGTAATGTTTAACGCCAGTCGACTCAACTGTAGCGGTCAACCATAGAGCTCTATAAATAAACTAGAGTGCGCGCTCATCGCGTGCCGACAAGGAGTCCGACGCCATTACCAAAGAGGGCAAATACATGGATCTCTATGGGGCAAACTAATCCCAATTTTTTACAAAAGAAAGTAGGACATGAAAATTTGCCAATCCCTTGAGGTATTGATGGCCTTTCCTTTCATTACCCCAAACCGTAATTTTCAACGCCAGTCGACCAAACTGTAGCTGCCAACAATAGAGCTCTATTAATAAACTAGAGAGAGCACTCATCGCGTGCCGACAAGGAGTCCGACGCCATTACCAAAGAGGGCAAATGCATGGATCTCTATGGGGCAAACTAATCCCAATTTTTTACAAAAGAAAGTAGGACATGAAAATTCACCAATCCCTTGAGGTATTGATGGCCTTTCCTTTCATTACTAAAAACCGTAATTTTTAATGCCAGTCGACAAAACTGTAGCGGTCAACAATAGAGCTCTATTAATAAACTAGAGTGTGCACTCATCACGTGACGAATGATTGGCAGCTATGCACTAGGCACTGTGTCTAACTGCCGCAGCACTAAAGCCACCCCCTCCCCCAGCATCTCAACCGGTACCCGGCTCACCTGCAGGAACTTGATGAAGTGGCAGAGGACCAGCCGGTTGAGGTGGGGCAACTGGTCCACGATGGTCACGGCGGCGTGCGGGTCGTTGCAGTTGGACACGCAGCGGTCGTAGAAGTCCATGGGAATGAGTGGGTCGTAGAGGTCGCGGTACCAGAGCTTCAGCAGCGAGGCGGGGATGTTGGCGTCGGCACACTGCGGCATCATCCACTGGTCGCACTTGACCTTTAGGGCGTTGACCTCGTCAATGTCACCGGGAACCCTGGGGGGGGAACCGAGAACACCAATTTCATAAACGCAGTGGCTTTTGTTACGGCTTCAAATTACACACGAGTCTACGGAAGCCGCTAGCTAGCGGCTGCAGCCAATTCCCATAGACGTGTGTGTTAGACCCTGTCTGTATTCATTGGCTATGGCTTCAAATTACACACAAGGCTATAGAATCCGCTACCTAGTGGCTGCAGCCAATTCTAATAGACTTGTGTGCTAGACCCTGTCTGTATTCATTGGCTATGGCTTCAAATTACACACGAGTATGTGGAAGCCGCTAGCTAGCGGCTGCAGCCAATTCCCATAGACTTGTGTGTTAGATGAAGCCGCTAGCTAGCGGCTGCAGCCAATTCCCATAGACTTGTGTGTTAGACCCTGTCTGTATTCATTGGCTATGGCTTCAAATTACACACGAGTCTATGGAAGCCGCTGGCTAGCGGCTGCAGCCAATTCCCATAGACTTGCGTGCTACTGTCAGCCGCAGCCACAGCCTCACCTGAATATACCCTCCACCTTCTCCCCTTCCAGGCGGAGGACCTCCTGTGCCAGGACCACGGCGATCCAGGGCAGCTGCCTCTCCGGAAACCTCTCCTTCTGCAGCTCCATGACCTCGTCCAGGGTACTCCCAAAGATGGAGGGGTGAAAGACCGAGTCCTGGGAATAATCAAACGATCAAAAGCGCATTACAACAAAATCGCGAAAAACACAAAAGAGCAAAGATAACAGATGTGAGAAACAAAACGTGATACATACTTTTCCATTCAATCAGGCACCGGGCAAAGCACTTAGCACTCAGTGTTTATCACGTCGAGCAGAGGCAAAACCTCATTGAATAACTCTCAAATTAATCAAAGAAACTCCTCTACAACCTCAAATGAGAAATTATACTTATTATCCTAATCAGGAAAGACAATATATAAGCGATATACAAAAATGTTGCAAACTGCTTACTGACTAAAATTACCAAAATGCAAATCTCAAAATTTAGTGGGCCTGACGTTTCGATCCTTTCTCAAACATCAGGCCCACTAAATTTTGGGATGTGAGAAACATTGAAAACTTTGACTTGACCGGGATATGGACCCAAGACCTCTGTCCTTCCACGTGAGCTATCAAGTGCTTGGATGTTGATCTCTTTTTTTTCCAATTAAGAGTAATCTGCCAACATGTTTACTGCAGGATTGTTAGTGAAATTAGGAGGGCCTGATATTTCAATCCTAGCAGGACCTTTTTTTTTCAAAGACAGTGACCTACTACTTTCCTGCTAGGAGCCACAAACTCCTTCTCAAAAGAGATGTTACATGGTGTCATCGCAGATCTTCCACTTGGTACTTGCACAAACATTGCAAACCTTCAAGTCTGGGTCTGAGCTCAAAGTTCAAAGTGCGCACGTACTTTGGCAAGATTGATTTCCTCCAGTGTGATCTTCTTGACGCCTTTCCGCGCTCCCGTCTGAGCTATCCTTTCCAGTTTCTTGTAGCAGTGGTCGGCATACTGCCGCACAGGAACCTATGGAGTGACAGGAGGTGAAGTAAAACAGGTCAGTATGTCCAGCCAAAAATCATGTGCATAAACCTATGGGTTTTCTCATTTGTGCGCAAAACCTATGGGGTTTCTCATTTATGCACAACCCTATGAGGATTCGCATTTGTGCACAAACCTAGGGGATTCGCATTTTGTGCGCAAACCTATGGGATTCTCATTTATGCACAACCCTATGGGGATTCTCATTTGTGCACAAACCTAGGGGATTCTCATTTGTGCGCAAACCTGTGGGATTCTCATTTGTGAACAAACCTATGGGATTCTCATTTATGCACAAACCTATGGGATTCGTATTTTGTGCGCAAACCTATGGGATTCTCATTTGTGAACAAACCTATGGGATTCTCATTTTGTGCGCAAACCTATGGGATTCTCATTTGTGCACAAACCTAAGGGATTCTCATTTGTGCACAAACCTAGGAGATTCTCATTTGTGAACAAACCTATGGGATTCTCATTTGTGCACAAACCTATAGGATTCGCATTTTGTGCGCAAACCTATGGGATTCTCATTTGTGCACAAACCTATGGGGTTATAATTTGTGCACAAACCTAGGGGATTCTCATTTGTGCACAAACCTATGGGATTCTCATTTGTGCACAGACCTATGGGATTCTCATTAGTGCACAAACCTCTGGAATTTTCATTTGAGGACAAATTAAAGGAAGGAATAAACCCAGGGGTAACTCGGTGCATGCACAAAACTGGCCGGCTGAGAGATCTTACATGTAGTTGTACCTGTCTAGTGTCGTAGTCTCCCGTGAGGTGCTTGTAGATGTAGCCTTCCAGGTAGGAAAAGAAACGGATAGATGGCGGGAAAAAGTTCAGGAATATTGCCATCAGCTCCCAGCCGTGACGCAGACTGGAACTGTGAAAAAGGAAACACAAGAACACGCAAATCAGATTTTCAATGAATCACCTGGGCATCTTCTAAGAGGGTTACTGTATTCTGGGAGTCTGGTAGGAGGGTCAGTGTCTTCGGAGTGTCTTCTGGGCTGGAGGGCAAGGGCTGGACTTACTCAATGTAGTTGGCCGTTGTCTGTCGGCAGACCTGGATGTACATCTCGTCCCGGACGCCCTCCACGGTCCAGCCCCGGCGGACCAGGTCCAGAGAGACCGACTCCTGGGTCAGGTTCTTGATGATGCGGTCGGCCATGTAGCACTGGATCAGACGGAAGACCTCCACGGCCTCCTTCTTGACCACCTTGTCCCGGGTCAGGAGCATGGGCTTCCGGATGGGGTCCTGTGAGAGAGGCGGACGTTCTTCAAACATCATGCTGCTTATAGCTCTGGCCTACTGACAGACTTGCAGACCCCAATACAATGCCAACTGGTTAACCATTTTGTGCACAAACCTATTGGATTCTCAAATGTGCACAAACCTACGGGATTCTCATTTGTGCACAAACCTATGGGGTTATAATTTGTGCACAAACATATGGGATTCTCATTTGTGCACAAACCTATGTGATTCTGAATTGTGCACAAACATATGGGATTCTCATTTGTGCACAAAGCTATGGGATTCTCAATTGTGCACAAATTAAAGCATGGGCTTCTGAATAGGGTTCTGTGTTCTACTGACAGACTTGCAGACCCCAATACAATGCCAACTTGTTCACCATGTCTCATTTGTGCACAAACCTATTGGATTCTCATTTGTGCACAAACCTATGGGGATATAATGTTTGCACAACCATATGGGATTCTCATTTGTGCACAAACCTATGGGATTCTCAATTGTGCACAAACCTAGGGGATTCTCATTTGTGCACAAGCCTATGGGATTCTAATTTGTGCACAAACCTATGGGATTCTCATTTGTGCACAAACCTATGGGGTTATAATTTGTGCACAAACATATGAGATTCTCATTTATGCCAACTCGAAGCTGGTTGAGGTAGTTCCAATATGCATAGCGGCAGGTATCATGTTGCACCATAGCTTATAATGTGATTTTGCGACAAGGAGAATGTGGGTTGGACTGAAGAGTGAGTTCAGGAGGTTAGTGGGGCCGTCAGTCGGTGCAGTGGGGCCGTGTACCTTGGTGAAGGACAGCATCTGGGCCAGGGGGATCTTCTTGCGGAAGATGCCCCTCTTGTGGCGGTTGACGTTCTCGGCGGCGTAGTTCTCCAGGTCGCTCTCCGAGGAGGAGGGCTTCTTGGACCGACCCATGGTGATGAGGGAGGGGCTGGGCTTAATGGCTCCTGGCACTGTGCCGTGCTTTTGCTGTGTCAAAAAAAGAGTACACCATTTTTAACGGGGATTTTCTTTTTCGCTGTGAATATTGCTGAGTCTAAGGTGGCAACCGATAATTTGCTCAATAGATGAGTTTTGGTAGATGTGCTATGGTAAAATGGTAAATGTGCCATGAAATCGTAAGTGAATCTGCACCAGGTCTAGGGTAGGGTGGAAATCTACCATATCAACGGTAGACCAGATGAGGGGAGATGGATAATCTACCAGATCCAGGGTAAGGGGTTAACCTACCAGATCCAGGGTAGGGGGTAAATGGCTCACCAGAGAGGAGTGTCGCTGGTCCTGCACAGAGATGCTGCGCTCCAGGGTCGGGGGCAGGCCTTGGACCGAGCCGTTGTCCTGCTGCTGCGGCTGCGGCTTCTTGCTGCGACGCAGCGACTCGTGCACCGTCTCCCCTTGCTCGTCGTTGTCGTTCTCGTCGCCCTCCGGGCGGTGGGGGCTGGCGCTGTCGTTCAGCGAGGGCTCCTCCCCCGTCATGCTCAGGTCCTCCGAGACCAGCGTGTCGTGGCCGACCTTCAGCTCATCATCGTTGTCTGTTGTCAAATGATTACACAAGTTTCAAAAGTTTCAAAATTTAGTGGGCCTGGCGTTGCGATCCTAGCAGGACCTTTCTCAAAGGCAGAGTTTCTTAAGTGACAGACAAAAGTCGGTACCTGAATATCACCGAAGGCTAATGAATTGTGCGACTGCGAGTGAGCGCTTACACGACCAAGAGATTCATGGCAGGGGTGCAAGCACAGATAAGTTTTTAGGGGTTTTGACAGATAAAAATGAGCAGTTTTAGGTACCTGTTTGACATAAGAAATAATAAATAATAAATAAAAAATAAATAAATAATAATAAATAAATAAATAAATAAATAAAAATAAATAAATAATAAATAAAATAATTTAAAAAAATGTATAACATAATAATAAATTATAAATAAATTTAAAAAATATTTTTTTTAAATCATTAAAATAAAACAAAATCTTATAAAAATGAGCAGTTTCAGATACCTCTTTGACCTAAAAAATAATAAATGAATAATTTTTTTTTTAAATGTAAAAAAAAATATGATAATAAATTATTTAAAAAAAAAAAAAATTGGGGGTTAAATCATTAAAATGAAATAAAATCAGATAAAAGTGAGCAGTTTCGGATACCTCTTTGATATAATAAATATTATTATTATTATTTTTTTTTTTAATAAAATAACATCTTAGATCCCTGACGGCCTTTGAGTCAACGCTTACCGTCCGAGTCAAAGCTCTTGTTGAGATTCTCCTGCGAGCCGTCCTCGCGCAGGTCCAACTGCCCCTCCTCAATGACCTCGCTGTCGCCGTTGGGGATGATGCTCATGGCCGGCGGCATGCCGGACAGCGGCCGGCGCTGGCGGGGCGGCACCTGCGGCGGCTCCAGGGTGGTGTAGTGGATCTGGTCCAGCTCCCGCAGCCGCACCCGCTGGTGCGCCTCCCGCTGCTTCTGGTGGATGAAGTCCAGGTTCTCGTAGATGGGGTTGGGCCCGTCCTCCACCATGCGGCGCGGCTTGGGCTTGCCCTTGAACCGCTGCACCGAGCCCTTGGGGAAGCCGTGCGGCGGCGGGTCGTCGGCTTGCTGCGGCAGCTGCTGCTGCTGCTGTTGATGAGCGGCGTGGATGAGATGATTGTCGGGCTTGGACTGCTGCTGCTGCTGATGCTGCTGCTGCTGCTGTTGGGGCGGGGTGCTGCTGCGCAGGACGTCGTCTGAGGACTGCGAGTCCGAGGTGATCTGCCGAGCCGAGGAGTCCGAGTGCTGCGAGGAGAGCGAGTGCTGCGAGGTGTGGGCCGCCGGCACCGGCTGGCCGTCCGCGTGCTTGTGGAGGCTCGCCCGGAACTCCGCCCGGACGCCCGGGTACGGGTGGGGCGGGGTGTCGGCGGACTCGCCCCCGGGCGTGAAGGAGTCCTGGCTGGCGCTCGAGTCGGGCGTCTGCACCCCGCCCCCGCCGTAGTGCGGGTACGGGGCGGAGAGCGGCGGCGCCCCGCCGGGCACGCCCTCGAAGGAGTCCTGTCTCTCGTAGGGGTACGGGTGCGAGGCGGGGTACGGGCCCGGGGGGTGCTGGGGGAAGGCGAAGGCCGTGGCCGCCGCCGAGGTGGGCGTGCCCGAGCGGAAGTCGCCCGCAGAGGCGGGGGGTGGGGGAGGGGGCAGCTGGGGCTGGAAGGGGCCGTGCGGGGGCGGCGACTGCTGAAACTGCGAGAACCGCTCCCCGGACTGGGAGTTGGGGATGGAATGCTGCTGCTGCTGCTGCTGTTGCTGCTGTTGCTGGGCGTGATGGAGGGCGGGGTGGCCCGTCGGGGAGGGGTGGGGCGGGGGCTGGGTGTGGTGCTGCACTGCCCCCAGCCCCATGCGCGGCATCTTGCTCTTCTTCTTCAGCCGGGGCGACGGCACCGGTTTCCGCCCGTCCTCCTGCACGCTCCTCACCGGTGACCCTTCCTCCTGCTGCTGCTGCTGCTGCTGCTGCTGCTGCGGCGAGTGTGGCTGGTCCCCACCACTGCCGCCGCACACAACGCCGGCGCTACCGACCGAATGCTGGCTGGCTATAGACAGCTGGCTGTCCGAGCGTTCGTGGTAGTGCCTGGCCTGCGGATGAGGCGGATACCCTTGCCCGTAGGCCACGCCAAACTGGGGGCTGCCACCGCCGCCGCCGTACCCATCCCTGAAGCCGTCGGCGTTGGAGTTGAGGCCGTCCTGGTAGCGCGGCGAGCCGCGCTGCTGGTAGCCGGCCGGCGGGGAACCGTCCCGCTCGAACGACCGGCCCCGCAGCAGGTCCAGCCCCCGCAGCGACTCGCCCCGGCCCGAGTTCTGCCGCTCAAAGCCGGGCGACGGGTGGTGCGGGAGCCGCGAGTTGTCCGTGGACGAGCGCCGCCGCTTCTCCGAGCCGATCAGGGCGTGGCCGGCCGGCTCCAGAGGCTCGCTGTCTGAGCGCAGCCGTCGCAGCTGCTCAAACTGCTGCTGCTGCTGCTGCTGGTACGCTAAGGCCTGCTGCTGCTGTTGCTGCTGCTGCTGCTGTTGTTGCTGCTGCTGCTGATCCAGAGGGTAGCGGTAGGCTCGCCGGGACTGCGGGGAGCCGTGGGAGTGGCCGGGAGGCGGAACGGTCGAGGCCTGGGTCGGTTTGCGTCGACTTTCGACTGGGGAGGAGTGGATATGCCTAGACACACACAAGAAAGGAAAGAATTCCCAGACAAATCAGTCTTGGATTTCACAAAGTCTTACATAGGCATGCAACTCTTGAATTGTAAAAAAAAAGAGGAAAATGTCCGAATGAAACTGCGAGCGCGAAGCACAAAGCCCTTACGGTGTGGGGTTTGGGGCCCGCTTAAGGGCCCGGGAAATTTTTGGATTCTAGATGCTCTGTGGTGCATTCTGAGCAGTTTTTGACCACTTATGACTTTAAGCTGAGTGACAGATTTTAACCTTTTTCAAGGCATACACCAAGAATTTTTTTTTTTTTTTTTACACAAAATAAAAAGAAAACATCAAAGTTTTGAACCTTATTTCAGCATGTGTTTTAAATAATAGTTAGGGGAGACAGTGATGGAAATAGCTGGATTCGCATCGCAAAATGCGATACATTTTTCACGAAATGCGAGACAATTTAGAAAACGGTTCGCATTTTGTGCGAATCAAAATCCATCGTAAGAGACCATCATTCGTTGAACGCACAGGACATGTACTGTACCCTTGCACTGTGTACATGTACATGTACATGTACATGTAGACTGTATACAGTACAGTACATAATATACTGTTGATAGTGCAAGCGCGGCGGCGGCCAGACTCTCCATCGGCATGGGTAGACTAAGATTTTCGACCGCCAAGCGCCAAGCACCTACCCTGTAAACATCGTCCAAATCGGTCGATTTTACCCTTAAATTGAAGCGTGTATTCTCTTCTTTCTATCCATACCACTTTCAAAATTAATGACGAAGGGAATAATATTGAATTACGCCGAAACAACATTCGGAGACAAACGATGAAAGTAGCGCATTTCCCTTCGCGACGTTAGCAAGGTTGGCAAGTCTAGGTATGGTTTCCGCCTCTACGTAACGCCATAGCGACACGACAGGACCAGTAGGGCCGAAACCAGCCTACGCGCTGCACATGACATGACACAACACGTCTTTTTTTGCACACACTGTATACATGTAATGCACAGTGCACGTGCACAGCGGCCACATGGCCGCATACGATCACGCTGCGCTACTCAAGCCTGATCGGAACTTCCAGAAGTATTACTAGTATTAGCGAGACGGTACGCTACAAAAAAGTACAATTCATTTTACTGCCGAAATAAAACACGTATTGGGATAATATTGGGGTTCTTTCTTTATCATTGGAATTGTGTGTGGGGTTTTTCTTTAGTTTTCTGTTAATTTATTTTGTTTTTCATTGAAGAAAAAAAACAGTTTTGCGGTTTCACCGAGTCCAGGGTCCGGCGGTTTTTTCAGTTTTGATTTTTCCCAAACAGCCCAAGTCGAGGTGCAGCCATCTTTCTACTCTTCAAACAAAATTGAATTTGAGGCGGTAAATTAAAATAACTATCAATATTTTTTTCCAGTACACATCTAAGGAAGGCGACATGTAAAATAAAGGTTTGGCCTTTTGATTGGCCTTTTGATGCCACAGTGAGTTGGCCTCGGTGCCCCCTTGAGTTGACCTTGGTAGTGCCCTGTGCAATTTTGATGCAAACTTTGCAGATCGCACGAGGAAAAAATCAAAGCGGTCAGAAATTATTCCATCGTTTTTGTTTTAGGAATAGTAGGTACAGCCTGAAAAGAGACAACTGCATCAAACATGGTGGGACAGCGATGCACCAGCATGCATCCCGTCTGTCAAAGCCTGAAGAAATGATCCATGCACTACTTATTGTTGCATTTTTTTTTGCTAGTCATTTTTACCATATTGCTAATCAAATTACAATTTGATTAGCATTATTTGCTAATCAATTTTTTTCGCTTATTTCCATCACTGGGAGAAGAAATATCCAGATGCATTTGTTTAATTTTTTTTTTTTAATGGCCGAATTAAAAAAAACGCGGAAATCCGCGGATCCGCGCAAAAGTTGCATGCCTGCTTACAATGCATCGTAACTCAACTTACGATGGATAGCCCATCGTAAGTTGTGATCGACTCTCGACTGGGAAGGAGTGGATATGCCTGCACACACACACAAGAAAGGAAAGAATTCCCAGACAAATCAATCAGTTCTCACTCCAGGAATGGATTTTCACAAAGCACCGTAACTCAACTTACGATGGATGACCCATCGTAAGTTGTGACAGGCCGTATGGTCTCTGTGCATCACTCATCGTCTTGCGATAGACCGATTCAAGGTTGAAGTCTAAGCGCTGGACAGGATGGCAGTTATAGCTTCCATTCGGGTTCCAGCCACGCCTTACCGTTTGGCCACGTAGCTTCGCCGGTTCTTCGCAAAGTGTGGCATATTGCTCCCCGCGTTGGTCTAGCTCAGCTCCACAGGCAAGTGGGCACGGCCGTGCACACATGCATGCGCGCGTGCCGCAAAACGAAACTGAACTGTACTGTCAGCAATGAAGTCGATCAGCATTCAGTCGAGACGTTCGACGATAACGCTCAAAGATATCTGCCTCGGAGCCTCCTTGGACCGATATATCGGAGATCCCTCCCTTCTGTCCTACAATGCACCGTGCACACGATTTCAGTGCGATCTTGCGTCTAACACACGGGGGTTGGTAGCACTAACCGCACTTGGCAACAATGCTCCGGGCACTAGTTTGCAAAATGCTCCTTCCCCAAATTCCAACCAACTGATCAAATGAGCAGCCGTCTCCTGTCTGTCCTTTTATAGGCCTATGTACATGACATGTGCATACATGTAATTTGAGCGATTTCAGTGTGATCGTCCGTCTATACATGTACATCCAACTGAGGGTTGCAACACTACTAACCACACGTGGCCGCAATGATTTGGCACAAGTTGCAAAACCCAACCACCCCAAAATCCAACCATCTGAGCTGATCTGCATCAATATAAGTCCGGACAAAAACGTGTCATTACATCATTGCGACTGGGCGGGGGGGGGGGGGGGGGGGGTTAAATGGTCACGCGGCAGTCACGGTAACCGCGTGGAAATTACCGGACGGTCTGGAAATAGTTGTCTGATTTCGTTTTTTCGGAAGAGCGATTCGCACGAGATTGGGAAATTCCAAAGCACGACTGAATGACAAATTTCCTGGCTTGTGTGGTAGAGTAGTTGGAATAACTTCCTGAGGTGGTACAAATATATACATGTACACTAGAAACATCTGATAAAAAAAAAAACAAGTGAACAAGGCTTGCACAATAGGTTGATAAAATAGGTTGGCGGGATTTAGAATGCATTGTTAAGCCACCACACCAGATTTTGCTTGAAAGTAGCATTCAAAAAGCTGCATCCACTTCGTGTGATCCCCAAACTGGTGGGCTACATGTACATGTATGTTTACAACTAAACTCAATGCTGTTTGCATCTCAACATCAATGACGACTAGATCTATACAAAAAAAACTCAACATTTGGTGGGCCTGACATTTCGATCCTAGCAGGACCTTTCTCAAAGGCAGAGAAAGGTCCTTTGAGTGTTTGAGAAAGGTCCTGCTAGGATCGAAACGTCAGGCCCACTAAGTTTTGAGATTTGCATTTTGGTAATTTTAGTCAGTAAGCAGTTTGCAATGTTTTGGTATATCATAGATACAAAAACTGTGGTGGTAGACTGCCAGACAAGGCCGACAAATACTGTACATGGAGAACTGGGAGCGAGTGAGTTATTTTGGGCATTGTACGGTACACGTAGTTCCAAATATATCCATTAGGGCCTACTGTGTAATTGTATATAACTGTGTAGGTGCTATCGTTGCCCAACACTTCCTGAAATGTTCCGGGAAATTCCCTGGGAAATGGCCCAATGCCTGATGTGCAGATACAAAGGTAGTGCCGAGAAGTGAAATAAATGTTTTCATTACTGTACATGTACAGTGTGTACCTCATGGCAGGACATTACACAGACTTGTGTGGGAATTACGGGTAGCTGCGACCACAACCTACATGTACACATGTAGTACAGTACATGTACATGTACATGTACATGTACACACTGTACATGTACATGTAGCTTACAGTTACTTTGAAGGCTTAGATTTGTGCACAAAATGAGAAATCCATAGATTTGTGCATGAAATGAAAAGCTCATAGAGACCTGTGCAAAATGAGAAATCCATAGATTTGTGCACAAAATAAGCCCATAAGGTCCTGCGAAAAATGAGAAATCCATACATTTGTGCACAAAGTAAGCCCATTGGGTCCTGCGCAAAATGAGAAATCCATAGATTTGTGCACAAAATGAGAAATCCATAGATTTGTGCACAAAATAAAAAGCTCATAGAGACCTGTGCAAAATGAGAAATCCATAGATTTGTGCACAAAAGAAGCCCATTGGGTCCTGCGCAAAATGAGAAATCCATAGATTTGTGCACAAAATAAGCCCATTGGGACCTGCGCAAAATTAGAAATCCATAGATTTGTGCACAAAATGAGGAATCCATAGATTTGTGCACAAAATGAAAAGCCCGTAGAGACCTGTGCAAAATGAGAAATCCATAGATTTGTGTACAAAATAAGCCCATAAGGTCCTGCGCAAAATGAGAAATCCATAGATTTGTGCACAAAATGAGAAATCCATAGATTTGTGCACAAATAAGCCCATAAGGTCCTGCGAAATATGAGAAATCCATACATTTGTGCACAAAGTAAGCCCATAGGGTCCTGCACAAAATAAAAGAATCCATAGTTTTTGTGCACAAAATACGCCATTGGGGTACTGTGCAAAATGAACAGGGATCAGTGTGTGGTCCAGACCGTTACCTCTCATCTAGTGAGTCCATTCGTTTATGGAATCGTGGACCAGTCCCATTGGCTCCCTCGCCTGGCACATGGTCATCCAGCAACGCCTCGTTGGCTGCATTGGACGCATCCCGGTCGCCGCGGCGATCTCGGTTGTGGTGCTCCCGACTCTTCCGGTGTCTGTGTCGTTGCTATAGAGACGAAAGGAGAAAATAAAGACAAACTGACGGCTTGCATGGTGGAATCACAATGTGGCAAGTTTGTCAGTGACATCTCTTTCCAGGAGTACATGTAGTGTGGCTCTGAGAAGAGCCAGTAATTAGATGAGACTTGAAGGTTGGCACGGTGGAATCACAATGTGGAAAGTTTGCGGTGACACCGTGTAAGTCATCTCTTTCCAGAAGGAGTGTGGCTCTGAGAAGAGCCAGTAACTCAGTTAGATGAGACTTGGAGCATGAAGCATGATAAGATAAGACTCGAAGCATGTACATGTAGGCACAGCTACCAACCTATCTTAAAAGAAAATTAGTAATACTTCTGCTAAAAAAAAGAGGAATCACAGAGCAAACTACATAGGAATACATACGTGTGTATTTCCCAGCCAAAAATCGGAATCTGTTGTCAAGAGCTTGTAAAAAGTAATACAGATTTACCAAAAAAAGAGGAATGATTCCTGCAAAATAGGAATGTTTGGCAGCGATGCGATAGCACAGTATTTTAGCTATTTACGTCAAATGGGACTCTGTGTACATGTATGCCTAGGGTTCGCGTGCACTATTGCGAATTGACGGATGATACTACTGTACATGCACAGTATGCTTCAATGTCACGCCGCAGTATTTGGCAGGGACCAGGGGGAATGAGTCAGGAATTCACTGGTACCCATTGCTCCAGCCGGAGTGTAATTAACCCTGTGCCAGACTCACCGGTTCCCCCGTGAATCACGACACAATATTACTCATAAATAGCCCACATTAAAAAAAAAAATAAAAAATAAAAAAAAAAAAAGACTTTTTTTTTTCTTCGTCTTTCTTATACTCCGGTGCCAACCTTCGTGCGTTTCCAGACCACTTGGTAGGGAATAGAGGGTGTGACTGCTGACCCATTTCACCCCCCCCCCCCTCGCCCGTAAATTTAATCAGTTGAATCAAGCGCGCATTACAGGCGACCAAATTGCCTGATCGTCAAAACGATTGTCCTGGTGAGTGTTGAGAGTCGATGGGGCCAGATTTGCAAGCAGGAGGGTCGTTTCCACTATGTACACCGAATAAACGTTATCATTTTGGATCGTAATTAGCAGGCATGCAACTCTTGAATTGTAAAAAAAAAAAAGAGGAAAATGTCTGAATGAAACTGCGAGCGCGAAGCACGAAGCCCTTACAGCGTGTGGTTTGGGGCTCGCTTAAGGGCCCGGGAAAATTTTGGATTCTAGATGCTCTGTGGTGCATTCTGAGCAGTTTGTGACAACTTATGACTTTAAGCTGAGTGACAGATTTTAACCTTTTTCAAGGCATACACACAATATTTTTTTTTTTTTTTTTTTTTTTACACAAAATGAAAAGTAAACATCAAAGTTTTTAAACTGATCTCAGCATGTGTTTTGAATAATAGTTAGGGGAGAAGAAAGATCCAGATGCATTTTTTTATTTTTTTTAAGATTTTTTTTTTACGGAATGTTTAATGGTTTAACTCACAAACAGTGGCAATCTTTTGACCTTTACCAATGTTGTATAGGGCCTTTAAATTATTATTAATACTATTATTATTACAATACCACGACTCATCCACTACGCAAATTATCCCTTGCCACCTGGGACAGGCACAATCCTAGGGAAGACCCTGGTGCCATCTGTACACTAAACATCCCCTTTCAAGCAGGCATGCAACTCTTGAATTGTAAAAAAAGAGGAAAATGTCCGAATGAAACTGCGAGCACGAAGCACGAAGCCCTTACGGTGTGTGGTTTGGGGCCTGCTTAAGGGCCCGGGAAAATTTTGGATTCTAGATGCTCTGTGGTGCATTCTGAGTAGTTTGTGACAACTTATGACTTTGATTTAAAAAGAAATGGCCGAATTAAATAAAACGCGGAAATCCGCGGATGCGCGGACAAGTTGCATGCCTGTTCAAGTGAATATGTTGGGTACGGTCTTTCAAGACAAGACCGCTCGACAGCTCCAGCCACGCGGCTAGAGACAGCGGTCAAGCTCCTGACTAGTCAGGCCGACAGCGTACTCGACTGAACGCTTGCTTGGGGGCGTGGAATCAATCATAGCAGATCAATAGCATCATCCCACGACCCCCCCCCCTCCAGCACCCTCCCCCCGCCCCGCCCCCCCTCTCACCCCCAGGCAGCACCCGCAACCCAGTCACTCACAAACAAAAACAAAAACAGCTGAGTCACCGGTTCCCCGCTGCCGCTCAGTGTAATGGGCGGACAGGGGGATTGTTCCGCTTCACCGGCGCCCGGCACATCTCCCCGGTACCCCCCCCCGCCGACGACAAGCACGCCGCCCAAGTTGGGGGCTGGAGACTTTTATTGCATGCGTAATGCACTTCTAACTCTTAAGTGGGCACTTTGGCGTTGGTTGGACGGCAAATTCAACAACATTTTCAAATGGAAAGCTCCAAGCACAAAAAAAAGAAAGACAGTGCACACAGATGCACACATCATGCGATGTGTACGTGTAATGTCTGTATGTATTTTGGATGAAAAGATTTAGGATTAAAATTTAGCGGGCCTGACGTTTTGATCCTAGCAGAGACGAAACAGATACATGCACACGAAGGCAAGGGGAAGAGAGTGCAAAGGCCACTGGCAGCAAATGGTTGCAAACCTTTTGCAAATAAATTCCGTCAGAAGTCACAGATAAACTCCGTAGTGAAAGAGGTAAGTCAGGCGGTGAGGCTGGCCAGTAAAAGAGATGCTTAGAGTCAAATTCCATTTTTTTAAATTTTTTTATTTTTTTTTTAAATTCAATGCAATTTCGCCCAAAACGAGTCTATGGGTTAAGGGCTGGAGACGGGAATTGACATTCCTCTTGAAACGGGCCCTTGCGCTGTTCACTTACCGAGGACTGCTGGCGCTGTCTGGCCCATTCGCCGTCGTCCGGCCTGACTTCTGTGTTCAGTTTTAACGTCTGCAGAGAAAGCGGAACAAGGGAGAGAAGAAGAGAAAAAAAAATTAAGCAAATTTAGATGGATTCTGTGGAATCTACAAACCAAGATCATCTGAGCTTGTATCAGTTGCTATGGAAATCCAATACTTCCCATTGATTGTGTCTAATCCATATGGATTCCATCTTTCCCAATGATAGAGCTTTTCCTAGTAACATACAGTAATTTTGTCAGTTAGTAACTAGAAGCAGAACTCTTCCCTGTTACATACAGGTGTATCCATCTCTTTCCAGTATAAGAACCAGCTCTCCCGACAACAGATCTCCTCCTAGTAACAGAGTTCTTCCTAGTAACGGAACTATCTCTTCCCAGTAACAGAACCATATCTTATAAAAATGAAATGCTTCCTAGAAACATAGTTCTTCCTAGTAACATATCCATGTCTTTCCACTGACAGAAACATCACTTCCAAAATTGGAGCTCTTCCTAGTAACAGGGCTCTTCCTAGTGATGCAACCATCTCTTCCCAGTAACAGAACCAAATCTTATAAGAATGGAACTCTTCCTAGTAACACAGTTCTTCCTAGTAACATACAACAATGTATCCATCTCTTCCCACTGACAGAAGCATCACTTCCAACATTGGAGCTCTTCCTAGTAACAGGGCTCTTCCTAGTAATGGAACCATATCTTTCCAGTAACAGAACCATATCTTTAAATGGAGCTCTTCCTAGTAACAGATCTCTTCCTAACAACGGATCCATCTCTTCCCATTGACAGAAGCATCCTTCCAATAACAGAGCTCTTCCTAGCAACATTGTCCCTCTTAACAGTTAACAACAGATCTGTCTCTTCCCATTGACAGAAGCATCCTTCCAAAAACAATAATAGAGCTCTTCCTAGCAACAGATCTCTGCCTAACAACGGATCCATCTCTTCCCATTGACAGAAGCATCCTTCCAATAACAGAGCTCTTCCTAGCAACATTGTCCTTCCTAACAACAGATCTGTCTCTTCCCATTGACAGAAGCATCCTTCCAAAAACAATAATAGAGCTCTTCCTAGCAACAGATCTCTGCCTAACAACAGATCCATCTCTTCCCATTGACAGAAGCATCCTTCCAATAAAGGAGCTCTTCCTAGCAACAGATCTCTGCCTAACAACAGATCCGTCTCTTCCCATTGCCAGAGCCCACTCTTATAGTTTAGAAAAACAAGAACCTCAACCAGAGACCACAAAGGGACTTCCTAGATGTATATGGAAACAGACCCGGAGTAATCTCCTAGGGGTGGAGGGGGGTTGGGGAGATAGAAAGGTGGAGCTAAACAACCCACACAGAACATGTTCCCGAAACGCAAAAAAAATTGCCAGTCAGAATTCAGCGTGGGGCCTAGAGCCAAACAGTTTACGACCCCGGCGACGAAAAAACGCACCCCTGTTAATGACTTTCAATTGCACACGTGGGGGCGATGATAACGATCGAGCAACTGTACAGTACACCCATAGGCCCTTTCCCCCACGGAGGTCTGTTTACATTGGCGAAGGGTAGTGGGGAGAGACAGGAAAGGTGTAAAACGGAAGATAAATTGGGAAAGGTGGAGGTAAAAAAAATAAAAACTGGAAGACTGTAGGGGGTTGGGGGACGGATAAATAGATTCTCTGATGGGGTGTGAGGCTGGGGCTTTGATGCCAGGGAGTCTAGGGGTACTGGAGCCCGTTAATGAGGAGGGTCTAGGATGGGTGCCATTAACTGAATGGGGATGATGGGGGGGGGGAGAGGGAGGGGCGGTCCTCATCCGCTGGCTCATCTCGGGGACGTCCAGCCGTGAATATTCAGGGAGCCTGTCTCGGGTTCTAGGGATCGATGGCGATGCTTCCAGTGGACTGAGAGATCAGGCAATCAAGCATCATTAGGGAAAAGACTAGAGCTGAACAACATCTCCCCGGCGTTACACACATACACGTACACATCACGCAAGCACAATTCCCTTAATCAGGGATGGGACAACCCGGTATCCGGTAGACCGTGGAACGTTTCCGTATCCCAGACGGTCTAGCGCGGCGTGTGGCCGCGTCGGACAGACAGACAGACAGTCTGACGATATTCTTCTTCCTGCCCAATTAAGGGGGAAAAAGGGGACCTGAGTATTACAGTCAATGCCTGATTAAAATTTGAAAGCTTTCATTGTAATTCCATTGCATTTCCTTAAAAAAAAAAAAAAAAAAAAAAACGCGCCAGACTGTTGTAGACAGTCAGACTAGAGCAGTGAAAGACTGCACTAGACCGACGGTGAAAATCATGAGCCTTTTCCCCTTTGCCAAGATATTAGGGCCGCTCCCACTACGAAAATAATCGCGATTTGAATCGCGATTCAAAAACCTTTTTTTTTTTTTGTCCACACAGGCCAAATAATTGCGTCGCAAATAAACGCGAGCCGATTGCGGTCAGCATGTGGTCGCGCTGCGCAAGTGGGAATGGCGGGACCCAATTGAGGCCCCTGTACACGGTATGGTGTTTCTAATAGTGGAAATTTGATTATTACTGATTGAAAAACTGACTGCAGTCACAGGTTTGATAGTTTATTAAACGACTGTGATACGCCAAAGTGAAATCTTAAGTTGAAAAACTTGCTGTGGGTACGCAAAGACTTTTGCATCATACAACATGTACGTGTACATATATATACAGAACATGTTCCGGTACAGTGTAATATGATTTTGCCTTGAGGAGATTATACATGTAAATGTATTTCAACGAGGGTGGAAGGAAGGAAGTCTTTCCACTTGAAATGTATGATAAAGACCTTGACAGGAGAGAAGGCAGGCGTGGTATGCACGGTCAATGCCACTCAGTGAAACGCCGCTGGCATTACTGAGGCAGGCTCCCCTCCATTGACGCACGCACAAAAGGACCCTTGCAACTGAAATCCAAAGACCTCTGTTCATAGTTGTCACCTACGTGAATGACAAACACACTAGCACACACAAAAAAGGCGCAGTTCACTTCGATTTTTGAATTGCAATTTTGATTTTCCTAAAGCCCCTACACAACATTGGTCGAGGTCAAAGAATAGCATCCATACGTTGTCTGATCTAACAAACATTGGTGTACATGTATGCATGAAATAGCACACCTGTGAAAATTTCAGCTCAATCCGCCAACCGTGTCTCGAGAAAAGAGTGAAAAACGCTTCATTTGTTTCGCGAAAATGCAGCATTCAATGCCGTACTGTTCCGAAAAATAGTTTTGATCTCGGTGAGACGTAAACTATTTCTTTTACCGGTACTCATTTCTCCCAAAATACAACATTTTAAGCAGAAATATTTCAGTGAGCAGTTTCTACTATAACCATCTTCAAACTGTATGAGTTTCATGTAAATCTGTGAGCATTTCTGTTTTTCGATCTTACCAATGTTGTGTAGGGGCTCTAAGGTCATACTTTATCCAATTTTGAATTGTATGCTGTAAAGCTTACAGCTTTTCTCTGTAAAAAATCTTCTTTTGTTGTGTAATCCATGGTGGTATTCCATGTACAGTAACTGCAAGATTTTTGGTGACACCATGTACATGTACATACAGGTATGCACATGTAACACATGCAGGGACGCACATGTACATGAAAGCAACCGACAAAGCCATTTCCTGAAAATTACCGAAGGACGAAGGCCAATCGATTGTGCGACTGCAAGCGAGCGCTTGCGCGACTGAGAGATGCGATTGCGAGATTCACAGCAGGGGTGCAGACGCCCTTCAGTTTTAAGGGTTTTAACAGATAAAATTGAGCAGTTTTAGATTCCAGTTTGACACAAAATAAAAAATAAAAAATCCGAAGAAAGAAAAATCACAACACATCCGGAAACGATGGAAATATCCGGAAGTCTTACTTCCCTGCAAATATTTTTTGAGATAGAGTGTGGCTCTGAAACGAGCCATAAAATGCAAGCCTTCGACTTGGTGCGCAAACCTTCAATTCTCATCCAATGGAGGTATTATTCACGGTATAAAAGAAAGCTCATTATTTGCGGGAAAAAAAAAACCCACATCATATAGGAAAAACTAATGTTTGCTGTCTCACTCCTGCAAATCAGAATGGGTCTGAACATCGCACTTAATACTGGCTCCGCACTTCAACCACTGCCCATCCATATTTGACGCTGAATAAGAGCGACGGGCGCGAAGTGCTGTGGAGAGCTGGGTGGAGTATGACATGAATTTCAAATGGAGGGAATTTCCACTTCTATTTAACGGAGAGGGGGGAGATCCCGTCAGGAACGAAGGTTACTTCAGGGTATCTGGGCAAAGGATGTACTGTACATGGAGGACCATGGAGCTATTAGAGAGAGGGGGAAGAGGGGAGAGAGAGGAGAGAGAGAAGAGAAATGAGAGAAGGGGGAGAGAAAGAAGAGAGAGGAGAGAGATGGGAGAGAGAGGAGAGAGAGGGGAGGAGAGAGAGAGAGGAGAGGAGAGAGAGAAGAGAGAGAGAGGAGAGTAGAGAGAGGAGAGAGATAAGAGGATGGAGAGAGAGGAGAGGAAAGAGAGGAGAGGAGAGAGAGGAGAGGAGAGAGAGGAGAGGAGAGAGAGGAGAGGAGAGAGAGGAGAGGAGAGAGAGGAGGGGAGAGAGAGGAGAGGAGAGAGAGGAGAGGAAAGAAGGGAGAGAGGAGAGGACAGAGAGGACAGGAAAGAAGGGAGAGAGGAGAGGAGGGAGAGGAGAGGAAAGAAGGGAGAGAGGAGAGGAAAGAGGAGAGAAAAGAAGGGAGAGAGGAGAGGAGGGAGAGGAGAGGAAAGAAGGGAGAGAGGAGAGGAAAGAGGAGAGAAAAGAAGGGAGAGAGGAGAGGAGGGAGATGAGAGGAAAGAAGGGAGAGAGGAGAGGAGGGAGAGGAGAGGGAAGAAGGGAGAGAGGAGAGGAAAGAGGAGAGAAAAGAAGGGAGAGAGGAGAGGAGGGAGAGGAGAGGAAAGAAGGGAGAGAGGAGAGGAGAGAGAGGAGAGAGGGGAGAGGAAAGAAGGGAGAGAGGAGAGGAGAGAGAGGGGAGAGAGGAGAGGAGAGAGAGGAAAGAGAGGAGAGGGAAAAAGACAGAGGAGGAGAGAGGAGAGAGAGGAGAGGAAATAAGGGAGAGAGGAGAGAGGAGAGGAGAGGAAAGAAGGGAGAAGGGAGAGGAAAGATGAGAGGAAGGAGAGTACTTGTACATGTCTTAGTATACAGTATACCGGTACATGTACATGTACCAACCAGTAATGTGAATCACTCAGTCCATGTTCCAGAATCACTGTGCGTCTTGTCATTGCCAGATTAAAAATTGTAGCGGCTATCAAGACAGAGCTTGTCTGGGCAGCCAAAGAAAAGCACCTGCGTCTACACTCCAACCAATAAAGAGAGAAACGAGAGACCAAGTCATAAATCACACGCACTGCTAGATCGGAGAGCTGGTCGCACCACCATCATCATCTCACCCCGCCTCAAAACATCCTCTCCCCCGTGATTACTCACCGTCCCATGTTTACTTTTAATAACACGGTGTGATTAACGGCTATTGTCGGCCCAAAATTCTTGAAAAAAAAATTTTAAAAAAAAATAAATCTGTGAGGGTTGGTGTCATTTCTATAGGCTGTGATTCAGAGCACATCATAGACACACAGTGTGTGGTCCATGAGTACATGTAGGAAATGCATGCACATTTTAGTACTTTGTCATTTATTGCAATTTGCACACATACTGTACATGGGTCCTAGTGTGTACATGTACTGTGTATCCACAAGGCACTAGATGTAGATTTGCAACCAAGGTGATTTAGGAAAGTTTAGCAAATTAGTACAGCTACTTACTGTAAAACGTTCCAGCACATCGAATACGCGTACATTATATAGGTGTAAGTGAAAGTGATAATTTCAGAGTAAACTTTTAAAATGTACAGTACATGCATGGACAATCCTGGCACACATAATTATGTACGATATATACAAGCAGCTTTTGGAGAGTTAAAGGCCCAATACAACATCGGGAAGATCGGAAAACATCGATGTCCACAGATTTCCTTCTAATTTACACAGTTTGTAGATGATCATGATAGAATCCTCATGTTGAAATCTTACGGTCTGGGATGCTGTACTTCCCTAGAAATCTTCACTCAAACATCTACAAATACAGTAGTTTATTACTCACAAGTAATAAACTATTTCGTACAGTACAGAACGGTGCGAAAACCGTGCCTTTTTTTTTCCATTTTTCTACTTTCTCAGATCACCATTTGAGCTAAAAACCTTCGCAGGATTGTTTTTTGGGGGATGTTTAATTGTTTAACACACAAACTGTGGCAATCTTTTGACCTTTACCAATGTTGTATCTAAGGGCTTTTACACTGTGTGCAATGCAATTAAATCTATGCGGCATATTGATAATATGAAAGTGATAGTTCCTGAGTGTAATTTGGCAATGGAATGACAGTAATTAAAACAGGAAGCTAGGATTTACACTGGGCATTATACTGTACAAGCACATTCAGTTTCATCTCCTTCCTTGTTCTCTATTCTGGCTGTACATACAGTTTTGTACCTATACATGTAGTACATTGTACATGTACATTGTACATGTATGCACATGTACGTGTACATGTGCATATGTGTACTTTCAATTGTGTGGTTACCGGTTAGCTGCAAACTTCGCTACTTCAAAGATCCGCACTACCTGTGGTGGGCTGTGGTTCAATTCCAGGTCCAGTCAAAGTTTTCTTAGCCACAAATCAATTTTTTGTTCGAAAGTTCCCAGTGTGGGCCAGTCAGTTTTCCATTATTTGTTTGACCTAAAATAAAACCACTTACATCATTCCTCCATGCTTACATGTATGTTTTTTTGTTTTTAAATGAAGGATAAATGACCGGACATTTTTGAACATTGATCGCAGAGAAAATCGGATTCAAAAATCTTCCAGTCAGTATTCCTGTACAGTACTTTGTTTCCTTGAATAACGCATCTCAAGTTTCAAAATTTAGTGGGCCTGACGTTTCGATCCTAGCAGGACCCTTCTCAAAAGCAGAGAAAGGTCCTGCTAGGATCGAAACGTCAGGCCCACTAAATTTTGAGATTTGCATTTTGGTAATTTTAGTCAGTATTACTATTAGCAGTTTGCAACATTTTTGTATATCACATCTCAAAGTTGATCTTAAAATTTAGTGGGCCTGACGTTTTGATCCTAGCAGGACCTTTCTCCATCTCAAGTTTGTTAATACTGTACATGGGGGGGCCTACACTGTACATGTTCTTAATACTGCTATCCACCAGAAGTAACATCAGCGGATGTGCATGGTGTTGAATGGGTGGCTCATTAATACAGCATTGATGCCACAAAGCAATGAAGGAAGACTACGTACATGTACTCACCAGCTACCAACAACAACTCAGTCCCAATCGACTCCCCAAACGATCTGGCGTACAAACTTGTGCCCACAAACTCAACTCGTCAAACAGCAATATACGTGCGTACAGTACGGTACATATGCGGATGACCTTCGGTTAAAAAAACGCACACAATTCACACACAACAGGATCTTGGGTGTGACTGCTATACGTGTACATGACCGACTAAGCTGAATAGAGTAAGTGACTTACCCTAGTCAAACTAAAAGAAGCCAGTGCAATCAACTGCACCGCTAATCATGCAATGAGGAACTACTAACACAGGCCGTGTATTAAAGCTAATATTAGTTCAGGCTGTTGCCAGCTCTTAGTACAATCGTGCAAAGCTCCCCCTCGCCTAGTCACAGGGAAGTCGCCCGGCCGATCTCGCCGGCAGGCTATTCGGGGGAAATCGGGCGTGCAATCAAGCAATGGGGGTAACCAGGAAGTAAGGATGCGCCCACTTGTCTTAGATATTAACCTGCCTACAACTGTACATGCTGCGCTTTCTTGGTCAGTGGCATCTGGTAATCCTAGCTCAATCTGCAAGCCTCATTAAGAAATTCCTTCAGATCCGGTGTATGCTTCCTTCTATTCACTATTTACATTTCTCCAACCACCATAAATTTAATAGGCCTAACATTTCCAATACAAGCAGGACCTTTCTCAAAGGCAGGCTACTGAATGCAAATCTCTTAAAATTAGAGGGTTTTTAACAATTGGCAAAGAGAACTTTTGACTGGACCGGGACTTGAACCTAAGACCTCTGGATTAACGTACAGTGTACTAGTGCTCTTCCATCTGAGCTATCCAGCCCTTAGATGATGGCCTTCCCTGATAGTCAACTAGTCTTTGGCACACCAGTGCTCTTACCATCTGAGCTATCCAGCCCTTAGATGGTGGCCTTCCCTGATAGTCAACTAGTCTTTGGCACACCAGTGCTCTTACCATCTGAGCTATCCAGCCCTTAGATGGTGGCCTTCCCTGATAGTCAACTAGTCTTTGGCACAACAGTGCTCTTACCATCTGAGCTATCCGGCCCTTAGATGGCGGCCTTCCCTAATAGTCAACTAGTCTTTGCCCGGGTGGTGGGGGAGCCAGTCAGAAGCAGTTCAACCATAAGTATTATTTTCCAGGGATTACACCCACGCTTTCATTCAGATGCAAACAACCAATTGTTGTAAATCTGGTTTACGGCAGCTCATGGATTACACAGAGTGGATGCAGCTCAAGCCAAACAAAGACAGGAAAAACAGGGAACACATTGTCTATAGATCTTCAGGAAGGAACATTACAAATTCTAGAATGGACTACACGAGTATACCTATGCAGTAAATCTCCCCAATCCTTTCAGATCTACTGAGTGATTTCTTGCTATAACTCAAAACAAACTCAAAACCTTGACAGAGAATCAAACATCGTTGAAGGGAGTACACACAAATGAAAAGAAAATCCTAAAAATGTTGCCCACTAGTTTTCCTACAGAGTACAAAAATGAAAAACCCAGCGATGAAATTAAACAAAATATGGACGGTTTGCGGTGACACCATGTAGGACTTCTCTTTTAAGTACTGAAGGAGGAGTGTGGCTCTGAAAAGAGCCAGTAACTCAGATAAGACTGGAAGGTTTGCATGGTGGAAATACTAAGTGGAAGGTTGGCAGTGACACCATGTAGCACTTCTCTTTCGAGAAGGACTGTGGCTCTGAAAAGAGCTGGTAACTCAGATAAGACTTGGAGGTTTGCAAGGTGGAAATACCACAGAACCACACTTACTCACAAAAGATAATTTACATGGTGTCTCCGCAAACCTATTTATCCTGATATTCTCACCATGCAAACCTTCAAATCTCATTTGAAGAAGTATTCCCACAAATATGGATTTGTTTTCGGCAAATGCTTTCTCTTCCTTTCTTTTTTCCTTTTTTTTTGTGGGAGACTGGCCAGAAATCTCTTCAAAACCTCACATGGCTGTTCAACTAGTGCCTGTAGCTAGTGCCTTGTGGAGACCCTAAGACAATAGGTTGATTAGGTCTCCACATGAACGTTGTAAAGGTGTATCTACATTCTACAGGTATACATGTAGGTCTCCACAAGGTTTTCACAAAACTGATATTAGGAAAAAAATCAAAAACAGGAAATTTGTGATGGGTAAGAAAGTGTCACAAAGTGAAGTGTTATATAAAAGGGACATATTATACGGTCCCAACTTCTAACCAGGAAAGTGAATGTGGTTGAAATGGGAGCATTTTTAAAACATCGTTTCTCACTGGGTTGTATAGTACACGAGAACAAAGCAATGTCTCCACAAGGATACAGATTCAGGTATGTGTGTACATGTACATGTACAGTGTGTAACTATGTACTATCAATTAGACACAGGTTTCCTAAAGGTTTCCTAAAGAGAAAAGAATGAGTCTATCTGTGACGAGCATTATGACTAATGTGTGATAACTAACGACTTCCCCTTAATTAATTATTACAAAATGCGCAGAGCAGAGCACTCGGCGAAAACAGAGAAGCTACCGAGCTGGTGCAAATGAAATTAGTCAATGGATCGCAATCTAATATTGGTTAGCCTCAAGTCATTCTGAAAGGATGGCGTTGGAACTGTTTATCTTTCCATCAAGGTGTGACTGAAAAAATTAATGCTTCATTAAAGGGGGGTGTTTGAGCTGGTTTGAAAGAGTGTCTTTCCCCTTTGGGAGAAACGATTTCAGCATGCAATGTATAATTATGTTGAATAACTTGGGGTTAACTGATATGATATTAAAACATTCTTCATATGAATGCTAAAATCGTTCGTGATTCAAATTATGATCCAAATACTAGTCTGTCTTGCCTCTTTAATTTTTTTTTATTATTATTATTATTATTTTTTAAACATGTATACCGTACACTGTATATGTACTGATCCAAATCTTAGTCTGTCTTGCCTCTTTAATATTTTTTTAAAATTATTATTCTTATTATTTTAAACATGTATACCGTACCCTGTACATGTATGTACTGATACAAATCCTAGTCTGTCTTGCCTCTTTATTTATAATTTTTTTTATTATTATTATTATTATTATTTTAAACATGTATACCGTACCCTGTATGTACTGATCCAAATCCTAGTCTGTCTTGCCTCTTTAATTTTTTATTTTTTTATTTTTATTATTATTATTTTTTTAAACTTGTATACCGTACCCTGTATGTACTATTTACCAGATGTTGCTTTTTGGACACAAGACCTCTGGTTTTGCGGACCAGCGCTCCTACCATCTGAGCTACGATGTATCTAGCCCTTTGACGGTGGCCTTTGAAAATAGTCAGCTAGTCTTTGCTGGGTGTAGGGCCTACATGTCCGTCAAGAAACTCAGAAGCGTTAGGCCTATTTTGCATAAATCTTACAAGGAGGACTACGAGTTGTGCAGTATCAATGCAAAATTATATTACCCACACATTAATAGTATTTTGTAACAACAAAACATAGGCCACCTTAGCAGGACATTTCTTCAAGGGAAAGGAGCCATTCCTTCTGAGAATATACATTAGGTCCAGCTAGGTTGGAAACAGCAGGCCAACTAGAAAATTGTCATTTTGTTTAACATGGCTACTTACTGAGAGCAGATACTGGAAACAGCACATAAACTCCATAATTCCACAGTATTGGAGTCGCAATCTGCTCCGACCATCCCACCCGATAAAAAAAAAAAAAAAAAAAATCTGCCAAAAAAACGGGTTTCGGGTGACTGAGCGTCGTGCCAACGTCCGACGACCGTCGACGAAAACCGCGACCGTAATCCGACGCAGACCTGCAGAACAATGCCACGGGTTTTTTGTCTCGGCGCTCAGCCTCTCGCTGCGTCAGTAGACGACCAAATTATTATTTCATAAAAAGACTGAATAAAGGAAAGAGGCGGAAACGGCAGGAGGATTTCCCCGGAGGTTTAGGAGCTCGGGAAAAAGCAAAAAAAAAAAAGAGTGTGGTGTAGTAGCACGGCCGAATGGGTGAGTCAAAAACGGAGCCGGATCATTTCACACGCTCCGATAATTGGATATCTGTACAGCCCGTCGGACACGCTGAGGTGTTTTGGCGGGGCGGTGGAGGACGGGGGGGAAGGGAGGGTGGGAGTACCAGGGAGAGAAGGGGGGACCGGTGACTGTAGATCCAGGCATTGGACGACAGATTGACAATGACAAGCAAGGGAGAGTATTGGAGGAGACTACCAGGCATGGGAGGGGGGGTTGAGGAGGAGGGCTATGGGGATGAATGAAACCCGGACCATTTACTTATTCATGAGCTGAGGTGGAGGGGGGGGGTGTCCTGTGAGTATTTATAGTAAAGGGGCTTTCCTCACTGGTAGTCTGGCTGTCAGTCGGTTACTAGTGTACAGTACACTACACACTAGACACACAGCCCACTACTGTTACATGTACATGTACGTACCGGTATACAGCAGCGCAGCACATGTAATACAGTAGATGTACCGTATGTGTAGGCCTACAGTATGCAGACATAAATGATAACATGTACACTTGTATATGAACACACAGTAAGTCTACATGTATGTATCATATTGTCATGCAAGGATCGAAATGCTAAGCCTGTCTACATTACATACATGTACAATATGGTACATGTTCATGTATGTATATTGCCTTATTGGCATTTATTATGGTCTTAAATTTAACAAGTTATACGTTACATACACATAATGTACACATACATGTACGTTATTTATGCACAGTACATGTACATGTACATGGATACAATTTTATCAAAAACTTGAAAAAAAACAAAAACCGTCTACGGTACTCTAGGTACATGTACATATGTACAAGGTAATGTGTATTATTGTACATGTACATGTGTGTTTGTACAGTGTGTAGCACGACTTTTCTCAAAGACACAAAGGCCTTTGAGCATGATCCTCCCTGCAGGATTGCCGGACGTTGAACTGTACATTGACACATGTACATTACAGTACATGTACAACATGTACATGTACATGTACATGTACTGTACATGTGTACTCTACACTGTACAATGTACTGTACATGTACATGTACATGTACATGTGTACATTTAAGTGTATTTAGGCCCACAGTACAAATTTTATGCTGTAGGCCCCCATTTACAATGATGTACATGTACATGTACATGTACAATGTATGTGTATACTGCATCCCAATTGGGGTTCCTTTGTTCATCGGTCTCTCTGGCCCAACGCTGAACAGTCTACGTGCACACTGTACATTGGCAAGGCATTGTGCTTCCACAAGAGTTAATTAATTTATGGAATGGTATGGATTACACACTGACTATGACTGATCACAGTGCCTCAGGCTTACAGTTATTACAACTTGTAATGTGTACAGTGTACAGCATGTACCGTATGTACAAACGTGTACATGATGTGTACACGTGTACATGTATATTGTACACGTTTTTCAATCCACAACCCTATGGTACAACACATGTACAAATTTTGGTGAACAATTCCATAGACTAGACCACAACTGCCTGGCAGCTACATATGTACAGTACATGTACCGGTACATTATAGGCAGTGATTCTGTTAAGAGCACCTGTAATTGGACCCTATACCACTCTACACTTCAGGGCTTTCTTTCACTGCCTTCCCCACTACCCTAAGATGTCCTCATCAGGTCACATGAGGTGAAATCTTCAGGATGAATTCACTTTAAAATGGTCCATGAAATCACCACAGAGTTCAGTTTTTCACGGCAACAAGACATATTCACCCCATTTTCACAGACTGGAGTTTCACAGTGACATGTGCATTCATATAAAACGTACATATGTAAGCCTACAGGTACACATGTACATGTACTGCATATTTATTATTTACGGTAGGTCACAGTTTACAAAATACACCTGTACAGTACATGTACATGTACATGTACATGTACATGCAAACCCACACACAAAGAAACTACATGTACATGTACAAATGACAGGTGTACAGGTACACATGTAGTGTAGAACTATGTAACTTGTACAAGTGCTGTACTGCAGTGCTCCAAGAATTGATTTTTGGTGGGTTACTGCACTTTTTTTTCGCGCCGCACAAAATCCAAAGTACATTACGGGGCACTTTCCACTGGGCTCAAAGCAAATCGACAGGGAACTCATTCACGTCTATCGTCTTATTCATCCAACTACAGTGTATACATTCTAGGTTGTTCTAATTTTCATTTTGGGAGTACGGTTTGCGGTTTCTTACTGATTTTAATATTTAAAGACAAATTGTGTATGGGTGAGTGAAATTAGTAACTTTCATTCATTCTCACTCTCGGAATAAAGTTTGGACTTTTGAGGGCCCGACATTTGGATGGAGGGAGGACCATTCCCAAATGCAATTTCCTTTCGATGAATCACTTTCATTAATTAGTAGCCCGCTCTGCAACGTGCATCTGGTCATTGGCAAAAGTTAAGAGAATTCATGTACAATGTGGGAAGTTACATTAGCGTCGACACCATGTACATGTGAATCATCTTTTCTTGTACAGTGTACAGTGTGATCATATGTACAGTGTACATGTATGTACATGTATGTTATCCCAAGGTAATTTCTCAGAGCCATGTACATGTACTGTATACTTGAAATGTGACAAGCATGGTACCACAAAATAATGGCATGTTGCTGTTTAAACAATAAGTGGAAAATTGTATTGAAGTACATGTACAGTGTGTATGAGTTAGGATTATCACACGAGGTTGGTTCTTACAAAGTAAGGAACAATGACAGTCACGCATACATGTACAGAAAGAAAGCACACTGCAATGTTGCTGTATTTAATACAAGTTGGTACATGTACTTCCAACATGCAAACCTTCAAAGCTTATCTACTGGTACACCCTGTACATGTACACCGTATGTACCGGTACACTGGTGTGCAAAAGTTTTCGCGCACCCAATGCTAAATTTTCAACTCAAAATTTCACTTTGAAATTTCACAGTTGTTCACTTAACTATCAAACCTGTGTCTGGAGTCATTATTTTAATCAATAATAATCATATTTCCACTAAGAAGCACCCTCTGCATTACGGGTAAAAAGAACAACTTCGCGACGCACTTTCGTCGCAACGTTATACCGCCATCTTGATTTGCCTCATTATATATTCATGAGCTCATGAATATCATTACGCGTGCATTTAAACCATGGGACGAAAAACACGAAGCAGATTTGTGTGTGAGTGCGTAAATGCTTTTGCACGCCAGTGTAGGCACAGTACATGTATGTCCATGTATGTTTATTCAATGGAGCAGGATTTCCAAGACTAGCCTACTGTCAGACTGTACAGTACATTGTAAGTATGGGTTCATTCACGATTCTGCTTTCCTGCAAAAGAAGCTGGGGATATTACGATTACTTGGCAGCTACTACCCAGTAGTCCATCCACATGAGTCATCCCCCACATGGTCATGAATGAAAGGCAGGGATGGGGAGGGGGGGGGGGTGTATACCAACAGAGGGCACTGTCACAGTGGTGTCACGATGAGAAAGTGGGTACAGCGTGCCAGATGGTATCAACGGCATGTCGAGACTGATAAGGCTGCTTCATTATGAACACAAGAGGGCGCTGTCACACTGAGAAGAGGGGTGCAGAACACTAAATAGAGCTCCCATTGAACACTGTACAAAAACACTCACTTTCAAAGCCAATTATCCCATGCCCAAAAGTCTCTCAGTTCTTGTAGCTATACTTAAAATTGTAGTTTGGACCTTCATCTCTCAGATTCTTTTCAATTTTAGTGCCCTTAGCCGATTAGATTTTTTGCTAATTACCCCCAGAAAAAAACACCCCCAAAATGTCTAGTCGTCCAAGCCGAATTTCTGCAAGGATTTTGAGATGGACCCCTCCACTTCCGCAGCCAAATAGGGCCACATTTAAAGCCAGATATGGTCCAAATTTCATACCAAATTGAAGAGTGAACCCCCAGGTTGTCTTAAGCTTCACTTTTTCTACAATGTATCAGTTAATTAGCCTCCAAAGACCCCTTATTAAAAAAAAGTTGTGGGTACACACTTTATGATAATCAGCTCGGCGGAGCCATCTTGGATGGATTTTGTGTGCTGCACCCAGAGTGGATAGTCTGCCAGATGGCATCAATGGTACATGTATGTCAAGACTGATAAAGCTACTGTATTACACTGTAAGTACAGTAGGAACATACTGTGCACGAGGATGCTGTCAATAGATAAGACTGGAAGGATTGCATGGTGGAAGTTATGTACTGGTACATGTACCGGTACCAAGAGGAAGGTTTGTGGTGACACCATGTACCGGTAACACATCTCTTTAGAGAAGGAGTTTGTGGCTCTGAAAAGAGCTGTCTCTATGAGTAGAATGGACACAGCATGCAAAAAGACATTTTTTAAACCCTTCCTCCATGTAAACCCATCAGACAATGAGACTGACAAAGCTGCTTCAATGTGACCACAAGAGGGCGCTCTTCATAGCTCCATCCGATGCAGTACAATCACCAACATACTATACATGTATATAAATCAGTCCCACGCCTGACCAATCAGGTCCATCGTACGAACACCACCAATACATTCATGCTCTTGATTGGTCCCACGCCTGACCAATCACGTTCACCATACAAACACCACCAATACATTCATGCTCCTGATTGGTCCCACGCCTGACCAATCACATCCACCGTAAGAACACCACCAATACATTCATGCTCTTGATTGGTCCCACCCCTGACCAATCACGTCCACCGTAAGAACACCACATGACCCGACTGACCAATGGGCTTACCTGTAGCTTAGCCAGTGGGATGATGTCACAGTTGAGTGGGCGGTGCCACACAGTCTTCTCCAGCATCTCATTGTAGTAGTAGAAGCGTTTGGTCTTCGGGTCAAACAACTCCCACCACTGGTTGTTATCCCTTTTCTTCCTGCAATAGAGAAGAACGAAAGAATAGGAATATAAAATATAAAATTCTGAAAGAATCCAAATTGTTACCAGCATCCTGCATTTTCCTACTGATAAAATCGCCTTATGCCCTCAATCCTGCACATTCCTACAGTGTGTCAACTCTCATGTGCCCTCAATCCTGCAAAATCCTTCTCCAGCACTTTGATAGTAGTAGCCTGTATCCTGCAGAATCCTGCTATGTGTCAACTCTCATGTGCCCTGAATCCTGCACAATCCTGCAATGTGTCAACTCTCATGTGCCCTGAATCCTGCAGAATCCTGCAGAAGGCAAATAGGATTCTGCAGGATTTGGGAAGGTTAGGGTTTTAATCCTCAATACTTCTCTTCATTAACCATCTTCTGTCATATACATGTACATGTTTATCTCACTGGCCTGTTCTTCACCTACTGTACATTGATTGCTGAGATCTAAAATGTATTCATTGAAGCTTAGTCAATAAATCGTGCCAAGTCATAATGCTGTACATGTACATGTACAGTGTTCGGTACATGTACCAATAAAGCAGAATGTCGCCCTCTGTTGGTGAACTACATGTACTGCATACAAGTTCACCACTTGTTTTGTAATGTGTGGATGCACGCACACACTGGGAGAACAATGTGATTGATTTTGTGTGAACATACATGTATTGTACATGAACATAAATATGGCAACAAAGGAAAACAGACAGTACATGTACATGTACATGTACAGGGGTACATGTATTTAATTACATGTACACGTGTACAATGTACATGTACGCTATACATGTACATGTACTGTACCTGACTTACATGTATGTACATTACAATCAATGTGCTCAGTACTGTACCCGGTACATGTACAAGTTTCCAAACATGCCGTGTACATGTAGATAGAGGCCTCTCCAAATAGTCGACTAGTCTTTGCCAGGGTGGGGGCGCCAGTCAGAAGCAATTCAACCATTAACAAGCATACGCTGTATACGATAAGCATGTGTTAAATGAGACTTAAGGCCTGATGACGGCCAGAGCATACTGGTCGAAACGTCGAGTTACGCTCAGGTTCTTTTCAGAAACATACCTCTTCCTTTAAGAGACCTGATACATGGTGTTCACCGCAAACCTTCCTATATTGAAGCATGTGTTAGGCATACTTTTAGACGTTTATAATTGCAGCAATTGATTTTTGCACGGAAAAGCAATCCATCATATCCTGCAATTTGCTGTAGGACAAGTTAATCTGCCCTTATAATTCCCCCTACAAATCCATCCCAATTCCCCATCCCCTGCCTCTGGTAAGTCACCGAAACCATGGAGCTATGCTGAAATGAAGTCCTCCTTCAAACTTTCCCTAAAGGCCTGAGGTGGTGGCTAATGTGATGCAGAAGTCAATCGGTTATATAAACAGTCTCAGGTCCCTCTGACACAATGGGACAACACAGTGTGGAAACTGGATATAGCCACGGGGCACCAGACTGGGGTCTACTGAGAGGTCATGGTGCTGGCCTGGCATGGTGCTTGGGTTATGATTACTATCGTTCAGTTCACATCAGCTTACAAGAGTGAACGAGCCACATGGACAAAAGGGTCTTTAGTTCAAAAGGGTGACCTGCATGTACATGTACTGCACGCGAACCTACATGTACTAGTAGTGCCTTGTGGTGACCTAAGATCATAATACTAGGTTTCAAAAATTAGAGGGCCTGACGTTTCGATCCTAGCAGGCAAAGAGAAAGGTCCTTTTTGGGAAAGGTCCTGCTAGGATCGAAACATCAGGCCCTCTAATTTTTGAGATCTATGTATTGCAGGTCGTTTTAGTCAGTGAGCAGTTTGCAACAGTTTTTGTATTAACTTCATAATACTACAGTGTAGGTTGAACAGTTCTCCACAGGGAAACTGTAAAGGTGTATACTGTACATAGGTCTCCACAAGGTTTCCACGAAACTGATATTTGGAAATTATTACTCAAAAAATGGGAAATTTGTGATGTGTAAGAATCCGTCGCAAATTGAAGTGTTATACATGTACATGTATAAAAGGGGCATACGGTCCAAATTTCTACCCAGGAAAGTGAGTGTAGTAAAAATGGGAGTATTTTTAAAACATCGTTTCACACTTGGTTGTACATTGTATAGTGCACGAGAACAAAGCAATGTCTCCACAAGGATACACAATTACATGTAGGTAGAATGTACATACTGCTGTACATGCACAATGTATGTGTGTATGAATGACTGTGTTTAAACGTGACTGAGCAGTGAGCACAAGGTCTATACAGTTACATGTAATGTACAAATACAACTACAAGGCTGAAAAGCCATTCAAGGTTAAGGGCTAGAGAAAGAAGAACATAGAGAGGGACTCAGGAAGGCCGGAGATAGGAATTAACGTTCTTTTTAAAAATGGCAAGATCGTAGGCCGGGTGAAAGCAAGAACCAGGAAGGGAATTCCAGGTGGAGGCCGAACGAGGGAAGAAACTGTTCCGATACCTCTAGCCAAGCACACCCAAACATAGACTCCTACATTATGGCCCTACCCTTCAATCTCAGCCATGACACATGACAGAGTGCTCAATGATATTACATGTACCTCACCCTTTAGCAACTTTTCCCTAAGTGGAAGATTTGCGGAGACAACGTGTAAATCATCTCCTTCGAGACGGAGTGTGGCTCTGAAAGAAGCCAGTAACTCAATGTTTCGGGGATAGTGTGAACTCAGCCCGTCATCAGGAGATGACATTGTGTACACAGTCTATCATCAGTCCCATCCTTGCAGAATCCTTTCTTAAAGCCCCTACACAGCATTGGTTGAGGTCAAAGAATAGCATCCATACGTTGTCTGATCCAACATATGCATGAAACAGCACACCTGTGAAAAATTCAGCTCAATCCGCCAACCTCGAGAAAATCGTGAAAACCGGTTCATTAAGTTAATTTGTTTTGCGAAAATGCAGCATTTAACAAATATTCTGGGAAATTTTGTTTAGATCTCGGTGAGATGTAAACAAATTATTTTACTCTTTTCTCCAAAAATACAACATTTTAGGCAGAAATAATTCAGTGCGTGGTTTCTACTATAACCATCCTCAAACTTTTTCATGTAAATCTGTCAACATTTCTGTTTTTCAATATTACCAATGTTGTGTAGGGGCTTTAAAGGCCCAATACAACATTGGGAAGATCGGACAACATCGATGTCCACAGATTTCATTCTAATTTACACAGTTTGTAGATGGTCATGATAGAATCCTCAAGTTGAAATCTTACGGTCTGGGATGCTGTACTTCTTGAGAAATCTTCACTCAAACATCGACAATTTTTTTATTACTCGCTAGCGATAAAGTATTTCTTACACCACAGAACAGTGTGAAAACCATGACGTTTTTTTGCCTTTTTCTACTTTCTCAGATTACCCTTTGAGCTTAAAACCTTCACAGGATTTCTTTTTTGGATTGTTTATTGGTTTTAAGGCCCTAGATACAAAATTGGTAAAGGTCAAAAGATTGCCAAAATGGGTGTGTTAAACCATTAACCATTCCAAAAAAGCAATACTGCGAAGGTTTTTAGCTCAAATGGTAATCTGAGAAAGTAGAAAAATGCAAAAAACCATCACGGTTTTCGCACCGTTCTGTAGTGTAAGAATTAGTTTATTACTCGCAATGTTTAAGTGAAGATTTCTCAAGAAGTACAGCATCAGAGACCGTAAGATTTCAACATGAGGATTCTATCATGACCATCTACAAACTGTGTAAATTAGAAGGAAATCTGTGGACATCGATGTTTCCTGATCTTCCCAATGTTGTATTGGGCCTTTAACACACAAACCCTGGCAATCGTTTGACTTTTACTTTTACCAAAGGACCTTTAACTTGACGGTGAGACAGCTACCGGCCAGTTTGCGGAAATGGTGATAACATCATGCACTTGTGATGGTTTTCGAGGCAAGATCATCTTCGTGAAGACTACTCCATCCATCAAGAACCTCAATAATTTGCCCCTGGCACAAACGCTGCCCCCACCCCTCCCCTCTGAACGATATTTCTAGCATGGGCTCTCTGACCACACTTGACTTCAATGGCCGCTACCGCTGCTCTAAACGACCAGTAGCCCAAAGGAATCTCCACTGGTATCCACTATCCACTCCTGCCCACCATATACAGTTTCTGTGCACAGACTCTCTATAGCCGCGTTTCCACTGGACTTATTTTGGTTAAAGTAACCGAGACGATGGTTACTTTGACCAAAATAAGTCCAGTGGAAACGGCCCAGTCAAATTTCTCTCGGTTACTTTAACCGAGTCCAATGGTTACTTTTACCGAGCAACCTCTGCCCAGTAAAAGTGACCAGGTAAGTTTAACCCAGCCGATTAGTCCAGTGGAAACGCACCACTCGGTTAAATGCGACTCAGTAAAAAACCACATCCGGCCGACGACGTAACACGTACATGCACTGTGCACAGCGTCTGCTTCATGTTGCGCGCCTAAATGTACACACGTACATTGTGTATCCGGCTGACACTTGACCCTCATGAGCCGTTATATTGCCAGCTCGGTTACTTTAACCATCGTCTCAGTTAAATTTGACTGACTCAAAAGTCCAAGTGGGAACGACGGTCAAATTTGACCATTAGAAATTTAACCATCGTCTCGGTTAAATTTTAGTCCAGTGGAAACGCGGCTTATGGAACCAGTGATTTTTCCTAAAAGTAAGATGTCCATCCGGAGCAGGGGAACCTTGGTACAGTATATGCACCTTTAAGCATCTACTAAAAAGTCCATCCGGCGTAGCAACTTTAAGCATCAACGTGTACTAAACACTGGCCCCTGTGCTCAGTAGCCATTGCACTAATCAGTCAGGAATCTTTCCTAAATGCTATCCAGCCAGTCCACCGGCCAAGAATCCCACACTCCCCAGCATCTGCGGATTGCCAAGAATGTACCCGTTAATATTCCCCTCTTACTCTATCGGAATTCTCTATCTTTCTGAGGGGGTGGTTAGGAGAAAGGGTCTAGTTTCTGACGACTGACCTTGCTAAAGGGAATACAAGGTTACATTTTTTGTTTTAAAGTAGGTTTTGATGAGGGCAAACTGGACAGACACTGACAGGTTGAGCAATGATTGTATTACATCAGGATGGTCTCAAGATTCAGTGGATGACAAGCACAGGCACATACATGTACATGTAATGTACATGTACCGTAGGCCTATACATGTACATGTAGATGCACAGGTACATGTACATTGTACATGTACACTATAGAATACAGAACAAGTACATGTACATGTACATGAACATGTATGTACACGTGTACATACATGTACATGTACAGTATATTGCATGTACATGTACATGTACATGTACATGCAATATAATGTACATGAACATGTACATGTACAATGTACATGTACATGTACACACTGTACATGTACAAACACGTGTATCCATGTACTGTACATGTACATGACCAGCGTATACATTGTACATGTACATGTACATGTAAATGTACATACCAGGTATGTACATGTACATGTACAAAAATGTACATTGTACATGCACATGTACATGCACATGTACCGTACTGTACATCATGTACGTACAGTACCGATATAATGTACTTTACTGTACAATATTGCATTGTACAGCACTGTACATGTACATGTATACATTTTGTTTGTGTACATGTACGTACATGCACTTGTACATGTACATGTACATGTACAAGTGCATTGAACTCTGAAAGTGCAGTGCATGTACTGGACATGTACATACACATGGACATGTACACGTACACGTACTGTACTGCAAAGTACATGTACAGTGTACAGTACATGTACATCTACTGTACGTGTACACTGTATAATCATGGTATAATGTACAGCAGTAGTGTTGTACCCATGTACACGAATGTACATGTGTTGACTGTTGACTGGCATGTTTGCAGCACATGTCAACAACTGTCAAGCCCCATGCATCCCTGGTCTTCGGTTTTCAATTACTTCCTGGAAGAGCCCTCCATAGGAAGTCCTCTATTGACCCGCTGACCTCGCACGACCCCTACTCAGGCAATTGACAATAGACAAGGTCAACATGGCAGGGGCCCACATGTGCTGAGGTGAAATATATGTTGTAGAGCCAGATGTGCACAAAAACAGTGCATGTACATGTACATGGTACCTGTATGTACATCGTGTGCATACATGTACATCGTGTAGCTGTATAGTACATGTACATGTACATGTACATGTACATGTACATGTACATGTACATGTACAATGTACATGCACCTGTACATGTACATGCACATGCACCTGTACATGCACCTGTACATGCACATGCACCTGTACATGCACATGCACCTGTACATGCACATGCACCTGTACATGCACATGTACGTACATGTACATGCACCAGTACACAATACACATGTAGACGTGTACAGTACAGTATAGTACAGTGTACATGTACATGTACATGTACATTTATGTACATGTACATGTACATGTACATGTACTGTACCGTGTATGTATAGTTGTACATGTGCATGTACACATGTATACAATGTGTCAGGGATGTACATGTACATGTACATTTGTAAATGTCCGACAAAGTAATTTCCTGAAAATCACCAAAGGCCAATAGATAGTGCGACTGCAAGTGAGCGCTTATGCGACCGAGAGATGCGATTGCGAGCTTGACTCAAGGCTTACAAAAAATACTGTTCAGAAGCTGGAACTGTAAACAAGCACAGACACTGGCACACTGGGTACATCATTGCACTCACAGGCATAATAATGCGACTAACCCTAACCCTAACCCTAACCCTAACCCCATCGACATTACATCTCAGGGGCAGTCAGTTGCCAAGCACAGAGCAGAACCTTTCGTCGGGCTCGTAAAAAAACGCCCAGCACCGGTCCAGAATGGAATGCGATCTTTTAAATCCGAAAATCCGACGGTTTACTTATACAGCACATGCTATACGGTCCCCCACCCCCTTCCCTTGCCCCTGGTAACATGAATGCGTGCATACTGGCAGTGCAAGACACTTACCGGTAAATGCGAGTTTGTCTAGCCACTATGGAATAATACACGGGCAGAGTATACGCACAAAACCACTAGGCACTGACTGAGACACGTACAATGTACAAAGATGTACATACTAGATAAGACGAAGGTTTGCATGGTTTAAAAACTTTTAATTCTTACCGGCTCTTCTCAGAGCCACACTTCTTGAAAGAGAAGAGATACAGTACATATACATGAGGGCCGTTTCCACTACACCACAGCTACGCAATTATTTGGATCGCGATTTGAATCATGATTCAAACTCCACTTTTTTTTTGCGAGTGTGGACGCAATAAACACAATCATCAGTACGATTTGAATTGCGATTCGGACTCCACTAAGAGTGAGACTTTTTTCAAATAATCGCATTAATTTGCGACGCAGTGTGTGTGGGAACGCTCCTCTGAATCGTACTTTTTTTTAAATCCCACAATGCACCGCTCACGCTCTGATTGACAGGAAGTGCTGTGCTTGCTTATACGTCTCCCTGCATGGGCCACCCTCAAGGACACACCCACCATTTGACCACAACTGCTAACCGCAATCGGCTCGCGTTTTTTTGGCGACGCGATTTGTTTTGCCCTGTGTGAAAAAAAAAATCAAAAATGTTTTTTTTTTATCGCGATTCGAATCGGGATTATTTTCGTAGTGGGACCGGTCCTATGGTGTAAACCTTCCACTAAGTACATGAACTATGCGTTTAAACGATAAAGGGAGGAATGCAATTGACTGATTGCACCCTATACATGTAGGTCTTGTGTGTATACATGTACATGTGGGTATCAAAACATGGCAGCCCCAATATCAAGGTACGGCTGTTGTAAAGCAGATATAATCGACTTCTGCACTTTTTTCTTCTTCTTTTTTCCGATTGAGGCTTTTTTTTCTTCAAAATCTACGAAGAACACTCCGAACTTTGACCCGAGACCTTCCTAGAATACCCACTATCAGTCACGTGATGACATCGGTCTATAGGTCTTATGGCGTAAACAACCACTTCCCCAGTGACGAGGAAAAAAAACCTGCGCGTGTTTCAAGTTCTCCGCAACAACGCCTCTAGGGGGCGCCAACTAGTCTGACGAAATGCGAGCGCAGTCCCGAGCAATTGACCCACATTACACGTGCTGCAATCCCCCCGCCGCCGCCGCAGAGCTAGAAGATTCCCGTCGAGGCATTGACAAGGTGGGAGCCTCCTATCTCCAGCAATGCTGTGCATTCATTCTCATTCCCATCAAGCCGCGGCGGAACACGATGGGCTCCTGTCTAACCCGATTTGTGCCCTGCGAGAGAAATTCGGACGGGGCCGGGGCAAACATCAAATCCTGTGTACGGATTGATAAGACTTGCGGGTTCTGCATCTTTGTAATGGGAATGCATGGTCTCCAATATCATCTGATTATAGGGTCTCTCAAAAAAAAGGATCTGCAGTTGATTTCAAGAAACTCGTCTTATCTTATTCCAAAATCCAACATTTGGGCAGAAATTAGGAACCCTTTGGTACTTAGCCTCACAGAATCCAACAGTCTGCATGTGTTGGATTTTGTTAGGTTGGGTACAGAATGTGTATTATGCATTGCTGCATGACTACAGGGGGTTTGTCCCCAACCCAACAAAATGCCACAATGTGTCTGCTATGGCATGTTCTGGTCAGGTGTTGGAGTGTGTAGCAGTGCACTACACTGCTTCCGTGGGTGAGTTTACTTTACCCACGAGCTATTGGTCATTTTCTGGTCAGGTGTTGGAGTGTGTGGCAGTGTACTGACCATTGGTACACTGTACATTGGTAACTCCAACAGTGTCTCCCTGGGCCATTGGTACCTAATCCAACAAACTCCAACAAAACCTGGTGTTAAGATCGATCTTAGGACTTACATGTAGGACGCACACTTTGTACACATGTAGATGGGTGCGAATCTAGTGCCTTGTGGAGACCTACATGGTGTGTAAGACAATACAGTGGGTTGAACAGTTCTCCACAGGGAAATTGTAAAAGTGTATAAATATACACTGTATATCTCCACAAGGTTTTCAAGAAACTAATATTTGGAAATACCCAGTAACTAAATGTAAAAAAACAGGAAAATTGTGATGGGTAAGAATCTGTCGCAAAAGTGTAAATATATTTAATCAAGGGACGTACATGTACATGTACGTGTAAGGTCCAAATTTCTACCCAAGAAAGTGAATGTGGTTGAAATGGGCACATTTTTAAAACATCGTTTCTCACTCGGTTGTACATGTACATGTACAGTATCCTGCATGAGAACAACGCAATGTCCCCACAAGGATACAAAAATGGGTGTACATGTGCACGTACATGTGCACGTACATGTGCACGTACATGTGCACGTACATGTGCAACTACAAAGTACATGTACTGTACACTTTGTACATCTACATGTACATTGTGTAAGCCTACAAAGTACACTTTGTACATAACATAAACTGTACATGTACATGTACTGTACAAAGTACACTTTATGTACCAGTATGTGTGTTCAGTTGTACATGTATGTTTGCACATGTATTTATGTGTATGTATGTAATCACAATGTTATCACAAATAGTGATCTTGTCTTTCGAACTCATGGAGCATCTGCTATGAGTGGCCACTCTTGGAGCTGCTTAGGGTACAAACAGCTTCCTAACATCCGACACTCTGCCGGCAATCTCTAGCTGGTGCTCTATATCCTGCCCTTTGATTCGCATGCAGCGTCCTTTCAGGGTAGGGAAGGGAAGGGAAGAGAGAGGAGAGGAGAGGGGGAAGGGAAGGGCAGGGAAGGGCAGGGACGGGAAGAGAGAGGAGAGGGGAGGGGGGAAGGGAAGGGCAGGGAAGGGCAGGGAAGGGAAGAGAGAGGAGAGGAGAGGGGGAAGGGAAGGGCAGGGAAGGGAAGAGAGAGGAGAGGAGAGGGGGAAGGGAAGGGCAGGGAAGGGAAGAGAGAGGAGAGGGGAGGGGGGAAGGGAAGGGCAGGGAAGGGCAGGGAAGGGAAGAGAGAGGAGAGGGGAGGGGGGAAGGGAAGGGCAGGGAAGGGCAGGGAAGGGAAGAGAGAGGAGAGGAGAGGGGGAAGGGAAGGGCAGGGAAGGGAAGAGAGAGGAGAGGGGAGGGGGGAAGGGAAGGGCAGGGAAGGGAAGAGAGAGGAGAGGAGAGGGGGAAGGGAAGGGCAGGGAAGGGAAGAGAGAGGAGAGGGGAGGGGGGGAAGGGAAGGGCAGGGAAGGGAAGAGAGAGGAGAGGGGAGGGGGGGAAGGGAAGGGAAGAGAGAGGAGAGGGGAGGGGGAAGGGAAGGGCAGGGAAGGGAAGAGAGAGGAGAGGGGAGGGGGGAAGGGAAGGGCAGGGAAGGGAAGAGAGAGGAGAGGGGAGGGGGGAAGGGAAGGGCAGGGAAGGGAAGAGAGAGGAGAGGAGAGAGGGAAGGGAAAGGCAGGGAAGGGAAGAGAGAGGAGAGGGGAGGGGGGAAGGGAAGGGCAGGGAAGGGAAGAGAGAGGAGAGGAGGAAGGGCAGGGAAGGGAAGAGAGAGGAGAGGAGGAAGGGAAGGGAAGGGAGGGGGGGAGGGGAGCGGAATCAATCGATCTGAGAATGACTTTGCGGTAATCACAGCCACAGGCAATGGGGTCTGATGCGGCATCAGTTTTGTAATTCTTCCTTTTTCCAGGGTTTTTCAGGGTTTGGTCGGTAGCAATTATCATGATATGAATTTCATTTGCACAAGATGCATGCAAAGTACAGTACATTGTCGTACTGTACCGGTACATGTACAGTACATGTGTACCCCAGTACTGTAGCTAGACTACAGGCAGCATATGTACATGTACATGCACATGTGCGTTTATCTACACATACATTACATGTACATGTACATGTACATGTATAAATGTACAGTGTACATGTACAACAGATGTTTCCAATGGGAACCTCTACATGTATACATGTACATGTACATCCCTCCATTCATGTGCAGTGTACATGTGTATACATGTAGGTACATGTACATGTACATGTAGTACATACATGTACATGTACTATAGGTACATGTACATGTACATACATGTACATGTACGTGTAAAGTACAGTGTACAAATGTACCTGTACATCTACATGTACGTGTACAGTACTGTACGTACATGTACATGTGTGCATGTGTACAGTACTGTACGGTGTACTTACATGTACAGTACACACGAACTAAGTTCTTGTACATGAACTACAGTAATGTACATGTACATGTACAGTGCACTTACATTGTAGAGTGGAACATTGCTAAAACGAACGCCAATAAGCCGTACTGTACACTGTACATGTACACTGTACATACATGTATGTACACTGTACATGTACACTGTACATGTACAGGTACATGTACCAAACATTCAGCTACAGTATAACAAACATGCCCTTTGGCTCCTGATTTTTATGTACAAAATACTCTATGTGGCCGCACTCACGAAACGACCGCTATGCCAAACCATTTTCATGGATCTCGCAATGGGATGTTAATACAGCAATGTTCCACTGTATCTAAAAAGACATGTACTGTATAGTAGATAAGCAATTTATCACTGTTGAAATTCCTCTGAGTGGGTTCTGTACTGCATGCATCCTCCATGCACGGATATATAATATACTGTATGCCCATACTTTTGAGATGACAGAGTACTCTCGCAATGGCCAGGCATGTATGGAGACAGTATAATGAAACAATAAGGATCAAGGAAGGACATGGAGGCAGACTATAGTCTCAAGGTCTCTTTCATTTGCGGCCAGGGCATCCAAAATAAAAACCCAACAGCTTCCCTCAAAATGACCGGAGAGTTTGTCTCTGGACCATCACAGCTAGAATGAATCCTGACATCTTAAGTAGGTACTGTACTCCCCAATCATGTACATGTAGGATTGGGGAAGGTATCGTCATTACCAAACCAGGAATAAAAACCCCGCCTGATCACCAAAAACGACTGAAATCGACACACGGTAATCAAGGCCCCACCCCACTTAAACCCCTATTCTCAAACCCAGATTGTTATTGTGCAAGAGGAAATGAACTTACAGTTACATTGTACAGCAGCAGGCCAGAATTCACAAGGAACAGAAGAAAAAAATTGAAGACAACAATAATGCATTATGTATGAGGGCTTCATGAATATTCATAGAGCAATGGCAAATGTGTGGGGACTACACTGTATAGAGTTTTTTTTAGTCATGTATGCTTTTTGACGGTCAGCGTTCAACTTAGCGGATGTATGCAGAACGCACCTTTGAGTCATCAAACGTCCAATGGAAATACTCAGATTCGATAATTTCCAAGCGAAAATCAATTCTACAGAAAAGCAGAGAAATACTGAAAACGTTCAAACTATATCATTCAAACTGATCCATTAACTTGGTTTTGAACTGCATTATGTGTGAAATGGGAAGAGAAAAATGTGAACCCGATGAAAGAAAATGATGGGCTGGTTGAAATTCAAGTCTACATGTAGCCACCTAACAGGCTAGTTGAAAACAAGAAATAATATAGGAAGGTTTGCGGTGACACCATGTATCAGGTCTCTTAAAGGAAGAGGTTTCTCCTGATGACGACAGAAGCATACTGGTCGAAACGTCGAGTTACCACTCAGGTTCTTTTCAGAACCACACCTCTTCCTTTAAGAGACCTGATACATGGTGTCACCGCAAACCTTCCTATATTGATTCACCCACCATGCAAAGCCTTAAGTCTTATTTAAACAAGGAATAGTTTAGTGCACTTGCATGTACATATAAGGTCAATCATTGTTCCATGTGAACGGAAAATAATGACAAGTTCTGCATTTATGACATTCCCTCAGTGTAGTAACAGAGTGCTTCTACACTTATCCAGCCAACTTTCGCATCCGTTTTTCCAATCCAAACGCAGACTGCACTTTGCCAATGCACCGCTCACACAACAAAAATGTCTGGATGTGTTTTGGAAATGCACTCAAGTCACAGCAGGAAAAGCCATCATTCCACTGCGGGGGCTTTGTTTTGATAGACGGTGGACTGAGAGTGAGAGTGGATTCGAAAACACTCACACATCCTCGGCATTCCTTTGAGAAAAAAACTCTCGTAAGTACTGTACACACAATGCACATTAGTTTTCAAAAATGGCTCACAAAAAAGTTACAATGTACATTTTCAAAAATGGCTCATAAAAAAAATTACAATGTACATTTTCAAAAATGTCTCAAAAAAAGTTACAATGTACATTTTTAAAAACGCCTAACAAAAAGTTACAAATTTTTTTTGAAAAGGCTCACAAAAAAGTTACAATGAACATTTTCAAAAATGGCTCACAAAAAGTTACAATGTACATTTTCAAAAATTACTCACAAAAAGTTACAATGTACATTTTCAAAAATGGCTGACAATTTTTTTTTTTAAATGTCTCACAAAAAAGTTACAATGTACATTTGCAAAAATGCCTTCCACAAAAAGTTAAAAAAAAATTCAAAAATGGTTCAAAAACAAATTACAATGTACATTTTCAAAACTGGCTCACAAAAAAGTTACAATGTACATTTTCAAAAATGCCTCACAAAAAGGTTAAAATTGTACATTTCCAAAAATCCCACACAAAAAGTTACAATTTTTTTTCAAAAATGGCTCACAAAAAAAGTTACAATGTACAATCACACACACATGTACATTTTCAAAAATGGCTCACAAAAAAGTTTAAAATAAATGTACATTTTCAAAAATGACTCACAAAAAAGTTACAACAATGTACACTAACTGTTAGTCTACAACTACAAAAAGCATCAGAATTTACTCGGCGGATACCCGGTAGTAGTCATAGCACTTGATGAGAGCTCAGACTGACAAGAAAGTAATCAAAAGTGAGGCACGAGCTTCCGTGCAGCTGCTTCCGTAGATGCACACATTAAAGATTCATCTTACATGAGCAAGATAGAGGGTCTAGCATTTTAACGCTGACATGTACGATTACGGAGTATATTTGTTTTTACTGTAAGACAAGATTGCTCATAACAAAAAAATGCATGTATGTTAACATGTGTACATGTACATGTACATGTACATGGTCCTGTTTGATAATGTACACTGAGAAGAAAAAAACTGTATGAGAAGGATTTAAATGTGTGAAAGGCACCTTCCCTACTTTACCCCACAAGATGCAACACGGGTGGATGCTGTGGTACATGTATTTCTGTGGACCCTAACCCTGCTGCACTCCACAAGATGCAGCAGTGGGTGCATTCTGTGGGGATTCTGTGGACCCTTACTCTGCTGCACTCCACAATATGCAGCAGTGGGTGCATTCATGGGGATTCTGTGGACCCTAACGCTGCTGCACTCCACAATATGCAGCAGTGGGTGCATTCTGTGGGGATTCTGTGGACCCTAACCCTGCTGCACTCCACAATATGCAGCAGTGGGTGCATTCTGTGGGGATTCTGTGGACCCTAACCCTGCTGCACTCCACAATATGCAGCAGTGGGTGCATTCTGTGGGGATTCTGTGGACCCTAACCCTGCTGCATTCCACAAGATGCAGCAGTGGGTGCATTCTGTGGGGATTCTGTGGACCCTAACCCTGCTGCACTCCACAAGATGCAACAGTGGGTGCATTCTGTGGGGATTATGTGGACCCTTACTCTGCTGTACTCCACAAGATGCAGCAGTGGGTGCATTCTGTGGGTAAATTCTGTGGACCCTAACCCTGCTGCACTCCTCAAGATGCAGCAGTGGGTGCATTCTGTGGGGATTCTGTGGACCCTAACCCTGCTGCACTCCACAAGATGCAGCAGTGGGTGCATTATGTGGGGATTCTGTGGACCCAAACCCTGCTGCACTCCACAAGATTCAACAGTGGGTGCATTGACATTCTGAGGGGATTCTGTGGACGCTAACCCTGTTGCACTCAAGGAGGAATTGCAAAGCCTATCTTGTGAGGAACAGTGACTCTGTCACTTGTCAGTCTGTTGACCCTGACCCTAATCCAGTTCACCTCATTGCTTCAGGGCATCTATGCATGGTCTAAATAATCAAACATGTACCGGTACACATAAACATACATGTACATGTAGTATTAGTACACAGGTTATATTATCAGTACATGAATGTACATGTACATGTACGTACATGACATGTACACTGTACATGCCATGTATTGTACATAACATGTATTGTACATGACATGTATTGTACATGACATGTACATGTGTGTACAGGTGTATTGTATTATCCGTACATGTACATGTACATGTATATGTATGACATGTTCCATACATGTACAGTACATATGTACATGTACACACAGTAATCCCCATTTGGGCCCCAAGCAATCAGCCCCATAGACTATACACACATCCAGCTTCATTATGATGCAAATCAGCACTGTTGAATTATTCATGAGTTGGGCCAATATGACAACCTCTAGGGGGACTGGGCAGGGGGCCACACGCACAGAAGCATAGGAGCCTGTACGGCTGGAAGGGCTCTACCCATTAGGACTGGAGGCAGCTGTAAATCACTGGCCAGCCCCTGTGACCTTTGCAGGGGTTGACCCAGTAGTCAGGCATGAAATGCAATAGGAGGAGAATGCACTTAAAGGGGCCCACGGCGCCATTAAAGGGACTCCCACCATCCCTTCAGAGATCAAACCTCCAGTTTGAACAGTAACATATGTACATGTACCATCATCATCATCATCTTGTCGGGACCGCAGTAGCAATGTCATGTCACCCACATTGGAAGCACGTATATCTACAAGAGTCGAAGACCCACTGGACCATTGACATGCATCGCTACATTACAACCCCAGGTGATTTCATATCGGTTCCAGTGTCTAACACAGGCAGGCTTCTAATATTTGGCCACACTGGCAGTCCCTACACTACAGCATTCTTCCCCGAGGTTTTTGCGTTCCGTTAACTGAGAGGAACACCATGACTAACACCATGCAGTTTCTGATAATCCTTCTTTTGTGTTCACTCCTCCACACTTCTCTCTTTGGTCTTTCCCCCTCTTCTCACTAATCCCTACTCTATTCCTTGCCCTTCCCTTTGATCTCACCCTACCAGCTTTACTCCTTGTCCTTTGTTTCTCATCCATGTCCTATTCACTCTCTTCCCCCTTCCTTTGTGTACATGTATCTGTTCTGTCCTTGTCAGTCTGCCTTTGAGAAAGGTCCTGCTAGGATCGAAACGTCAGGCCCACTAAATTTTTAGATTTGCATTTTGGTAATTTTAGTCAGTAAGCAGTTTGCAACATTTTTGTATATATATCACTTGAGGGGAACACCACACGGCAGCATGATCTTGCTGACTGAATAGGGTTTGACCTTTGGGGAAAAGATCCAGGTGGGAATTGAAATGTCTCGCCTTCACCTTAAGGATTAACATTTGTTTTTCAGTTTGTACAGTTCAATCAAAATGTTGTCCTAGTGGGTTGTAGTGCATTGTTTTGTTGGAAAAAAGCATGAGCTGGGGTAATAATATGGATTCCAAATCGGTCTTCCCAACTCAAATTATGAAAATAAATCGTTTGACACACCCTGGAGAAAAAAGGGAAGGGAAAAACAATAATCCACAAAATGACGGGAAGAGGGGAGATTGTGTTGGCAAGCTCTTGCATACGGTAAGAGTAGATGGGAGTCTTAAGCACCGTGTGGGCTTCCTGAATGGCAGGGTTGCAGGTGTGCATTGCAGGAAGTCAGATAGGAGTGCCAGTAAGCTTCAGTCTGGGTACACGGTATTACCGGTAGGCGGTATACAGTGTGCGTAAGTATCGTGGTGCTTACAGTGTACATGTAGAATGTTAACAGCTGCGCTGGAGACAGACTGCTGAGAATGTGTATCATGCTTAAAGCATTAGTAGTGTGCTTCAGGCTCTTGATAATGGAGCACATACTATAAACATGTATGGATACACTGTATGTGCACACACACATGCACATTGTATGTACATGTACATGTATGCACATGTACATACAGTAAATGTATACATGTACAAGTATACATTGACATGACTACATGTACAAACACACAATGTACATGTACATGTACATGTACCATACATGTACCCCTGTGCTTTCTTCTCCACAGTTTGAGGTTTAAATTCTAAAAGAAACCACTAAAAAAATGCACTGTACACACTACACAGTACACATACATTGTGTAGTGTACATGTACATTACGTTATACATTTGTACATGTACCGTACATGTACATGTGTACTGAACAACCACATACGATATTGTGTACATGTACATGTACAAAATGTAGGTGTACACATTGTACATGTTTGTAACATGTTCATTTGTTCCTATACAGTGTATACATGTACAGTACGTTGTATGCTGTACACATTTAGTACATGTACATGTACATGTACATGTAAACTACATACTATAAATGTATGTTCTGTACATTTATGTACATGTACTTTATAAATGCTGCATGTAGTGCATTCAAATGTTGGCACATGCAGACAGTACTGTACATGATTTAGAAAACAGACCAAGTCAAAATTAACAAATACTGTGTACATTGTAAATATCATGAATATGATGTACATGTGTACATAATAGTTTTAATACTGTATCCACATTCTCAGCCTTTGTGTCCCAGCCCATGTCCACCGCACATTCCCTGCCTTCTCTAACCTGCCATGAATGGTACATGTGTACATATACATACTGGCCATGTGATTAGTACAAGCCATAGGACTGAGGGGGAAAGGGGAGAGACAGGCAGGCAGGCAGGCAGGCAGGCAAGGACAGAGCCAGAGACAGCACGCACGCCCCCAGACCAGTCAGACAATTCAGCGCTCTGACAGATCAGAGATCTCACTGTCTGATCGGGCCGGCGCCTGACAATCTGATGTGCAGCGCATGCTGCTGTAGATTCTAATGCCAATCCCACACACTTGCTTCACTCTTCCGCTGCAGTACATTTTTTATCTGTGACTTCGGATGGAATTAATTTGCAAAGGGTTTACAACTAGCGCCTTGCTGGCCAGAGGTTCACTTTGCTTGACACGCTGCGAGCAGCTTGTCGTAGGGGACGTTATTTAAAATGCAGTTGATACAGATCTTCTAGTGTAAAAACCACAGACTGAATGTACAGGATATTTAATTTTGATATACAAAAATGTTGGAAACTGCTTACTGATTAAAATAACCAAAATCTCAAATCTCAAAATATAGTGGGCCTGTCGTTTCGATCCTAGCAGGACCTTTCTCAAAGGCAGAGTGACAAGGACAAAACAGATACATGTACTGTACATAAATTTTGAGATATTTCATTTTTGGGTGTTTCTAACTCCAGAGCAGACAGCCCAGCGAGTTTTCCTCCCAAGAAGTTTTCCTCCCAGGTAACTTAAGCCGCGTTTACACTGGACTTATTTTGGTCAAAGTAACCGAGACGGTGGTTACTTTTTCCCATTTTTAAGTCCAGTGGAAACGGCCCAGTTAAAATTCCTCTCGGTTAATTTAACCGAGCCGAATGGTTACTTTTACCGGCCAACCTCTGCCCAGTAAAAGGTACACACGTACATTGTGAATCCAGCTGACACTTGACCTTCATGAGCCGTTATATTTCCAGCTCGGTTTAACTTTAACCATCGTCTCGGTTAAATTTGACCGACTCAAAAGTCCATGTGGGAACGACGGTCAAATTTGACCATTGGAAATTTAACCATCGACTCGGTTAAATTTTAGTCCAATGGGAACACGGCTTTACCGGCTCAAAATGGGTAAGTTAACCGACTGACTTCAGCCCGATTGAATTGACCAGGTCAGTTTTACCGAGTCGAAAATCTAGAACGGACGCGACGTCTCATGCATTTGTATTTAGTGAGTCGGTTAAGTTTTACCCATTGGAATGTTACCCACTGTCTCAGTTTAAAAAACGGCTGAGGCGTCGGTAAGAGTCCGCCTGGCCTCCACCAAAACAGCGCAAGAGGAGAAGAGAGAAGATAACTGCCCTTGGAAAAAAAAAAATTAGACACTCGCAATCTAATACCGGGCCGTTCATCTTGCAAATTGCTTGTGAAACGTAATCGAATCAGCACCACCAAGTCCGCATTAAAAAAAAAAAAATTGATCACTCCCGAGGAAAATCATCCCCCGACCACGAGGGGGGGGGGACATCTCTATCGCACACCCCCCGCCCCGACAAAAAAAAACAACAACAAATAAACGATCAATACATGACCTATATCCCCCGCTCAAGATCAACAGTGTCCAGAGCGTCGTCAACCTCGCGCGCGCCCAGACAGGGGGGAGGACCGAGGCCTCCCCCCCCCAAAAAAAATCTAATTACGTTTGGCCGGGATGGGAGGTTGTGAGAGGAGGGGACCGTCCACTCTGAACAACACTTAAGAGCCCGACACTCTCAAGAGCTATAGCCCAAACGTAAACGCACCCGCCGTACACGTACATGCGGACTCGGTCCACAACCATTCGTCCCCTGGGTCGTCCCACCTCTGCCCTACTTTTAATCGGGCGCGATGGGAATTGATTTTTTTTTTTTTTTTTTTTTTGGTGGAAATCATGGCAATGCATAATCACTGTGGGAGAGGGAAGGGAACGATGATCGACTTCACAAACCTGTCGTAACTTACGACCAAGTGATTACGATAAGTGATGCATGAACGTCTTGCAAAAAAACTTACGATGGATAGGCATAGGTTATCCATTGTAAGTTCACTTACGATGCATCGTATGGGCTTCTTTTCATCCGTACCAGACCCCCCCAAAAAAAACAAAAAAAAATTAAAAATCAGTGTTGTTCATTCAGATTATAGCAATGATCTGACAAACCAAGGGTCACCACCAGATGTGCGGATTATTTTATTAATTTGAACGAAGAAAAAGAGGATTCATCCTTGACCTCATATTACTGCTCCGCCTATCCTGACCATCTTGAGTCAACTTGGTTTTTTTTTATGTTTTGCAGAAATACTGGAAAGATGTACAAATGTACAGTACTTGTATGTAGTCAGTACACATGTCTGACATGTACACAAATGTACATCAATTGTAGTTTGTACACATGTAGCCACATCCATTTGGCAATAATATTATCAAGAGCAATCCCCACCCAAAATTTTTTCTCGGATTGCTTACTAGTAACTCAGAATGTCCAAATTTTGCAAATTTTACCAAATGACCTGAAAAATCTCATCAATTTCGGCGGCCTGAAGTTTCGATCCTTGCAGGACCTTTCTCAAAGGCAAACAAAAAAGGGAAGTCCTTAAAAATATATCATGGATTAATAATTGAATGTCGTTGTTCTGATGGAGAACCAGTTAGAATCTACTTGAACTCTCACTTGTCCCTTATTTGTGTGGGAGGGATGTCAAGTTCCATACTGTAATTACGGGCTTTATCAGCGATGACTCAACCAAAAATGTTCACATTTATTTAATGTTCACATTTATTTCTCATCATGGAAATGTACATGTTATAAAATGTAGAAAACAATGTACGGTGATTGAAAAGTGCTCCAGATAACTGGACCAGTTGAGTTTGAAAGAGCATTGTTGGCTTTTCCACCGCTACAGCGTAGAGGAAAAGACATCCCGTTTGTTCTGATATTTTTTTTTTTCAATTTCTTCTTCTGCATCTTCTTCTTCTTCTTCTCCTTTCTCCTCGATTCTTCTGGCCTTGGAATCTAGTTTTACTTTTGTTTTTATCATTCTATATTCATTATTCATACTCATTACACCATTGATCCTGACTGCTGTGTTCTCGATTCTTCTCTACTACAGAATGCCAACAATTGACAAACTGACTACCACAACAGTACTCATCCCCGCTTTTCCTCGAAACCATCAATCATTAACTGTACACATAAAGTTAGCTCAACCATGGCTCAGCCAAGCTTGACAATAAAAATGTCAGCGCACTTTCTCAAAAACAATTTGAGGCCATACTGTGTGTACAAAACCAATTAATCATGCATAGAGCATTGCATTGCAATGCACACGCCGTAGGGATGAGCACTTTCACAGTCCTACCGTACTCCTAAGGCTCAATAAAACACGCAACTGGGCCGGATGTGTAAATACCGAAGACAATTACGTGACATGGTCGTGCAGCTCAACTTCTGGCTCAAAAATTCAAGGATTTTATTTGTCTCATAATATATACACATACAGTATTTGTAAAATGAGAAATAAAATCAATGTACTTTTTATACATGCAAATAAATGTATACAAATGTACATGTACATGTACTTTTCACAATCGCAAGATGTGCGTCGCCGTGTACACTGTACTCTTACAGTATCTGTAAAATCGCAAAATGCACATGATGTGCTGTGTATTTGAGCAGATCAGCTTTTTCACAAACTGGCAAACTGTGGACTGAACAAAATAATGTAAGTCCGTGGCATGGATTACAGATCTCCCTCCATTGTAAAGTTGTTTCCATCCAACAGTGGGACGGATGATCACCCTCTGAATAATAAAGTTCATTACTTCGCATGCCAAACATGAAGTGTACAGTACATGTACCGGTACATGTACATATGTATAATCACATCCTGTTTATATATTAGGAATGCGAACAGTCACACTACCCTATAGATGTACACGGGCATGTACCGGTACATGTATAACTGTACATCATTTGTCTGATGTCAGCCATGTATTTACTCATTCATATCAATGTCGTATTACAAGCAATTATGTCAAGTAAGCCGTTGCTGAATCAGCCCCCATGCATTGTGGATAGCCCTGGGCCAGACAATGCGGAAACTCAGGGTGTAGGCCTACATCTTGGGATCTATACATGTACAGTATGACAACTCATTGCCTGTGCACTAACAGTATTCATGTACTACTGGTATACAGTATTGTACCCTGTGGTGGCTGTACCCTGCAGATACATGTACATGTACCGGTACACATGCACATTTGTGACCCGGCACAATGACATGAGGAATATCCCACCAAAACACTTTTTGAGTAAACAACGCCTGAAGTTAAAGTATCTTCACAATTCGATCACAAATAAATTTTAAAAAATGTATTTTTGGAAATTTTAAATATTAGAGGATATTATATTTTGATATCATTTGAAACCTAATGGTATACTCTTTCACATCATTAGAAAATCTCAAAATCTCAAAGGTGGGGTTATTCCTCATTATGCTGTGTCGGGTCACATTTATGCATCATGCATGTTTACAGTGTACGTATACAGTTGTACATGTACAGATACATACATTACATACATGTACATGTACATCAGGTACTGTACATGTATGCATGTACATGTACATGTACATGTACATGTATGTATGGTGTACATGTACGTATACAATGTACACCATATGAATAGTTGTGCACATGCACAACCATGGCTTTTTGGGCAGACCTGTGAACAATGGTGGTTAACCCTCTGACCTGGAAACTAAAGGACTCCCCATGTGCAGACTAACACACAAGGACATTGGACATGACCATTCATAATACAGTCAAGGGTTTGGGCTAGACAGTGTACAAACATAACATTACAGATGTGCATGTACATGTACATGTACATGTAGGCCCTACATCACCATTTACAAGCTGTGATGCAAGTTACAGAATGGATTGGGGACTGGCTGGATAAATAGGTTTGGAGACTGAAGACAAACAGAGTAGTAGAGAGTACACCGTTTGAAACGTCCAGTTCCTCCTGTTCTTTTCAGAACCACTTACTCACAAAAGAGACTTTACATGGTGTCACCGCAAACCTATTTATCCTGCTATTCTCACCATGCAAACCTTCAAATCTCATTTGACAAGTGGCTATTATTAAGGGGTAATTTGTTTCACCAAAAATGCAGCATTCAACATTTTGTTCCGAAAAATTATTTAAATAAACGGTAAAGGGAACTACTGTACATGCACACATTATAATATACAAAACCCATTACTCAATACACAGTGTGCAGTTTCAAGGATCAACACACTTCCAATGGGTGAAAGCACACTTCCCATATTGCACAGTAGCCACTTTGGTAGAAGTATTCTGTAGTAACATTGTATAACTTTGTATTTACTCCTCTTCCTAAAAATGTAAAGAAAGTTATACATTGTTGCACAAAGTTACACAATAAAAAGGAAATGCACCTCCCATATTGCAGTGTAGCCAGTTGGTAGAAGTACACTGTACATGTAGTAACATTGTATAACTTTGTATTTACCCCTTTCCTAAAAATGGAAAGAAAGTTATACATTGTTGCACAAAGTTACACAAGAAAAGGAAATGCACCTCCCATATTGCACAGTATCCAGTTTGGTAGAAGAACACTAGTAACATTGTATAACTTTGTCCCCCTTCCTAAAAATGTAAAGAAAGTTATACATTGTTGCACAAAGTTACACAATAAAAGGAAATGCAGTGTCAATATACAGTACATGTACACTGTAGCCATGTTCAATATACCATACTTTTCACACTGCCTACTGGAGATATACACTGTACAGTTAAATACATGTAATGGTTGATTCCTCCTGATGTTTTGGCCTGTGTGTGTGGGCACTGGGCAGGGAAAAAAAGTTTTGGAATCACTATTCATTTCGTATTCGGAACAGCCCTATTATGTCCACTCACTCATACAAAAAGGGGAGTTTGAATCCTGCTTCAAAATTCTGATCCAAATACATGTATTCCATGTTTCTTCAGGACAGAGGAAACAACCCTTATGTGGCATCCCCTCCAACTATGTAGGCCTTCCTCTACGCTTCAATCACTTCAAGACAGCCACAATGAGAGCACAGTGCCTTACTCATTCTCTATAAATAACCCCAGTGCCAACCAGGTCAGACTTGGGTGGTGGAAAATCCCCTTAACCTCTGCCTTAAGATGTATTCACACTATGGGATGTAAGAAGGGAGTGAATGAAAGGGATTAACGGCTACGCACATAATCTAAATCCAGCTTATCCTTCCGCCTATAGGGGGGATAATCCCCACACCCATGGATGTGCTTTCTGAATTTCTGGACTGGATAAGCTAGGAATGTGTACGACTACATCATGTGTTGCTCACCATACATATTATGCACAGACATTAAATCCATTTGGGAGTGTTTAAGCACATGCTCGCAAATTACCATTACATATTGCTTTGAGGTCGCACTGCAAGAGTGCAGGGCCATACTTTCTTGAGGGGAATATCAAGTAGAGAGTTTTGCGGTGACAACACGTCAGTCATCTTTTCTTTTTTTAAGATGGACCGAGGCTCTGAGAGGAGCCGGTAAGTCGACGTTTCAGACAGTGTGTACTCGGCCCGTCTTCAGGGGAACAGGGGAATATCACTGCTTGTCTTGATACATTTAGGTTGACTGAAGACAGTAAAAAAAAAACATGGCAGTGTGTTGGAAGAAATCAACATTTGCTTTGGCAACATTTGCTTTGTCTACAAAAAAAGTTACTAGAGGAGCAAGTCACCCCAAAATATACCTGCCCGGTCACTCCAACCATTACCATATCGCACACCTAAAACTGAGACGAACTGATCTGCCAAGATCACTGCAGCAACTGACGATTGCCCAGATGGCATAAAAACATGTTAATGCTACACCATGGGCGCTGCGAAGCGTCCCCTAGTCTCAATAACCCTGCGAGCACCGATGATCTTATGGCATCCTATATTAACCAACTGTAGCCAATGCATATTGCAAGGTCCTTGTTCTATGGTTAAACTGGCTAACCCATAAGGGAATATAGCAAAGAACACAGATAGCAGTCCGAAAATATTTCATACATTTTTTGCTCCAGGGTCACCAGAGAGGCGGTCACACAGAATGGGAAAACACCATCCTCGTTACAAAGTTTGAGAAAAGGTCCTGCTTGGATCGTTAAGTCATTTGTCATAACACCTGTCTTTGTCTTTTTGTTCTACAGAGCACTTTGATCTTTTGGGTGCTTCAAGGTGATTTACAAATTACCCATTAGCATTATTGTTATGTAAATTCTATGTGCATTATGTTATAAAGAGGTACGGTACATAGTGAGGTATGGTAATCGTGTGTCTTTTCACAGAGGTCCCACCGTCCCATTAGTTTCCGGATAAGAGGGGTATTGATTAGCTTAATTACCCTCCCACCTCTGGCTAACGAGGTGGCACTCGTCAATCTGTCATTACCGCTAATGATCCGTAGGGCTTGAACGCACGCGTCACAGAGCATCAGCATTTTCACAGAGACAAATTTGGACTTTGAGTCAAGAATACATAATGATCCTAGCAAGAACTCTTTTCAACAAGCCTTTGCCGAAGAAACTGCTAGGATCTACGTGTATGTTCATGCACTTTACTTTTTTCTCAATTTTGAAAAACGGCAAAGAAAATTGGACTAGGATTTGAACCCACTTGACCCTAGATTTTGCATACCAGCGCTCTTACCATCTGAGCTACAGGTATCTCGCCCTTAAATGGAGTACAAAGCCCTTAAAATGGTGCCCTTACAACATTTTCAACTTGTAAATTATGTTTAGTAAGTTAGTAGTTTACAACTTCAAAGGATGGCATTTGTCAAGCTTCATGAAAGCTTCTAATTTGAAGAAGAAAAAAATCAGAGGAAAAAAGGTGTGCTGTTTGTGTTACTAAATTTACATCTGTTATTGTTCCTCGTTTTCCGCAAGCGGGGTTTAGAGATAATTCTGTCGACCGAGAGTCCGCGCTTGAAACCCGACCGACGGCCCGGATGGAACAACAGACTGCAGCCTGCTTGAAATAGCAGTAGCACAAACGGATGTCCCATTGTGAGTGTAGCATTACAAGGGTGACTATCAGCCCATCAAACGCAAGCTGTCTTTGGGAATTTATTATTTTATTATTTTATTATTATTATGGTTTATTTATTTCATCATGCCTCATCGCAGCGAAACGGCTGAAATGTATTGGCATTATACACAATTCCTTATATTTGCTTCATTAAAAACATATTTACATTTCATAAAACATTATATTATTAAGCAATTATTAAGGATATGATCAACACCAAGACGGACAAATGAAAAATCATTTACACATTGAAACATGGAGCTACTAGTGGCTGAAAATGTATAATTAGAAAAAAATTGATCTCAAAAACAAATACTCACAAAAGAGGGTGTAAAAACATTGAGAAATAGAGAATCGTTAATAAAAATCACACACAAAGAAGCACAAAAAATTAAAAAATTTAAATTTAAAAAATTCCTCGTTAAGACTTAAAAAACAAAGGCAGCTGAACAGCGCCCTTAGACAAGTAACATTGAGTGAATTAAACCCCCGCATAGGATCTCTTCAGTGACAGTCCACCCTAGTGAGGGCCCAGCCACACTGTAGGCACTACGGTTTCCACTGGCCAAATATCGCGATTGGAATCGCGATTCAAACGCCGTTTGTTTTTGCTCGCATTCACACTGGCCGGACAAATCGTGAGCCGATTGTGGTAAGCTGTTTGTGGTCGAATGGGGGGGGTGTGTCCTTGAGGGTTGTGGAGACATCTAAAGAACAAGAACGGCTTTTCTTGTCAATCCTGTTCTGTCTGTACACTACATGATGTACGGTATGTGTGCCGTAGTGTATGTACATGTATACCTTACGTACAGCACATGCAGTGTATATGTATGTTTTACAGGTACAAACCGATGGTCTTGAACATGTACAGTACACTGTACATGACAATGTACATGTACATGTACCCAGTATGTACATGTACGGTATGGTATGTACAGTACTGTACATGTAAATGTACATACACATGTATGTACAGTTGTGACCATGTGTGCAATAAGTACACACATGTACGGTATGCACACGTACATGTATGTAACATATTGTACATGTAATGTGCATACTGTACGATGTTCATACTACACTGTACATTGTACATGTACGTACCGGGTACATTGTGTACAGTACATGTACTGTACATTACATGTACATACATACATGTTATGATGTACACATACAATGTACTGTACATATGTACACTTAACAGGTGCACAAAGACTTTCACATGGCAGCATTTGTAGTACAGTGCACATACCGCTACACACTTTTCAAAATCCTAAATTTCCAAGACCTCAATACTCAATGAAAAAAGTGCAAAGTGCTTTGTACCAGTACATGTGTACATGTACATGTATGCACATGTATTTCTCTTCCTTATTTTTAGACACGGTTCCATGCTCAAATATACAGTACTGTAAAACATTCCCAAACCAACTTCCCCCCCCCCAGAAAAAGGCCACAAATATAAAAATGACCTCATTCTTGCCAAGATCATCCAACCAATTCATGCCAACAGGCAACAGACTGTTTATCATGCCTCCCCCCTTAAATACATATCTTTTCTGATTTTTTTCCAGGTTTTGTAAAGACTTGGTTTCACGCGTGACTGGCCTGAGATCATCCATGGAACTGGGAAGTGCTTTCTGGGGAAAAACAGATTATCCATAAACCTCTCTAAACTACACTGTGCGGCACCATAAATTCAATAAGGACATTAACAGAGATGTCACATATGCATTACATATTATGCACTGTATACTGAAGATGTACATGTACACTGTACAGTATGTACATGATACATGTGTATACAGTACTACATACAGGTTTTTTTTTTATGAAAACTGGTTTAAGATGATATACAAAAATGTTGCAAACTGCTTACTGACTAAAATTACCAAAATGTAAATCTTAAAATTTAGTGGGCCTGACGTTTCGATCCTAGCAGTAGCAGGACCTTTCTCAAAGGCAGAGTGACAAGGACAAAACAGCAGCCTGTTTTGTCCTTGTCACTCTGCCTTTGAGAAAGGTCCTGCAAGGATCGAAACGTCAGGCCCACTAAATTTTAGGAAAACTGGTTTGATTTAAAGATACGGTAAATTGTCTTCTCCACTCTGCTTTGAGACCCTTAAAAAAACGTGTCTACAGAATATTTATTTTGAAAGATGACAAACCAGCCTGGGCAATCTCGCCATGTGTCAACAGCACTTGGATTTATTTGTTGTCTTTTCACCACTGAATCACATGCAGCAGATTCATGGCTACAATACTGCCTGCATTTGTCTTGTACATGTACACATGTAGGCAAGAATACGGCATACGGTAATATTTCGGTAATTGGTACATATATTTGGCATATTTGTAATTTCAGGCAAAAAATACTGCATACCCGGCACCTCTGACTGTTTAAAATGATCTGAGTTAGAAAAATTCCTCAGTTTTCAAATTGTTTTCATCTTCAATCAATACATGTATCAGGCATGCAACTCTTGAATTGTAAAAAAAGAGGAAAATGTCCGAATGAAACTGCGAGCGCGAAGCACGAAGCCCTTACAGCGTGGGGTTTGGGGCCCGTTTAAGGGCCCGGGAAAATTTTGGATTCTCTGTGGTGCATTCTGAGCAGTTTGTGACAACTTATGACTTTAAGCTGAGTGACAGATTTTAACCTTTTTCAAGGCATACAACTGTACATGTACATGTACACCCAGATTTTTTTGATTTTTTTTTACACAAAATGAACAATAAACATCAAAGTTTTTAACCTGATCCAGGTTTTTTTTTTTTTTTTGATGTACATGTATACTGTACATGTACCTAGTAAGTACCAGTATTGTAAGTAATTATACCGTACTGTACGTGTACACTAGCATGACATTGCACTTGCTTGTGCAATAGGTGTGTACATGTACATGTACTGTATACGTGTACATGTTCATTGTGTACACACACATTCATGCACACTGTGCCTTTAAAGTGTGACCCGATCTCTGAATGTGACTGTGGGTGTTGGATGTCAGTAACTGAGGCTTGAAAAAGAGATTCCTGTTCGATAAACTGCCACTCGTTGCACACACCACACAGGCACACACCAACGGGGTCCGGGGCCATGTTTACCATTACTCATCGTGTGAAATGCACTAATGTATCGCTGCCCTGAGTCTGGTGCCGTTGGAAGTGCACAGACAGACATCATGTCAATAACATCCCCGGTCTTCGCCTCTCCAAACTCAGCTGGTTAAAATGTCATCGCCTGCATATCTGCAAATAATTTGACTTGAGTACAACTAGTGTCCACACGCAATAGTAAAGTATGTGTACACTACACTTGCAGCACACATGTGTGCAGTCTGTAAACTTGTATAAGGCCTTTTCACACTGTCTGAAATCTTGGTTTGGGAACCAGATCAAACCATTTTGTTCAACCCTTTTCACACATGAAAAGTTTCATCACCGAAACAACGCAGGTACATGTAGGATGACCTAACCCGGATCAAAATCAACCCACTACACTTGCAGGTACACAAGTGTGCAGTCTGTAAACTTGTAAATTTAAATAAGGCCTTTTCACACTGTCTGAAATCTTGGTTTTGGAACCAGATCAAACCATTTTGTTCAACCCTTTTCACACATGAAAAGTTTCAACACCGAAACAACGCAGGTACATATGTAGGATGACCTAACCCGGATCAAAATCAACCCACTACACTTGCAGGTACACATGTGTGCAGTCTGTAAACTTGTAAATTTAAATAAGGCCTTTTCACACTGTCTGAAATCTCGGTTTTGGAACCAGATCAAAGCATTTTGTCACACACATGAAAAGTTTCAACACCGAATCAACACAGGTACATGTACATGTAGGACGACCTAACTGGATCAAAAACAACCCTGGTGCAGGCTGTAGGGATCAGGGTTGGAAATCTTATCCTAGTTCGAAACTGCAAAAGGCAAGTTGAATGTTACATGGTTCATGCATTTGCCGGTTCATCAGTTGACTTCACATGAAAGTCATGAATTGAAGTCTTTCAAGAATTATAGATCAAGGAATGAGTCAAAGTCACTTTTAAGGGCCCAATACAACATTGGGAATCTCGGAAAACATTGATGTCCACAGATTTCCTTCTAATTTACACAGTTTGTAGATGGTCATGATAGAATCCTCATGTTGAAATCTTACGGTCTGGGGTGCTGTACTTCTTGAGAAATTTCCACTCAAACAACGACAAATAATTTATAACTCGCCAGTAATGTATTTCTTACACTACAGTACGGTGCAAAAAACTGTGATGGTTTTTTGCCTTTTTCTTCTTTCTCAGATCACCATATTGAGCTAAAATATTCCATTCGTGAAGGATCTTTTTTGGGATGTTTAATGGTTTAACGGACAAACTGTGGCAATCCTTTGACCTTTACCAATGTTGTATAGGCCTTTTAGGGCCTTTAAATCTAATGTCATTACATGTACATGTATGTAACGTAAGTTACCTGGTATTTCCCTTTACATTTTCTGGGTTTTAACAGTCACTTTACAGTCAGCTACTGCAGTTTGTCACATTCCCCTTTCCTACTTCAAATACGATCAAAGAGCCCAGAAAATCTGACTGTGCAATCCTGTCATGGGCTTCACTCTTCAGCTGACAATAAGATAGCAATCTCTCTTTCTTGTGTACATGTACATGTACATTTACATTTATGAACATGAGCACTGTAGTCTGTACATACAACATGTACCTACATGTCAGGCATATCTTTTGCACTAGCAGTGCGATCCTTGTGTAGTCAGTAGTCACTGCTGTTGCATATTTGTTTTGATAGAAAAAAAAAGGAAAAAGGCTTCAAGGGTATCTTGGGGTCAGAACAGGTATGTGCACGTCTATGTACATGTATTTGCACAGGTCTGTGTGTAGTCCTAGAGTACATGTACATGTGCTATAGTGCAGTGCCATCTGAGGCAACGTACTGCACTTGGCATTACATGTAGAGGCTGATGCATATTTCATACAGTTAATGCATGTTCATGCACAAATGTGAATAGTGTACATGTATACCGTATGTACATGTGTACATGTACATGTAATGTACAGTACATGTATGTATACATGTACATGTACATGTACAGTACAGTAAGTGTAATGTACAAGTGAACATACTGTACATGTATGTACATGTACATGTACAGACCGTACATGTTCATATTTACCGGTACTGTACATGTACATGTACACATACATGTACATGTATACGTGTGCACGTGTTGTATGTACATGTACAAATTGTACAGTATACAGACAGTACCGGTATGTGTAATGTACCGGTACATGTTCATACATGTACATTGTAGATTTGTACACTACAGTGAGTGTACATGTACAGTACAAGTGAACATGTACAGGTAGCCTACAGGCTACATGTTCATACATGTATTTTATGTACACGTGTGTACAGTACATGTATGTACATGTACATGTACATGCACATGTACAATGTACGTGTACATGTGAATTACAAACAGTACACTATACATAAACATGTACCCCTACATGTACATCCCTACTATACATTGTACATGTACTGAACGTACATGTACATGTGAACATGTACAATGTAGGCCTACATGTACATGTACATGTGTACATGTACACACATGTACATGTACACAGTAAATTCCTTTCCCTGTTGTCAGGACATACTTGTACATTATAATTGCACCCACTGGACACTTTGGGGAGTGGGGACCAGGGAGAGGTTAACATGCAGGCTGAGTGTCCCTGCTATACATGTACATGGCAGGGCAGAGTTTAGACCCACAATTCCCATGACTGCAGGCGTGTGTGTGTGACAGCGTCATGCCCAACCCATCAGGGGCTGTATCTTCACCATCTTGAATATCAAAATACATGTACACGTACAGTCATACACGTACCCCGTACTGTACAGTGGTACACGTAATACTGTACATGTGTACATGGGTACTTGTACTGTACATGTACACATGTACATGTACAGTGTATAGTATGTACATGTACATGTACATGTACCGTACACTGTACATGTACATGTACAGTATGTAACATGTTGTTTTCACAGACTGACAGTGACAAATATTGAACACTCTACATGTGTACAGTCCATGAACATGTGTAGTTGTGTACATGTACAGTACTGTACACAGTGTGACCATAACATGTACGTGTGTAGTTTGTGTACATGTGCCTGTAATTTGTAAACTAATAGAACAATATTCAATAGGCCTACATGTACAGATACACAAGTAATATACAAAAATGTTGCAAACTGCTTACTGACTACAATTACCAAAATGCAAATCTCAAAATTTAGTGGGTCTGACGTTTTGATCTTAACACAGTAACAGGACCTTTATCAAAGGCAGAACCCTTTGAGAAAGGTCCTGCTAGGATCGAAAAGTTAGGCCCACTAAATTTTGAGATGTATACACAAGTACATAGTGTAAAATGAAGCAATATACTGTACAGTAGTGTAGAGCAATGCTCATCATGTATGCAGTGTGAAAATACATATATGCTGTACACATACAGTCAGTAGACAGTAGGCCTAGTGTTTTTGTAAGGGGTGACCTGTGAAGTGGCCTACTGACCAAATGGCAATGGAAATGGCCGCACTGGAACCATCTAAACACCTGCCCCTTGGCCTGGAGAAACGTCACCTGCCCAGTACAAATATTGTGCTTACCAAGTGGCACTGTCAAAAGTGACTGGCATTAACAATTGACATAGGCCAGTCAAAGTGGTGGCCTGTCACCATGCACATGTACATGTACATGTACATTTACATGTACCGGGGTACACCAATACAAGAAATAGTTTGTACATGTGTACACGTATACATGTATGTACACATACATGTACTGTACATGTTGTACAGTACATGTACATGTATGTATATGGTGTATATATATACTGTACACAAATGTACATGTACGTACATGCTGCACATGTGTAATGTATGTATGTACCATAACAGGACATTTCTTACTCTACACTGTACATGTACATGTACATGTACACTGTACATGTACCTATGAGAATTGTTCCTGCTAGGATCGAAAGATCAATATTTGCAATTTGACCATCAACAATGTACACGTATGTGCATATGTAGATGTATGATGCAAGCAATAAGAAGTTTATTGTACATACACAAATACGGTACATGTGCATACATGTACGTGTACATGTAGGCCTATGTAAATTATAATACATAAACTGCACATGTACAATATGTACATGTATACACTCTACATGTACATGTACATATGTACATGTATGCCTACATTAATGTACATGTACGTGTGCATGTAGATACATGTATGCCTACATTTACATGTACATGTGCATGTAGAGTATTGTACATGCACATTTTTTACGTATGTACAGTGTGCACAGTAGACCTACAATCTAGTGATACATGTACATAAATTGTAACATTACTACACGGGTACATGTACAGTACGTGTACAGTATGATTGTACATGTACAATATTATGCATGCAGTGATTGTTGGCATTTCATCCACAGACAAGCCCCATAATTAACCCTACCCCCTTGTTTCTCTATCCCTTCACACTGACAAACCCAAACTCACCACCACACCACACTGCCCAAACCCTATCCCATGCCCCTCCCCTCCCTCCCCTGCCTTCCCTGTACTGTAGCTACTGCCCATGTGAGCGCACATAAATCTTGCTATCAGCCGGGCAGGCTCATGCGCATTAACACATGTCCAAGATGATTCATTCATTAGGACTTGGAATTCCTACTGACAAAGGCAAGAAGGGGTATCACGTAACAGCTGTGAAAATCTTCAAAATACTTCCCTCCTTCCCCACCCCCCACACAAAAAACCACAACAAACATCCTCTTAAGTGTCACAGAAGTGTCTTTTTCCTACTGCGCATATAATTGTGATTCGAATCGCGATTCAAAAACCATTTTTTGTTGTTCGCGTCCGCACACGTCAAATAATCGCGGCGTGGTTTATAACAATTGTGGGCAAATTGTGCGCGTGTCCTTGAGGCTGGCCCAAGCAGAGAGACATGTAAACAAGTATGGCACTAAAAAAAAGCGGCGCATTGTGGGATTGAAAAAAATGATGCGATTAGTGGAACATTCTCAAATACATGTACATGTACAGTGTACATGTACATATACATGTGTACATTTGTTCATTGTTTATTAGGTTTCATAGGCATGTGTACAAATATGTACACGTATGTATACATGTACAGTATGAACATGTAGAATGCAGAAACCTTTATGATTTAAGAGAATAATTAGAAAAGTGCATAATTATATCACAAGCTACATGTACATGTACAACTCCGCACACAGACACTACTGTACGTACATGTACATTTACATGTACCGGTATGTATAAATGTACTGTAACCATGTACACACCACTGTACTTTGTACATGTACATGTACATGTACACTGTACTACAGTCAGTGTACATGTACATGTGTACATGTACAGTGTACGTGTATGGTACAAACATTGTACAGCACTGTACATTTACATACGTACATGTACAATGTACATGTATGTACATGCTGTATGTGTATAGTACAGTACGTACATGTACAATATGCTGTATGTGTACAGTACAGTACGTACATTCAATTGTACATGTACACGTACACGTACATGTACAGTGTACTATGTACTGTATGTAATGTACATGTACATGTACATGTACATGTACTGTACTGTACTTACTGTACATGTGTACACCACATTCCTTTTCAGCAAATTCCTCCAGCCATGCAGTGCCCAACCCTTTTTTATTAATCTGAAGGACACACAATGAATTTTTTTACAGCGCGCTTTCATCATTTTTTTCCCTGCCCAATCAGCTGACATGTGCAGTCATACGTACATCATACAGTCCACCCTGTACCCGCAACTCATGGAATATATAAATTGGTGAAATTTAATTACAGTAACAGTGTTGCAAAAACACACAACTATCGGGGAAAAAAAACACACTTTTCCAATTTGCATTTGATGAAAACGCTAAACCCATGATCAACTCATTTCAGCCAGGGCAAAATGTTTACAATTACTGTACACGTACATGTACATGCGTACACTGTACATTGTAAAAAAAAAAATATGTACATACAGGGGTATGTACATGTACATGTACACATGTAATGTAGAGCCTACATGTACATGTACATGTACATGATGTACTGTACATGATGTATGTGTGGGTTTTTTTTCTAACCATGAGATTTCCACCATATTTTTATCAATCTAGACTGAGTCAATGAGTACAGTACAGTGTACAATTAGCAATTTGTTTAAGTAATAAGTTCACAATTTATAATTTAAAGATTTATTTTCTTCAGTATTTTGTCCAACCTTAGATGTACACATGTACATGAACATGAACATAAAATCAGTTTTTTTTACTGTACATTCTGCATGTATTTATAAACTGACTACAGTAATATGCAAACAATTTTGCTAACCACTTACAGACTAAAAAATAACTAAAATGGAAATATCAAAAATTAGGAGGGCCTGATGTTTCGATCCTAGCAGGACCTTTCTCAAAGGCAAACAAAAAAGGCAATTTATTAAAAATATATCATTATCATTAATCTAATCATTAATAGAAAGTCCTTGTTCTGATGGAAAACCAGTTAGAGTCTACTTGAACCCTCACTCGTCCCTCATTTGTGTGGGAGGGATGTCAAGTCCCAGTATACTGTAATTACGGCCTTTACCAAATGCCTTTGAGAAAGGTCCTGCTAGGATCCAAACCTCAGGCCCTCCTTATTATTGATAATTCTATAATGTTCAGTAAATAATCTGTGCAAGATGTACAGTACCTGTAACTAGTGTAAGCTGTATAAATACATAGGGCTACGGGTAGGCCTAGCTAGGGGTGCATGTGATGCACTGTACATGTACATGTACACATACAGTGTACAGGCAAGCTATAGGCCCACCTTTTTGTACTCTAGTCTCACGATTCAAAGAGGTTTTGCCCTTACTCGACGTGGTGGTAAACACTGAATGCTCAGTGCTTTGACCGGTGCCTGATAAAAATATTCCAGGCAGCTCGGGCGGGATTCAAACCCGCGACTCCCAAATTCTAGTACGGACGTACGGACGAGTGTTTACCACCACGTCGAGTAAGGGCAAAACCTCTTTGAATTACATTCTCCTCGACGCAAACATCATGTTATATCTAGTCTCTAGATGCAGTATGCACGTACAGTAACTGGGTGTCCACTGCTTTCACTATGGGCTATACACATACATGCTGAGGAATCTGGGTTACAAAGTGATTTTGCAATGAGTTTGATCAGTGCTGGCTGCATTAATTGGGACATGGTGGGAATCAGGTCAGGACCTGTGTCCCCCACTCTCCCTATTCCATCTTCATTTCGCCGCGGCAAGTACCGCGGGCTTGCACGCGCTTGTAGCTCCGCTGCCGTCCCTACTGCAGGCACTGCAGGAATTGTACAGCAGGAACGGGGACAGAAACTAATGGAGACTGAGGGCAGTAATTGGGGAACTTTCTCCGCATCCACAAGACCTCATCCATTTTAATTACTCAGGGCTTCTTGTTGGCAGGATGGAACCAGGTTTAGTACCAGAACGTGTAGCTAGTACTGTGCACATGAACAGTACTATGTACCAAACCTGTAAGCAGCCATTGAAGTACATGTGTACATGTACATTAACAGGTATGTGGTTGTACATGTACACTATACAATGTGCACATGAACAGTACTAAATTGTTGGCTTCTGTTGGAGTCAGCAGGGTTAGGGTTAAGCGAGAGGCTTGTTCAATGTTATATCTATGGTGAGACCGTCAGAGTGACTTACACTTTTGCGCTTGTGGGCGGTTCCCATGCCAGCTCTCCTGTCCGGAGGTTTCCGTACATCGGTCGTTGGGTCTTGGGTTCTATGATCTCCACCCATTCTACCCTGTAGTGGAAAAACAGACAAACAAAAAAACGTCATCAATGCAAAAACCTGCACAACTACATGTACATGGTGACCGAAACGCCGCCACCAGCAACGACACATCGCGTGACTTTGATCACCCTTTCTACTTGTCTACACCACCGCGATGAACAACCCCTCCATTTCTATTACATCATAGATCGTATTAGTGGGTAAGTCCACGGCAGGCTTTTAGGCAGGATTGGTGGAACAGGGTGTGTATGAAAAAAGGCAGGCCGTGTACATGAACTTTTATTAAAATGTGCATATGTAGAAACCCGTGATCCATTGCCTATTGCATAACGCAGAGATGGTCCATTTAGGGATGCTGAATAATCGAATATTTGATTGATCATTGTATATTATTTACCGAATTCGTATAATTATTCGATTGCAGAATTTGATTGTATGAATGTGCCAAGATTCCAAACGTCAAGTTTGGAATTATAATCATGTACAACATTGTTGAAATAAAATAATTATGATGAAAACAATAATTATGACGAATATTTAACCTGACGTGGAAAGACAGGAGATCCGAGGAGGAACATCGTCCTTGGTGCCCAATATTTTGTGCACAAAATCTTCCGACCAATATGCAGTTGCCGTTTGTCATTCCCGAACCGTCAGAACTAGGATTCTCCCTCTTTTTTTTGCCTTGGAGACGGTTTTTCGGTTTTGATTTTTCAAAAACTGTGAAATTTTAATCCCCTTTGTTTTTACTTTTTCACATGAGTTGAAAATACAAACGTTTTGAGTCCGAAATTTAAGGCATTTGCCGCACACATCTGCTCTAAAAACGGCTTTTGGGATCGTACTCGTCCCCGTGATTTGCGCACGCATACGTACATGTACGTTTACGTTGAGGCTGATGTTTATCGTGGTGCAAGACCGCTGTCCGATCCAGTGTGCACTCAGCACGTGCACAATGATTAGTAGACTTCTACCAGTCCTTACAGTTGTTTCTAACAATAAACTAATGTTTATTACATTTGTACCAGCGATGTTTCGAGTTTCGCGGTCAACCGAAGTACGCACTCTGCATAAGAAATGTATTTACTAGAATTGTAGAAATTTTTAGAAGGATTTGTCATTTATTTGTTGAGATATCGAAAGTTGTAAAGAATATATTATTTTTGCAAAATCGCTCCGTGCGCGCGGCGCCGCGGTAGATCGAGCCAAAACGGCGGAGAAAAAAGTCAAACTCGCATTTTTCGACCGCCGAGCGCACCCTGTAAACATCATCCAAATCTGTCGATTTTACTCTTAAATAGAAGCCTGGAATCTCTTCTTTCTATCAATTTAATGACGAAGAGAATAATGTTGAATTACGTGGAAACAACATTCGGAGACAAACGATGAAAGTAGCGCATTTTCGTTATGAACGATTTACCTTCGCGATGTTAGCGAGGTTGGCAAGTCTAGGTGTGGTTTCCGCCTGTAGGTGAAGCTATAGCGATACTACAGGACCAGTAGGGCCGAAACCAGCCTACGCGCTGCAGTGTAACATGACACAACTCAACTTTTCACAGCAGGTATAGTGCTTCCAGTGCGTGCTCTGCTGTGCGTTCGTGAATGGGATCGTGATTTGATCGTGAATGGGATGGAGGATCGTAACAGATTATTTTATCGACTGTCTGCTTGTGCTGGTTCTATGTATACATTACACACACGCTAATATTACTGTAAAGGTATTTTATCACTTTTATCAGTGATACATAATTATTTTTCTCAAGGTATACATCTGCACGGCTTGTGCTTAAAAGTGTAAGGCGTGACGCTAAAATTAGGCCGTGTTTGTTTTTATTTGGCCGTGCTTATCACGGCTGCACGGCTGGCTGCCTAAAAGCTTGGTCCACGGTAGGCTTGGGTAGTTTTGGAAAAATCAAAACTGAAAAAAAAAAGGCCGGACAAATCACGAGGACGAGTACGATCCCAACAGCTGTTTTTTGGTAGCAGATTTGGTCGGCAAATGGCTTAAATTTCTGAAACAAAACAATTTGCATTTTTAACTCATGTTAAAAAAAAAAAAGGTGATTAAACTTTCACAATTTTTTTTCAAGATTTCAAGATTTTTAACTCATGTGAAAAAAAGGTGATTAAACTTTCACGGTTTTTGAGAAATCAAAATCAAGACAAGACCCCCCAAAAATGTAAAAACTGCCCAAGCCTAGTCCACGATACATGTAGCTTACATGTCCAATGTACATGTACACAATGTACATTCAGTTGTGTACATGATCTCGTTACAAAATGCAATGGTACAATGTACAATGTAATCCACACTTTGGCACAGGTTATACAACGTGTACAACACACCATAGCCAGTGCCTGCATGTTACAACACAATGAGTAAATGTCAACATGGCTCCCCCCACAGCAGTAGGGAATATCTGCACCAATTACCACCATGTAGCCTTGGGGAGGACAAGACCCCAGACCTGTATTGAATCACACTCAGACTCACAGCAATGACAGCATCATGTAGGCCCTACATGTACACTCCTACAGTGCATCCAATGGAAAATACAAATTTTGCATCAACCCCTATGGAATCTTGCACTCAGCGCACCAAATCAAATGTACAGCACATTGTAGTAGGGCCATTTGTAATATCGCTAAAAAAAAATTCACTCCTCCACACTTCTCTCTTTGATCTCCCCCCCCCCTCTCACTAATCCCTACCCTACTCCTTGCCCTTCCCTTTGATCTCTCCCTACCAGCTTTACTCTTTGTCCTGTGTTTCTCATCCGTGTCCTATTCACTCTCTTCCCCCTTCCTTTGTGTACATGTATCTGTTTTGTCCTTGTCACTCTGCCTTTGAGAAAGGTCCTGCTAGGATCGAAACATCAGGCCCACTAAATTTTTTTTTTTTAAGTGATAATTTGGATTGCGATTCGAACGTCAGTGTTTTAAGGGATTTTAACCACGATTCACATTACACCATTAATGTCACTAAAAAAAAAAGTGATTGTTCGGATTGCATTTCAAACGTCATTTTTGTTTTAGTGAGTGTGGATGCAATACATGTACATGCGATTATCAATGGGATTTGAACCACGATTCAGACTACACCATTAGTGAGACTTTTCAAAATAATCGGTAAACAGGTCTGGTTACTGGGTACTGAACCTGCCAAACTTCAACAGGCCTGGTATTGAGTCCACACTCACAGGATTGATAATGAGGTTTTGATACCATACTGTACACTGTACATGTACATGAAGGACCTTTCTCAAAGGCAGAACTTATGCCATAATTTGAGAAAGGTCCTGCTAGGATTGAAACGTCAGGCCCTCTTAAATTTGTATTTTGGTCATTTTAGTCAGTAAGCAGTTTGCAACATTTTCGCATGTTACTCAAGTTTACGTGACACGTGTACGTGTAGATTATTTCTTTTGTTTACTTAATTGTGACCCGGCACAGCATAATGAGGAATAACCCCACTTTTGAGATTTTGAGGTTTTCTAATGATGTGAAAGAGTATACCATTAGCTTTCAAATGATATCAAAATACATGTATAATATCCTCTAATACTTCTAAAATTTCCGAAAATAAAAAAGAAAGAAAATTGATTTGTAATCGAATTGTGAAGATACTTTAGCTTTAGGTGTTGTTTTTTTATACTCAAAAAGTGTTTTGGTGGGATATTCCTCATGTCGTTGTGCCGGGTCACAATTTGTTCGTTGTATATTGTTTTGGAATTGGAGGAGCATTTTGTTTTAAATTTACCCTGACGTTTTAAGGTGGAAAAACAGAGACAATTGTGACCACACCAAATTTAAATGGAAATGTCGGGGTTAATTCCTTTGTCTGGTGGCTGTAGTGTACCATACTACAATCATTGGTACAGTTGCTGCCCATGCTCTGTACAGATATCACACTGTGTGAGAGCCTTGTGTACATGAAACACAATTGGCCTATGCAGTACATGTGCATACATGCACAGCGTACATTGTGTGTACTGCACAAAGGTGTGGCATTGTGTTTGGTGTCAAGCAGTTGTACAGACAAATTGGGTTGTACATGTACATACAGGGGGGTACATACAAGTATATAAAGCATCTAAACCCGTGCATACAATACTGTATACCGTAAATGAAAATGAACAGTGAATACATGTACGACATGTACACGTACGTGAAATGGATGTCTATAGCCACGTTTCCACTGGACTTATTTTGGTAAAAGTAACCGAGACTATGGTTACTTTTCCCATTTTAAGTCCAGTGGAAACAGCCCAGTTAAATTTCCTCTCGGTTACTTTAACTGAGCCGAATGGTTACTTTTACCGGCCAACCTCTGCCCAGTAAAAGTAACCAGGTAAGTTTAACCGAGCCGATTAGTCCAGTGGAAACACACCACTCGGTGAAACACGACTCGGCATACATGCACTGTGCACAAATATTTTTTGCCAGCTCGGTTACTTGTCTTACATCGTCTCGGCTAAATTGACCGACTCAAAAGTCCAAGTGGGAACGATGGTCAAATTTGACCATTGGAAATTTAACCATCGTCTTGGTTAAATTTTAGTCCAGTGGAAACGTGGCTTATGAGTAAAGTCCTGTATGAAGTGCCTGGTACTAGGATTGGAAACATCTAGCCTCACAGTGAACACAAAATAATGGGTAAAAGAAATCTTACAACGTTTAAAAAAAATTCAGACCCTTTTTTTAGTGTGGACACAATAAATGCAAATTTTTATAGAATGTAATTCAATGAGGTTTTGCCCTGCTCGACGTGACATCCGTACTAGAAATCGAGAGTCGGGGGTTCGAATCCCGCCCGAGCTGCCTGAAATATTTTTCATCAGGCACTGGGCAAAGCACTGAATACTAAAGTACATGTATTTATCAAGCCGAACAAGGGCAAAAACCTCATTGAATTACTGTTGTTGTGTACATATACATGGTGTATGTGGGCAAAAAAAACTAAATGAAAGCAGCAAGTTGTATCTTCCTACATTAGTACAAAAACGGAACCAAAAGCTGGAATTTTCTGAAAAGTAAGCAGCATGTACTAAGGGATTGTCGTTTAATGAAACCGTGACAAGCCTTTGTACTACAGTATACTGAGTGAACATGTACAGTAGTCCCAAATTCAAAATCATTGAGAAGGCCAAAGAATGAATTAGGAAGTGAAACTGTCCCACAACAAATTGCTGAAACTTACTGAACAATGAAGACAGCAAAACACAACCATCATTTCTCCTCAAAAACCCAAACCATGACATCTACAGTACACTTGGCTACACAGAAACAAAAACTATCAAGTTCTGGCAAGTACGGGATGTGCAAATATCAAAGAAGGCCCGACTTTATTCCATGCAATTGACCGTCAATATAACGAACGCCAATATACCGAACATTTGGCTATAACAAACATGCCCTTTGGCTCCCAATTTTTGTGTACAGAATATGTGGCCGCAACTGCTATGTATAACGAACGACCGCTATTTTATTATAGGCCCCCTACTGAAAAAATTTAATGAATCCCAGGATGTTTGTTATAGCAACGTTCCACTGTACTTGACATATTTACATTTAAGTTAGCAAGGTGCATACAATTACCCACCCTCCCTAAAAAATTCCACTTTCCACTACACCAAATACACACGATTATTTTGATATCGCGATTTGAATCACGATTCAAACTCCACTTTGTTTGCGTGTGTGGACACAATAAACGCGATTATAAGTGGGATTTAATCGCGGTTCAGACTCCACTAAGAGTGAGACTTTTTTTAAATAATCGCGTTTATTTGCGACGCGGTGTGTGCGGAAACGCTCCACTGAATCGCACCGATTTTTTAAATCCCACAATGCACCGCTGATGCTCTGATTGACAGGAAGTGTGGTGCTTGTTTGTCTCCCTGCGTGGGCCACCCGCAAGGACACGCCCACCATTTGACCACGACTGCTAACGGCAATCGGCTCGCGATTTTTTGGCTTGTGTGGACACAACCAAAAACACCCAGTTTTTGAATCGCGATTATTTTTGTAATGGGACCGGCCCTATTATACAATTATACATACTGTACAAGTGTCAACCAAATGAAGTCAGTACGTTGCTTTGTACAAAACATGTACTTCACTAACAGCACCACAAAATCATGATTTTTGGTAAAACTGTAACTGTAACTGTAATTTTTTTTCGGCAAGTGGTTGTACCAGACCAGACCATGGATATTGTCTACATTACAAATGGTGGTCTAATTTGGGTTTAGGTTTTTTTTTACCAGACTTTTACAATGAAGCTATCACTATCAAACTAAAATCTTGCCATTATGTTATATGTATGTACTTGACCCAAGATAAACATGATTTGCATGTATTGTGTAATGTAGGGTTGATTTATTTAAATCACGTTGATTTAAATCACTGGTCTCGCAGCCAAAATAGGGTTGCGCCAATGTGCTGTCAAATAAGGGTCGGTCGGGAAACACACTTTCTCAAAACAAAACAAATTAGGGTCACAATGTCAAAATAGGGTGGGCTACGAAACTGGAAGTGCAAATATTTTGGGTTTGTTTGCTAACTATTTTTTTTTTTACCTAAGATAAGGTAGGACCCAAATTGCAACACAGTCACACTCACAGAATTATCTTTCCATTCCAATATTAATTCTACTTTGAATAGGCTAGGTATCAATGGTAAATTGGGTGGACTTTTCTTTCCTGAGTATCCTAAAGACAGTAGGGCCTACTTTACTTAGAATATTTTGAGCAAAATGGGCGGGGTGGAAAGTAAGTGTAAAAATTGCTTATAAATAAACAAAATCCGAACATGACCAAGGTGTTGTATAAATTGTAAATAAATTCCCAAGCCGATTTTCAACAGCATTATTCTCAAAACCAATGTCACAAAAACTTGTTTCGAGCTCGAGTGAAACTGAAAACAAAACCAAAATGTGGGGCAGTCAAAGAACAGGAAAACCACTCACGTACTAAGCAAAAATATCCGGGATTAAAAAAAGGAAATAATGTTTTAGTCGTCTGGCAATAAAAATAAAAAATAATTAGTAGCTGTGCGTTAGGATAGGACTGCACGCTATTGAATGGTGCCCATAGCAAGTGTACACAGGTGAACAAGGGCGACTGAAAATAGTGGCGATTCCAGCCGAGTTCTGGCCCCAAATCCGGCGAAAAATCCCCAGAAATACCCTCCCCGGGAGGTGCTCACTTACCGCTCTGTCATTTTGACCGGGCAGCGGGGGAAGGCGACTCTTTTCGACGGTAGAGAAAGCCGACGACGCACTCAGGAAGTGGTCGGAAATACATTTCCACCGTCCGCCATCTTGTTTAATTATGTTAATGAGGTGTGACGTAGACGTGTGGGGGAGACAGACTCGGTCCCGTGTGAAGGCCAACTGATGACTAATGCAAAAAAAAATGTTCTTTCTTTGAAAAAATAAAAATCACATTCGTAGCCGGTCTCATTTTTTGAAACAATGTGTCATTTTTTGTGTCTTCCCCATTGGCAAAGGATATTTACTCTTCTGACATTAACTCCCACACGGATTCAAAACTCCCATTAACTCCCACACGGATTCAAAACTTCCATTAACTCCCACACGAATTCAAAATCCCAAAATCGCCAACTGAATTAATGTTGTTTTTTCCCTCTCTCTCTCTCACTGAAGTTGGGGTCGGGTTTGATATTAAATTAAATTTAATTTCAATGATTCAAGGTCGAACGATTTTTTTTTTCGTTCGACCTTGAATCAATTTAATTCCTTGTTTTTTTTATTAAAAGGTTAATTGACCATATATTGGAAACGTAACTATGTAATTTCGATGGCTGAACACCTGGTTCGGAAACGACATCTTTGTATTGTTCGATCCTTCAGAAGAATTATGAAAACAACTAATTAATATTGTTCGGAATACAATAGCTTGTACGAGGACAATGGCTTAGCTACATTGCTAGGGCACGTACCTATAATGCTATTGTATTAAAATCATGTAGGCCTACTAGAGAAATCAACTAGGCCTATTTATCTCCATGGGAAATTATTTTTGGTGTATTGTGTTGTTTGCTTGTTTGTTTACTGTCTGTCTGTCCGCCTGCCTGCATTGTCTGCTTGTCTATCGATCTTCCTATAGCCGGCTAATAATGTCCGATCTGTCTGTTTGTCTGTCTGTCTGCCTGTCTATGACTCTGTCTGTCTGTCTGTCTGCCTGGTTGTCTGATTATGGAAGCTTCCGATAACATGGTCTGTCTGTCCACATGTGTCTGTATGTCTGCCTGTCTATCTTCCTATCTGTCGGTCTGCAGTGCCTGCATTGTTTGCATGTCTGTCGTTTTGCTTATCTATCTTCTGTCCGACCTGTCTGCCTGCCCTGCCTGCCTGCCTGCCTATCTGTCTGTCTGCCTGTCTGTCTGTCTGCCTGCCTGTCTGTCTGCCTGCCTTTCTGCCTGCCTGCCTGCCCTGCCTGCCTGCCTGCTTTTCTGTCTGCCTGTCTGCCTGCCCTGCCTGCCTGCCTGTCTGCCTGCCTGCCTGCCTGTCTGCCTGCCTGTCTGCCTGCCTGCCTGCCTGCCTGCCTGCCTGCCTGCCTGCCTGCCTGCCTGCCTGCCTGCCTGCCTGCCTGCCTGCCTGCCTGCCTGCCTGCCTGCCTGTCTGTCTGCCTGACTGCCTGTCTGTCTGTTTGCCTGCCTGCCTGCCTGCCTAAGCTTCGATGTTTGTTTTTCGTCCGTGTCAGTCTTTCGATCTCCATGGCGATCCTTCTATCATTTTCTCCCCGTAGGGCTAATTCTGCTTCTTCTTCTTCTTCTCTGCCTGTCTCTCCGCACTGCCTTTGTCCTTGCCTGATGTGAGCAGAGACGTGGAGTTTATCTTTAATCTTGGGAAAGCAACGGATGTGCCAGCGTCAATATTAAATCCACCGTCACTATATCAGCATATTGAGGAAGTCGTTCAACGAATGTATTTACTTTATTATAGGCCCGATGCCAAAATGATTACTTCAGCAGTTTATCATTAAGGTTTGGAAGAGGAAGTGGGTATACCTGGAGTTGCTATGGTAACTGATGACCAAATAACCCACACATTAGACTCGATTCACTAATATCGAGTCATCCCGATCTGTAGCCTACTTCACCGGCGTTCCGAGTTCAATCATCCGGACTTAGGTCATCCGTCCGAGCCAAAGTACCCAGCGGTCGATTTCACCAAACCCATCGTAACTTACGATCGCTCGCAAGGCGATGAACGATGCACAGAAACCATAGGGTATCACAACTTACGATGGGTTATCCAGCGTAAGTTGAGTTACGATGCCTTGTAAGGCTTTGTGAAACCCCCCGGGGCCTAATAGGTTAGCCCAACTGAGTATAAGTGACACAGTGATTTACGACTACAGCACTCGGACTTGGGGGAAAAGTGAACCGTGGATTTGGAGTCGATGTTTTTGGTGACTGCACGGTCAATCCCCTCGAATGACAATCAAATTCTCGAGTCACGAATGTGGGTCAGATGGAAACGGCACTTGAGTTGGTCTGAGGTCTTTTCGTTCTCCTTCTCCTCCTCCTCTTCCTCCTCTCCTCGATCCTCCTCCTCCGCATCTCTAGCTCCTCCTCCCCTCCTCCTCCTCCTCCACCCCTCCTCCTCCTCCTCATCTCCTCCTCATCATCTTCCGCATCCCCTCCTCCTCCTCCAGTCCCACTCCTCCTCCCCTCCTCCTCCTCCCACTCCTCCTCCCCTCCTCCTCCTCCTCCTCCCCTCCTCCTCCTCCCCTCCTCCTCTTCCTGCTCATCCTCGTCCTCCTCCTCATCTCCTCGTCCTCCTCCTCCTCCTCCTCCCCCTCCCCCTCCTCCTCCTCTCCTCCTCATTCTCTTCTTCTTCTTCCTCTTCATCTTATTCTAATAATAATAAACAATAATTATAAACAATGTAACTTTACGAAAACAAAATGCGGGGGTTGAGGTTTTGATCGTAGCAGTACCTTTCTTCTAAAAGCAACATGAACAAATTAAAGCAAATATGAAGATGCGAGTGAGACACGGCACTGCAGAAAAAAGGCACAAGAGGAAAGGTGTTAGACAGGGTGTTTCCCTTCGTCATCTCGTCTTTGAGAAAAGGTCCAGCTAGGATCGAAACACCAACCCATTATAGGCCCTCGTCTTGGAGATTGGAGACGCATAACAGTCTGCAACTTTGTATATTGCTGATGCAAAATGTACAATTGTAGCTATAGCCGATTTACCTCAAAACGCATTATAACCTTCGCTACATAAAAAAAACCCAAAACCAACAAAAAAATACAACCATGCCGTACCTATTCTCACACTTGCACTGACGTCATTTAGAAAATGAAAAGAACGCCCGTCCTAATGGTTTCTGAAAGCCAGTCGCTTTGATAAAAGGACTGCTATATCATTTCGCGACTATACCAAAACCCATTAACGCAGCCGTACCATTTGTGACCAGGCACACCGACATGAGGAATATCCCACCAAAACACTTTTTGAGTAAACAACGCCTGAAGTCAAAGTATCTTCACAATTCGATTAAAAATCCTTTTTTTTTTCTTTCCTTTTTTTCGGAGAGTTAATGTATTCCGAGGAAATTTTGATATCATTTGGAAGCTAATGGTACACTCTTTCACATCATTAGAAAATCTCAAAAGCTCCAAGTGGGGGTTATTTCTCATTATGATGTGCCGGGTCACATTTATTCAGCTCAGTCGATGTACAGTACGTGTAGTATAGGCCTTCATAAATCAGGATGATTGTCACTTTGTTTTGCTGGGAAGAGTCCCACATTTTAAGATCTATTTTGACTTCAATCTAAAAAGTTAGAGGGCCTGACGTTTGTTTAGATCCTAGCACGACCTTTCTCAACTATTTTGAATGAGTACTTAGGGTTGGAAATGGGCAGACAGCGAACGAACGCCCTTGTCAATAAAAAAAAAATGCTCTTGTACCTTGTCGTCCAGATTTGGAACTTATTTTGCAAAGCAATCATCCTTGCCATTTGCTCTACTTGAGAGCAGTATATAGCAGTATAATCTTTCTTCAAGGGAGCTGGTACTATACGCCGATTTGCCCAATTTCCGGACATTCCCAATTATTTTGAGAAAGTACTTAGGCCTACACACCAGGACTGAGTTTGCCATGGTATCAGACATTCCGTGGAATCAAAAATCTGCCGTTTTCGAGAAAAAGGGGAAATTCAAATATATACCGCCATCTGCGATGTCTGAAAAGTTAGCATTGAATTTCGTTTTATCTTGAGTAAGCTATAGGCCTACTCGGCATTTTACTTCATTAGCATCGAGGCCTATGGCTTAAATTGTTTCAAACGCTTGAATTAGGCCTAATAATTAGAAATAGTTGTCATGGGAAAAAAATATTCAAGGAATCAAGCTAATTAATGCAAATTTTAACATTTGAAAATCAAGAATAATCATTAATTAGGACAATAATTATGTGACCAATAATAATTACAATGATTAGATTGATTAAAATGCCAATAATCTTTCATCTTTTTACCAAGGACCACCTGAACGTGTGCAGAAAATTCACAGATTTTTTTTAAACATTAGGCCTACTACACTTGTTAAAAGCAACCGAATTTCAAAATACCACAGACCCCAAAATGTACAAATAATGTTGGTATAGTTTTTTTGTAACATCGAGTTTCCCAATAATTCGTATGGACTTACCAGTCCATGGGAAAGCAAACGAAAGTTTTCCCTCCAAGATTTTCAAGCGGTTCACCGTTGGCCAAACGTTTTTGCACGTAACGGTCTCTATGTAGGGCGCCACCACTTGGCGACATAAAAACCCCAGTAGAATCCATGCGTCTAAGGAATCCGGGATTCTCTAGTTTCATTTCCAGTCAAAATAATTCAAGAAATAGCCATTTGTCAACAATCTGGCTGTTAATTCAGTCTTTAAATGCTCTCAATAATACTTGATTAAAATTCTATACTATGAATATCCTTTACTGTTTTAAATTAAATGTATTAACGTGCTTTGATTTTTCCCAAATAAAAAAAAAAAGATCCAGGACAGGAGGTACCATGCTTGCTTTCTGATAATCCTTCTTTTGTGTTCACTCCTCTAAATTTCTCTCTTTGATCTTTCCCCCTCTTCTCAGTTCTCACTATACCCTACTCCTTGCCCTTCCCTTTGATCTCACCCTACCAGCTTTACTCTTTGTCCTTAGTTTCTCATCCGTGTCCTATTCACTCTCTTCCCCCTTCCTTCGTGTACATGTATCTGTTTTGTCCTTGTCACTCTGCCTTTGATAAAGGTCCTGCTAGGATCGAAACGTCTGGCCCACTAAATTTTGAGATTTGCATTTTGGTAATTTCAGTCAGTAAGCAGTTTGCAACATTTTTGTATATCACCTTAAGTACAGAATGAAGTTATAGGCCTACATGACTGTACTCCATTGTACGATTATCACTGTCTGTCATCCAAATAGCAAGCCAGAAGCCTGTATCGATGTGCGTATTCCATATTGTGCGATACAGGATCAAAACGTCTGGCCCACTAAATTTTGAGATCAAAATAAAAAAAGACTGGAAAAAAGGCTAGTGCACTAAACAAAGGAACGGTGTCACCTTGTACTGTATTGAGTCAAGGTGTTAGATATAAGGCGTGAGCATCCAAGGGCCGTATCGCGTGATATTTGATGATAGCGAGCTAATCCTTTTTTCGGTGAAATCGCTGTTAAAACTTTCAGGAAAGCATGCCCGAAATGGCCGCATTCGGAGCCCTCAATCCCGTCTTCGCCTCCGTGGGGGCCGTGGTGGTCTTTTACTCCACTTTCCGGCTGCTGGCCTCCGTGATGAGGGGTGTCAGGACGTTCTTCCTGGCCGGACCGCTGGGACTGTCGACCAACGTGAGGAAGTACGGGGACTGGGCAGGTGCGTGCGTGCGTGCAGGTGCACGGTCCGTAATGGGAGTGGGAGGGGCGTGCGTGCAGGTGCACGGTCCGTAATGGGAGTGGGAGGGGCGTGTGTGCAGGTGCACGGTCCGTAATGGGAGTGGAAGGGGCGTGTGTGCAGGTGCACGGTCCACAATGACAATGGGACTGGGAGGGGCGTGTGTACATGTACAGCCACAGGTGCACGGTCCACAATGGGACTAGGAGTGGGAGGGGCTTGTGTACACTACAGTACAGTAGAGGTGCACGGTCCACAATGGGACTGGGAGTGGGAGGGGCATGTGTACAGGTGCACGGTCCACAATGGGACTGGGAGGGGCCTGTGTACAGCCACAGGTGCACGGTCCACAATGGGAGTGGGAGGGGCGTGTGTGCAGGTGCACGGTCCACAATGGGACTGGGAGGGGCGTGTGTACAGCCACAGGTGCATGGTCTACAATGGGAGTGGGAGGGGCGTGTGTGCAGGTGCACGGTCCACAATGGGACTGGGAGGGGCCTGTGTACAGCCACAGGTGCACGGTCCACAATGGGACTGGGAGGGGCGTGTGTGCAGGTGCACGGTCCACAATGGGACTGGGAGGGGAGTGTGTACAGGTGCACGGTCCACAATGGGACTGGGAGGGGCGTGTGTGCAGGTGCACGGTCCACAATGGGACTGCGAGGGGCGTGTGTACAGGTGTACGGTCCACAATGGGACTGGGAGGGGCGTGTGTGCAGGTGCACGGTCCACAATGGGAGTGGGAGGGGCTTGTGTGCAGGCGCATGGTCCACAATGGGAGTGGGAGGGGAGTGTGTACAGGTGCACGGTCCACAATGGGACTGGGAGGGGCGTGTGTGCAGGTGCACGGTCCACAATGGGACTGGGAGGGGCGTGTGTGCAGGTGCACGATCCACAATGGGACTGGGAGGGGCATGTGTACAGCCTACAGGTGCACGGTCCACAATGGGACTGGGAGGGGCTTGTGTACAGGTGCACGGTCCACAATGGGAGTGGGAGGGGCGTGTGTACAGGTGCACGGTCCACAATGGGACTGGGAGGGGCGTGTGTGCAGGTGCACGGTCCACAATGGGACTGGGAGGGGCATGTGTACAGGTGCACGGGACTGGGAGTGGGAGGGGCGTGTATGCAGGTGCATGGTCCATATAATAGTGGGAGGGGCGTGGCAGGTTGATTGGGGTGCGACGGAGGGGGCGTGGCAAACACAAGCTTCAAGAATCCTCCCTCAGTTGAATTTGAAAATGTGCCACTACCAGGGATGCCACTTTTGCCTTAATTGTGTGAGTGTGACCAATAATGCAAGGGGAATGGCACAATTTTAGGAAAAAAGATTTGAGTTGAGTTTGACAATACTCCTAATCCTGTCAATCGTACTTGCCCTGTAGCAGTAAATGTCTCTTTCTTCCGTTACTTTCTCCTTCAGTCGTGACTGGTGCAACAGACGGAATCGGCAAAGCATACGCTGAACAGGTACAGTGTAATGAAGGGTTTGTTCATCGCGGTGGTGTAGATAAGTGGGAAGGGTGATCAAAGTCACGCGATGTGTCGTTGCTGGTGGCGACCGGAGACAGCGGCATTGCCATCCCCGGTTTCCGACGCCACGACCGCCGACCCACCACGGACGGGGCCGCTAGTGGACGCCAGAATCGCGCGCCAAACCGCACGATCACGACTGCGACGTCCGCAAACTGGTACAGAGGAACCGGCGAAGCGGACATGAACGGACGCCGCAGCGCACATTCTTCAGTTGCCTGATGAAGGTTAGCAGTTAGCAACCGAAACGTCGCCACCAGCAACGACACATTGCGTGACTTTGATCACCCTTTCCACTTAGGTACAGTGTAGGTCAGACAACAATTGTAACATTCACTCATCCTGACAACCTTCAAAAATCACATTCCAGTCACAGTTTTTCGGGACTGATGCCTGGAGATGTACGGCAGTTAATAGTTTGATGCTTCTGTCTGGCGCCCCCACGTTTTTTTTCTTCAAAATCGCTCAAAATAATCTGTAACTTTTTTGTTCCTTTATTGGTTTGATCTTTAAGTTTGGTGAGCATTTCCTTTTTGATTTTTTTTTCCGGCTTCGCGTTCAGCTTGCATCCAAGGGCTTGAGCATTGTCCTCCTCAGCCGCTCCGAAGACAAACTGAAAAATGTGGCCAGCGAGATTGGTGAGTGTGCTAGTGGGCTGAAGAGAGTCGTTGCCTCATGAAAATAGGACTATTCTCACTGGAAATGAACTACAGTTTGAACATGTTGAATCGTGGTTAAAAAAAAAAAAATCAAGACAATTTCAAGAAAAACTTTTTTCAAGAAAAAAAAATTCTTGCTGGAAATTAACTGCAGTTTGAACCGTGGTTCCAAAAAAATAAAATTTCTAGAAAATTTCAAGATTTTTTTTTTCTCAAGAAAATAGGGCTGTTCTCACTGGAAATGAACCGCAGTTTGAACATGTTGAACCGTGGTTCCCAAAAAAATATTCCTGAAAATTTCAAGAAAATTTCAATATTTTTTTTTTCAAGAAAATAGGGCTGTTCGCACTGGAAATGAACTGCACATTGAACATGTTGAACCGTGGTTTAAAAAAAAAAAAATCTAGAAAATTTCAAAATTTCATGAAAATTTCAAGAAAAACTTTTTTCAAAAAGAAAATAGGGCTGTTTTCACTGGAAATGAACCACAGTTTGAACGTATTGAACCGTGCTTACACAAAAAAAAGAAGACAATTTCACACGCGCGAAAAAACGCATTGATTTGAAACCTGTGGTCGACTTCACCAAACTCATCATAACTTACAATGTAATATCAATCACAAGGGGATGGGAGATATGCACAGAAACCATACGATATGAAAACTTGAGATGGGTTATCCATCGTAAGTTTGGAGTTACGCTTGTGGTTAGCCGTCTGTTCTCCGGACTTGCCTGATCTGCAGAGTCCAAATACAACGTCAAGACCAAAACGGTGGCTGTGGATTTCACCGGCGGCGCGGAGATCTACGACCGCATTGCCCAGGAGCTTACCGGCATGAACATCGGCATTCTCATCAACAACGTGGGCATGTCCTACCCCTTCCCCCAGTACTTCCATGAGCTGCCCAACAGGGACAAGGTCAGAAGGAAGAAATTCAACCATCGGAAGGAATGAATGGATGTAGAGGAGAAACATTAGGAGTACAGGGGAGGCAGGGGCCATTATGCGCTTATTAAGGATGAAAGATGTGATTGTAGTGACAACAATTTTGGGAGTGATGATGACAATGATGCTGATAACAATGGTGATGATGGTGACGATGATGACGATGATGATTATAATGACGACGATGATGATTACAATGATGACAACAATGATGATGACGATGACGATGATGATTATAATGATGACGATGATGGTTACGATGATGACAACAATGATGACAATGACAACGATGATGATCATAACGATGATGGCGATGACGATGATGATAACGACGATGACGATGATGATGTCGATGATGATGACAATGATGATGATTACGACAATGATGACGACGATGACGATGATGATAATGACGATGATGATGACGATGTTTATGACAATGATGATGACGATGATGATGACGATGTTGAGAAAAAGGTGGTGAAAAGAGGAGGTTAAAGAAAAGTAGGACGAGAAAGAGGAGGTGAAACAAGGAAGAGCAGGAGGAGATGATTCGAAAGAGGAGGATGAGGAAGTTGAAGAGGAGGAAGACCAGATGAAAGAGGATTGGGAAGAGAAGGGCGATGGGGTGTAAGAGGTTGTCAAAGAGGAGGCTAAGAGAGTGACAATTGACATCCCATGTTAACAATTACCGCACCTTTCTGTCTACCCCTCTCTAGTTTCTGATGGACCTGGTCAACTTGAACATCATGTCCATGACCATAGTGAGTACTCAGTGATATTCCCTACACTTCACATCGGTTTACAATTTGTACACATCTACATAATTGAATAGATACATGTATCTAAAGCCATTCACAAGTATTTGAGATACTGGCTGATCGCTAATTTTCCGAAGCCCTCCAAGTAATATAGGATCTGACATTGGTTGTATATTGGATTCTACATGGACATCCAGCCTAAGATATCTGTATAGCCTGCATTCATAACTCCTTCTACATTGCAAATCTTTGTACTGGCCCAAGATCAGAAGAATCTGGACAAGTTCTTGAATGTTAACCTCGTATGATTGTTGACGCTTTATTACAGATGACATCTATTGTCCTGCCGGGAATGCTTGAGAGGTAAACGATTTTGCTAAAATCTGCTAATACTTTGATTGTAGATTGGTGAGAGATTAGTACTGTGCCATTTTCAAAATGGCTGAACAATTGGGATAGGGGAGGGAGAGAGGGAGAAGAAGAGGGAGGGGAGGGAGAGGAGAGAGAGAGGAGAGACAACTAGAGGAGAGAGTGGGTGGAGGTAGATTGAGAGAGAGGGAGAGAGGGGGAGGGAAAGGAGTTGGCGAGAAAGAAGGGGAGGTGAGAGAGTGAGAGGTAGGTAGAGGTAGAGGTAGAGAAAGTGAGGTTGAGGAAGGAGAGGGAGTTGGGAGTGGGATAGAGAGGGGGTAGAACGGCAGGGGAGAGAGGGAGGTAGTAGGAGAGAAAGAGGGAGAGAAGAGAGAACGAGGAGAGAGGTAGAGTGAGGAGGAGAGGAGGTAGAGAGAGTGGGGGAGGAGAGGGATGAGGAAGATGAAGAGAGAGAGAGGCAGAAGGAGAGAGGGAGAGAGAGAGAGAGAGAGGGAGGGAGAGAAAGAGAGAGAGAGAGGGAGGGAGAGAGAGGCAGAAGGAGAGAGAGAGGGAGAGAGAGAGAGAGAGAGAGAGAGAGAGAGAGAGAGGGAGGGAGAGAGAGGCAGAAGGAGAGAGAGAGGGAGAGAGAGAGAGGCAGAAGGAGAGAGAGTAGGGAGTGGAAGGGAGTACAGTCGCACTGCCTTCTCGGTTCTTCATGTCCGTTCATGTTTGCTGCCCTCACTCAGGAAGAAGGGCATCGTGGTCAGTGTGTCCTCAGCCTCCGGAATGAACCCCAGCCCCCTGCTAGCTGCGTACTCCGCCAGCAAGGTAAGGATGCGGTTGCCACGGTTACGTTACGTCACCGCAAACCTTCCACTTAGTATTCCCACCATGCAAACCTTCAAGTCTTAACCCCTTTATTTGTTTGACCTAAATGTAAATGAACTGCTTACTACTCATGCTTTTTTCCATCGCAGGCCTACGTTGATTTCCTGACCCGATCGTTGCAGACTGAGTATGGCTCCAAGGGGCTTATATTCCAGGTAGGAATGATTCTTGCCAAGTTTTCATTCTGACATCATTCTGCCTCACACAAACAGCCTCCTGTGTGACTTGGGTTTCATGGTCCATCACTGGTTAAAGCCCCTGCACAACATTGGTAAGATCGAAAAACAGAAATGTTCACAGATTTACACGATGCTCATACAGTTTGAAGATGGTTATAGTTAGAAACCTCGCACTGAAATATTTCTGCCTAAAATGATGTATTTTGGGAGAAAAGAGTAAAACAAATAGTTTACGTCTCTCCAAGATCTATGTAAATGTTTTTTCGGAACAAATTGTTGAATGCTTCATTTTCACGAAACAAATGAAGCGGTTTTCACCATTTTCTAGAGACTCGGTTGGCGGAACTCGCAAACGCTTGTGAATGACAGAAAAAGGATTGGTCTGGCTTCTTTTTCATTCTGTATTTATTTTTGTGTACGTCCGACATAGGATACCATACTATGGTTAGAAAGCTTGTTTATTCACCTTTCCAATGGTACATTTTTTGACCAACAGAGGGCGGTAGATAAAGAGTTATAAGTGATTTATTTTATCGGACGCCGGCGTCCGATATTGTACAGGGCTGAGTTTAAAGGGTTTAATTGTGGTCACTGTGTTTTACCCTCTTCCCCCCCTGTCAGTCCGTGCTGCCGTTCTACGTGACCACCAAGCTCAGCAAGATCCGTCGGTCGTCGGTCACTGTCCCCACCCCCACCGGCTACGTCCGCAGCGCCCTTTCCACCCTTGGCCTCGTGACTCGGACCAACGGCTGTCTCTCCCACTCTGTCCAGGTAGGGCCCGCCCCACATCAAAGTTTTCTTGGCTATTTTTAAATTTATTATTTTTTTATTTTTTTTTATTTATTTAAATTTATTTAAATTTTTTTATTTTTCTTTATTTTTTATTTTTTGTGTGATTATGTTTGTTTAGGCAAGCAAAGGAAAAAAACTGACCGGGAACTGAACATTTTCTGAAAATGGATTTTGTTAAACTAGAGGTCTCGGGTTCAAGTCCAGGGGTGGATTTCACAAAGCAGTTACGATGCATCGTAACTCAACTTACGATGGATAACCCATCGTAAGTTGTGACAGTCCATATCGTTTATGGAATAAATGTCAATTTTGCACGCCATACATTTCACCTCAGTGTGCAGCAGTTTTTGTATTGACTTCATGTCTAAATCTCTATTGTGTTTCCGTTGCAGGGATGGGTGGCGGATTCAGCTCCTGAGTGGCTGTCCAACCGAGTGCAGATGAGCATGCACTGCGCCATCCGCAAAGTGGGCATGAAGAAACAAGAGCAGAAGGCCAAGTAGACTGGCTACCAGTCCACCTCACTGAGATCTCAAGGCCAAGTAGACTGGCTCCCAGTCCACAACACTTAGATCTCAAGGCCAAGTAGACTGGCTCCCAGTCCACAACACTTAGATCTCAAGGCCAAGTAGACTGGCTCCCAGTCCACAACACTTAGATCTCAAGGCCAAGTAGACTGGCTCCCAGTCCACCTCACTGAGATCTCAAGGCCAAGTAGACTGGCTCCCAGTCCACCGGGCTGAGATCTCAAGGCCAAGTAGACTGGCTCCCAGTCCACCGGGCTGAGATCTCAAGGCCAAGTAGACTGGCTCCCAGTCCACCGGGCTGAGATCTCAAGGCCAAGTAGACTGGCTCCCAGTCCACAACACTTAGATCTCAAGGTCAAGTAGACTGGCTCCCAGTCCACCGGGCTGAGATCTCAAGGCCAAGTAGACTGGCTCCCAGTCCACCGGGCTGAGATCTCAAGGCAAATAGACTGGCTACCAGTCCACCTGCTCACAGTAGGTCATGATGATTTGGACAAAATTGATCTAGATTTGAGCTTGCAAACATTGGAGAAAATCTGCATTTCCTTTTGAGCGTTTGAATAAATTTGTTTCAACTTGATTATGATGGAATTATAAGAGGTACCGAGAACTATTTGGTTTCTTTTTCCAGGGTATTTTTAGTTTTGCTCTTTTTTTAAAAACTTTTATACAATGAAATTGGTTTCAAATGTTTGAAATTTTGAAAATTTGAGAGGACGATTTTTTTTTCAGAGGTGAAGAAATATAAATAAAAAATTGTGTTTAATTCAATTGTAATCTGTTTACTGTACACATGATACTGTGATATAATCTGTGAATCTTAGAATTATTGTGAAACCCAATGTTCAAGGTCACAGCTGTGGTTATAGGATAATTTACACACCACCAATTGGGCTGTATCGTTTGTATTCAATTGTATCTTTATATCAGACCAGGGCTGGATTTCTCAAAGCCCTACGGTGCATCGTAACTCAACTTACGATGGATAACCCATTGTAAGTTGTGCTAGGCCGTATGGTTTCTGTACATCGCTCAATGTCTTGTGATTGATCATAAGTTATGATGGGTTTGGTGAAATTGACCGCAGAACTTTACTATGACTTGAAAATGTCAGAAATGTAGACATGTTGAAGGCCAGGTAGACTGGCTTCCAGTCAACTGGGCTGAGATCTCAACCCTGTTGTGCATTTTGGCACTCGTCACCGATAAGTGTGAACAGAAGCCCGAGTAGACTGGCTTCCAGTCCACCAGCCTGACATGTCAAAAATTAAGAGGGCCTGACATTTTGGTCCTAACAGATCTTTTGTATGCCTAAAGAACGATTAAAGCGATGTATGATCCGTCCCACGTGCACATTGCAAAGCAAAATGTAGCCAATTAAATTTCTGCAAGTATTTTCCAAATGAAGGTGGCATTGATAAAGAATCATTAAGTACTATCTCGGTGTCTTGTACTGTTGTGGATTCTCAGAGATCAATAAACTGTGTGCTGTCATGGCGTATCTTGTGCAAAAATAAAGTAGTCGTAGTCCTTGATTTCGTTGCCTGTGGAAAAGCGTTCTGTTGTTTTGTAAACAGATATAAATCTCTACTAATATTCTTGATGTCCTTGGATTGCATAGGAATACGTTTTGCCATTTTCTGTAGTCATGTTATCATTTATATTGCCTCTTTAGAAAGGTCGTGCTAGGATTAAATGGACAGGCCCTCCAAAAAAATTTGAGTATGGTTGAGCCAAACTTTTAAAGGAAAAACTGACAGGAAACTTTGCAACCATTTTGAAAAATCTAACAAAGGAAAAACTGACCATGAATTTTGAAACCATTTTGAAAAATCCAACAAAGGAAAAAACGGCCGGGAACTTTGAAACCATTTTGAAAAATCCAACAATTTTTAAACAATGCCTAAGAAAGCTGACTGGTTCAGGACTTGAACCTGAGACCTCTGGTTTTGCGTACCAGCGCTCTTACCATCTGAGCTATCCAGCCCTTAGATGGTGGCCTTCCCTAATAGTCAACTAGTCTTTGGCACACCAGCGCTCTTACCATCTGAGCTATCCTGTCCTTAGATGGTGGCCTTCCCTAATAGTCAACTAGTCTTTGGTACACCAGTGCTCTTACCATCTAAGCTACCCGGCCCTTAGATTGTGGCCTTCCCTAATAGTCAACTAGTCTTTGGCACACCAGTGCTCTTACCATCTGAGCTATCCAGCCCTTAGATGGTGGCCTTCCCTAATAGTCAACTAGTCTTTGGCACACCAGCGCTCTTACCATCTGAGCTATCCAGCCCTTAGATGGCGGCCTTCCCAAATAGTCAACTAGTCTTTGGCACACCAGTGCTCTTACCATCTGAGCTATCCAGCCCTTAGATGGTGGCCTTCCCTAATAGTCAACTAGTCTTTGGCACACCAGTGCTCTTACCATCTGAGCTATCCAGCCCTTAGGTGGTGGCCTTCCCTAATAGTCAACTAGTCTTTGGCACACCAGTGCTCTTACCATCTGAGCTATCCAGCCCTTAGATGGTGGCCTTCCCTAATAGTCAACTAGTCTTTGCCGGGACAAAGACTAACGAAATTAGACACTTTTGAGGACGATTCAGGTAAATATGTCATTTCATTTATTTATTATATTCCTATTCACATTCATATAGGCCACATATACATGATGGCTATAATTATTATAAAGAAATAGCATTATAGCATGATATTAACAAGATAATAGTATTATGGACAGATCTAGTATCACACACAGTTTGCTATAGGATAGGGATAAAAATAACGACAAAGGCTTATACACTTAACTTATCCTAAATATCTCATGTTCTGCGAAAATGAGTCACATTGCGGTAAAATCCAAGCAGGGATTTATACCACAAAATCTCCTTTTAATTCAAATTTAGATTAGAAATCAAGCTTCTGATCAGCAAATATGAAAATATGGACACTAACAAAGCAATTTAAACCTAAATCAGAAAATTAATATTCAATTGATTTTTTTCACCGCTACAACTTTCAGTCGCGCGGCTGTGCGAGAATTGACTTATTTTCGCAGCGCAGGTCAGATACAGGTCAAGAACAAGAAAACTTTCACCGGGTCGACTTTGCTGCTTGACTAAAACACCCATGCATGCATAATTGCAAACTGAATTGAAAACTGCAGGTAATTGAACAAGCGCTCAAGATGAAAAGAGCTTACATGGAAACACACATATCGATTTTTGTATACTTGTGGAGACATTGCTTTGTTATCGTGCACTATACAACCGAATGAGAAACGATGGTTTAAAAATGCTCCCATTTCAACCACATTCACTTTCCTGGGTAGAAATTTGGACCGTATGTCCCTTATATATAACACTTCACTTTGAGATGGATTCTTACCCATCTAAAAATTCCTATTTTTGAGTTATTTCCAAATACCAGTTTCGTGAAAACCTTGTGGAGACCTATACACCTTTACCATTTCCCTGTGGAGACCTATTCAACCTATTAGACTAGGTCTCCACAAGGCACTAGATTCACACACATACACATTCGTGGAACTATACATACTCACATGGAACCATACACAATCATGACGAACCATACACATTTGTGGACCCATGCACACTCAAATGGAACCAAACACACGCATGCAACCATGCACACTCATATGGAACCAAACACACTCATGCAACCATGCACAATCATATGGAACCATAAACACCCAAGCAACCATGCACACTCATATTGAACCAAACACACTCATGCAACCATGTACACTCATATGGAACCATAATTATGGAAACATATACATCTATATGGAACCATACAAACTCATGTAACCATATTCATTCATATGAAACCAAACACACTCATGCAACCATGCACACTCATATCAAACCATATGGAACCATATGCATCTATATGGAACCATACAAACTCATGTAACCATGTACACTCATATGGAACCAAACACACTCATGCAACCATGCACACTCATATCAAACCATATGGAACCATATGCATCTATATGGAACCATACAAACTCATGTAACCATGTACACTCATATGGAACCAAACACACTCATGCAACCATGCACACTCATATGGAACCATACACACTCAAATTCCAAATCAATCTCCTATCTTTGTGCATAGAGAACAAAATGCTATGAATCCTACTCTAGCATGGCACACTGACACCGACTGTCATTCACATTTGATACCCGACGATCAAGAAAAAAAAAAAGACTTTCAGATAACTTTTCACGAGGACCATTGTGAACGAGTCTTAAAAAAAAAATATGGGAGACTATTTCAGTGTTGTTGCTTTTTACACGGAGTGCACGCAGTTGGTGGTCTATGTCGGTCGTCTTGTGCCGGAATAATATTTCCCACACTGGTTGGGAGCTTAGCAACCCATTTCTAGCCTGGATATAGGAGAAGGAGATTGTCCAATCTACATAGACAAGAGGGGTAATCCTTATTTGTTTAATCTGATACGGGACAATCTCGCACGCGGCTATCTGAGGATTGTGTAACAATCCTCCGCGGTATGTGACACAGACATAAACCTGGTTTTGGGTGATAGACCTTAGTGTGTACGTGCAGCCACAGCATAATCATATTGCTTCCCTTTCTCTCCTCTTGTGCATATTTTTGTTTTTCATAGTCGGGCCGTTCTAAGTGGTCCCACTGTTCACTGACTTTAAAAGTTTTATACCCGACAATCCCAAAAATAAGATTGGAAGGTTTGCATGGTGAGAATAGCAGGAGTAATAGGTTTGCGGTGACACCATGTAAATTCTCTTTTGCGAGTAAGTATGGTTCTGAAAAGAACCGGAGGAACTCGACGTTTCGAACAGTGTACTCTGGTCGTTTTCAGGAGAGTCCTGAAGACGAGCAGAGTATACTGTTCGGAACGTCAAGTTCCTCCGGTTCTTTTCAGAACCACACTTACATACTCGCAAAAGAGAATTTACATGGTGTCACCGCAAACCTATTATCCTCCAATCCCCAAAAACCCGCCCAAAATGTGACTATTTGGATCGCAACATGAATCATGATTCACACTCCATTGACTGGGTGTGTGTAGAAACAATAAACGCACCCCAAAAATGGGTATTACGTGGCAAAATTGAAAAAAAAATTGTCATATACATAGCTCAATTGGTTACATAATAAGCTTTAATTTGGTGTAGGTTTGAACCCCATAGCATTTTGCATTCTGGAGATATACTGATTTTTTGAAGATTCATGTTGTACCAATTTTTACGATAGTGCTTTCAGAGATACAGCCCTTTAAACATAACAAGTGGAAAAGGAAATTTACTAAAAAGAAACTCTCTTGAATGGCCCTAGCAACAGTTAAGTTCCTTTGAAGCTATCTTTCTAAACATTTCATGGAAGTATTTATATGATAGAAGCCAATAAAAAAATATTTAAAAAATCAAATTTTTTTTTCACCCTCTCCAGATAGTCTTTTACGCGTTATAGCATAGCGCCACTTAATACCCTTTTTCGCAGAGCGGGTCAGAAATGCGATTCGTGACTCGGCCTCCACTATAAATGAGACTTTTCCCTAATAATCACTTTTATACACCACTCTGAGAGGTTAAGAAGACTCCTTAAAAATGGTTGCAGCATCTCTGTAGCAATATACCAGCTCCTGAACCAAGGTCAGTGCCGGAGACAAAATTGTGCTTTTCTGAAACTTTTCAGAGGTATTCATTTTGATATTTATCCCCCCAAAAATCACGCTCTTTTCTGTGTAGCATTCGTTAAGTCCTTAAGCTGCAGTACAACATGAATATAGAAAATAACTATTGCCAAAAAACAAAGAAACGTTTCAATCCGATCTAAAGTATACTTTTCAAGGTATCTATTTTTGCCCTATTCGAAAAAAAAAATCCAATTTGTTATGAAGTTCCCAGACAGTTTTTCATTTTATAAGTTTGACTTGAATTGAAAAAAGCTGCATCCACTTTGTGTGATCCCCGCGCTGCTGTAGCCAGGTTTACAATAATTGGTTATTTGCAACTGAATGAAAGCAGGGGTGTGATCCCTGGAGATATACAGCAGTTAATGGTTGAATTGCTTCTGACTGGCACCCTCACCCCGGCAAAGACTAGTTGACTATTTGGGAAGGCCACCATCTAAGGGCTGGATAGCTCAGATGAAAGAGCACTGGTACATTAATCCAGAGGTCTCAGATTCAAATTTTCTTACCCGATTTTTCAAATTAAAAAAATCGGCAAAGAAAACTCCGACTATTGTTTCTGACTGGCGCCCCCAACCCGATAAAGAATAGTGAACTATTTGGGAAGGCCTTGGGTTCAAATCCCGGTCCAGTCAAGGAAATCTTTGCCATGTTTTTAAAATCTGTTATAAAGTTCCCAGTCAGTTTTTCATTTATAAAAAACAAAAAAACAAAAACAGAACCCTGGATTGAAGTATAAAAACGTCATTGCTAAACATTGGCAAATTGTTGTCTGAGTAAGCTGACACTATTGCGTTCAAATCCAGGTTCACACAAGGAAAACTTTGCCATGTTTTTCATTCATTGTTTGGAGAAAGAAAAAAAAAAAAACCCCAAAACAAGAACAACCCTGGATTGAAGTATAAAAAAACGTCATTGCTAAATATTGGCAAAAGGCTATCAGAGTAATCTGACGCTATTGCGGTGTCATGGCTTTTGAGGCGCGCCGACGTCGCTTGACCATAGCCTGCCTCCGGAGGGCGCTGTTGATGATGCTGACACTCCACATCCAGAAGCATTCGGGCAGCTGACTAGAGAACCACATCTGAGAGGAAAACGGAAAAGAGTTACGGCCCATCGTTCAAAGACGTACTCAGTTTGCTTTACTTTAGAGAGCAAAAGTGCCCAGTTTCTGGAAATTCCTTACTTATCAGGAAGTTTGTAATGGTAGCAGACATTCCGTGAAATATAACCGCTTGAAAATATGCCATTTTCAAGAAATGAGGAAATTAGTTGAATTTCCAATCATCCCTCCGTGGAGGGATCGTTGGAAAAAAAAATTCTCAAAACTATTTGATGTATACTGGTACGTAGAGTTTGACAAAGTATGGAAGCAATTCTTTGATTTTTGCAACTCTTTTCAGATGGTGTGTGGCTCTGAGAAGAGCCGGTCAATCAGTTAGATAAGACTTGGAAGGTTTGCACGGTGGAATCACAATGTGGAAAGTTTGCGGTGTCACCATGTAAGTCATCTCTTTCCAGAAGGAGTGTGGCTCTGAGAAGAGAATTTATCAACTAAGGCACATTCCATACGCTATAATAAAACAGTGGAATGCCGCTATAACGAACGCCGATATACCAAACATTCGGCTATAAAGAACATGCGGCTCCCAATACTGCAACTCAACCGAATAACTCCCATTAACTCATCACAAGAGGGCGCACTTCTAACGCACGGTCACCGTCATAGATTCTGCCTGGCATGCTGCTATAACAAGCGACCGACATACCAAACAATTTCCACAGATCCCGGGATGTTCGTCATAGCGACGTTCCACTGCACCGCGGGACCGCCGTCACCTATTACATCTAAGGCTTTGCAAAAATTGACCCCTTGGTGTATAGCTTACCAGTATGGTGTGCGGCCAGTAGCCTGTGGTCTGTGTAGACCTGCCTAGGGTCGACACGGCATGGTTGGCGTACAGGTAGGCCGAGGGGATCATGAGACTGGACTGGTGCGGACCGTCCCTGAAGTCCGTCATCTTGGTGGCCACGTACGAGGGCATGAGACTCTGTATGAAGATGCCTTTGTGCCTATACTCGTACTGCAGGGCCCGCGTGAAAAAGTCCATGTATGTCTGAAATAGAGCCATTTCCATTCAGTTAGCACAGTGTACGGACATGGAGGTTGCAATTGCTGTAACTTCATGTAAGTCATCTCTTTTGAGAAGGAGTGTGGCTCCCACATATGAGGCCATGAGACTCTGTATTAAGATTGCCTTGTGCCGGTTCTCGTACTGCAGGGCCCGCGTGAAAAAGTCCATGTACGTCTGAAATAGAGCCATTTCCATTCAGTTAGCACAGTGTACGGACGTGGAGGTTGTAATTGCTGTAATTTCATGTAAGTCATCTCTTTCGAGAAGTAGAGTGGCTCCCACATACAAAGCCATGAGACTCTGTATGAAGATGCCCTTGTGCCGGTACTGCAAGGCCCGCATGAAAAAGTCCATGTACGTCTGAAATAGAGCCATTTCCATTCAGTTAGCACAGTGTACGGACATGGAGGTTGCAATTGCTGTAACTTCATGTAAGTCATCTCTTTTGAGAAGGAGTGTGGCTCCCACATATGAGGCCATGAGACTCTGTATTAAGATTGCCTTGTGCCAGTTCTCGTACTGCAGGGCCCGCGTGAAAAAGTCCATGTATGTCTGAAATAGAGCCATTTTCCATTCAGTTAGCACAGTATACGGACATGGAGGTTGTAATTGCTGTAATTTCATGTAAGTCATCTCTTTCGAGAAGTAGAGTGGCTCCCACATACAAAGCCATGAGACTCTGTATGAAGATGCCCTTGTGCCGGTACTGCAGGGCCCACATGAAAAAGTCCATGTACGTCTGAAATAGAACCATTTCCATTCAGTTAGCACAGTATACGGACATGGAGGTGATAAATTGCTGTAACTTCATGTGTCATCTCTTTCGAGAAGGAGTGTGGCTCCCACATATGAGGCCATGAGACTCTGTATTAAGATTGCCTTGTGCCGGTTCTCGTACTGCAGGGCCCGCGTGAAAAAGTCCATGTACGTCTGAAATAGAGCCATTTCCATTCAGTTAGCACAGTGTACGGACGTGGAGGTTGTAATTGCTGTAATTTCATGTAAGTCATCTCTTTCGAGAAGTAGAGTGGCTCCCACATACAAAGCCATGAGACTCTGTATGAAGATGCCCTTGTGCCGGTACTGCAAGGCCCGCATGAAAAAGTCCATGTACGTCTGAAATAGAGCCATTTCCATTCAGTTAGCACAGTGTACGGACATGGAGGTTGCAATTGCTGTAACTTCATGTAAGTCATCTCTTTTGAGAAGGAGTGTGGCTCCCACATATGAGGCCATGAGACTCTGTATTAAGATTGCCTTGTGCCTATACTCGTACAGCAGGGCCCGCGTGAAAAAGTCCATGTATGTCTGAAATAGAACCATTTCCATTCAGTTAGCACAGTATACGGACATGGAGGTTGCAATTGCTGTTACTTCATGTAAGTCATCTCTTTTGAGAAGGAGTGTGGCTCCCACATATGAGGGCATTAGAGACTGTATGAAGTTTGCCTTGTGCCGGTACTGCAGGGCCCGCGTGAAAAAGTCCATGTACGTCTGAAATAGAGCCATTTCCATTCAGTTAGCACAGTGTACCGACGTGGAGCTTGTAATTGCAGTATTTACCAGGAAATAATGAAAAAAATTAAATAAATGTGTAATTTGATCATATTAAGGCTTGACCACATGCAGATGCCTCAAAATAAAAAAAATGGCAATTTTTTTTTTTTTCGACCTACCTACCCTATTTTGAAATGCCATGTTGTAATCGGAAGCAGATATATTATTTATTGGGGGGGGGGGCCTTATTACTATTGCCTTGGGTATGGCTGTGTTGAGGAACTGGCCTTGAAGCAGCCACATCCTTAGCCCTTCGTGTGGCTAGGGCTTGTGCTTACCTTGCAGGCATGGTAGACGGCTAGCTGTGGGTTGGGATGGATGGAGGCAGCCGCGGATATGTTTATGACTGCACCACGCCTTCGCTCCACCATCTGTGGCATAACAATCTTCGTCATCTGCGAAATGTCAGTCCGAAGAATTACAATGTGTAGCCAGATCTACGATTTGGTGTCAGGCATGAACTTCACAGCAGTGGCCTATCACATAGAGCAACTTAAAGGCCCAATACAACATTGGGAAGATCGGAAAACATTGATGTCCACAGATTTCCCTTTTATCTTACACAGTTTGTAGATGGCCATGATAGAATCTCCATGTTGAAATCTTACGGTCTTGGATGCTGTACTTCCCTAGAAATCTTCACTCAAACATCGACAAATAGTTTATTGCTTGCGAGGAATAAACTGTCGGGTTGGGGTTGGGGTTGGGGTTGGGGTTGGGGTTGGGGTTGGGGTTGGGGTTGGGGTTGGGGTTGGGTTACGGTTGGGTTTGAAGATTATGAAATGAGGTTGCCACTGAGGTTGGGGGCTTGGGTTGGGGTTGGGGTAGGGATTGGTGATGAGGTTGGGGTTGGGATTAGTGATTGGGGTGGGGATTTGGGATCGGAATTGGGAATTAGGGTTAGGGATTGAGGATTGAGGATTGGGGTTTTGGGATTTGGGATTTGGGATTTGGGATTTGGGTTTGGGTTGGAGTTGGTGCTTGGGCTAAAAAAGGAGTTTTGCTTTAGACTTTACATTTTGGAGTTTGGATAGACCGTACAAGCACACGTACCAATGTAGCAGCACCAATGTTGATATTTATCAGTTGCCAAAGTCGTTCTGACTTCATGTTCAGGAAATACTGCGGTATATCCATGGCACCAACATTGTTCACTGAACACAGGAACAAAATGAGCACATACATATCACAATAAGGAGTACAGTATACAAATTTTACAATATCAATATTATAGGTTTTGGAGAACCAGTGAGAAAATATTCCCACCTCCATCCCCCAATATGTGACCCGGCACAACGACATGAGGAATATCCCACCAAAACACTTTTTGAGTAAACAACGCCTGAAGTTAAAGTATCTTCACAATTCGATTACAAATAAATTAAAAAAAATGAATTTTGGGAAAGTTTAAATATTAGAGGATAATATATTTTGATATCATTTGAAACCTAATGGTATACTCTTTCACATCATTAGAAAATCTCAAAATCTCAAAAGTGGGGTTATTCCTCATTATGCTGTGCCGGGTCACATAAATGATTAGGAATTGATTTTTATCATTTTTGGTGCGACTGTGAGTAGTTTAGATAAATTTGCCCTAGATAATTTACAGTATATCTCCAGGGATCACGCCCCCGTTTTTCATAGAGGTGAAAAGAACCAATTGCTGTGAATCTGGTTACAGCACTTCAGTGATTACACAAAGCGGATGGAGCTTGTTCAATTTGAGGCAAACGAATAAAGGAAAAACTGACTGGGAACTTTGAACTTTTAAAATTATACGGCAGTTAATGGTTAAATGCTTCTGACTGGCACCCCCACCCTGGGAAAGACTAGTTGACCATTTGGAAAGGCCGCAATCTAAGGGCTGGATAGCTGAGATGGGAAGAGCACTGGTAGCCTGGTACACAAAACCAGAGGGGTTGGAAATTTTAAATATTAGAGGATATTATATTTTGATATCATTTAAAACCTAATGGTATACTCTTTTACATCGTTAGAAAATCTCAAAATCTCAAAAGTGGGGTTATTCCTCATTATGCTGTGCCGGGTCACAAATTTGTATCTGAGTAATCAGATGCTACTTCAGGCTTGCCTGTCTCCAGAGGGCGCTGTTGATGACGCTAACACTCCACATCCACAAACATTCTGGCCGATTTTGTTGTCTTTTGACAAAGAGAACGACTGTAGCCTTGCTCACCCAGGATTCCAATCTGTAGACCTTGCAGCTGTCGTTCTATGTCGTCGTAGATCTCCCCTCCCTGACTGAAGTCGGCACGGATGACTTTGGTCTTCACACTGAAGTTTGTCTCTGGGATAATCAACACAAACATAAGAAACAAACTCAACTTGGGCCAACAAAACGGTTGTAAAGTTGGAGTAAGCTTCAGGTTCTATGGGTAATGCCATAAATCGGGGGTCCAACATTTCTCGGGCTAACAGTGCAGTGGTCTGCCGCCCTCTATGGTTCTGAAAGCATTGTAATATTCATACTGTGCACAAATGAAACTACATGTACACCTAACCCTGCTGACTCCAACAGAAGCCAACACATTTTGGGGCCTGTTGTCCTCTGTTGGGTTCAGCAGTGTACAGTACTAAAAAAAAATGTGTTGAGGATTGTTGGGGTCAGCATGGTTGTCTGGCCTGGCAGCCTAACAATGAAGATAGTCAAACAAATCTATAGAAAAGCCCCAAAAACAAAGGGCCTAAAGGGAAAGACCCCAATGAAAAGACCCCAATGAAAAGGCCCAAGAGAAAAGGCACAAAAGAAAAGTCCTAAAAGAAAAGGCCTAACAATTGTCTGTTACTTGAGTGTTGGTCTTTGTTGGGATCAACACTGTACAATACAGTTGCATTTTGTTGGGCCTGGCATTGTATGCAAAGTTACTGCAATATTACCATCATTGCAGGACCATGCTGAACCCAACAGTATCCACTGTTGGGTACTGTTGGGATCAGCAGGCTTCACACTCTCATGCTTGTTGGGTACTGTTGGGATCAGCAGGCTTCACACTTTCATGCTTGTTGGGTACTGTTGGGATCAGCAGGCTTCACACTTTCATGCTTGTTGGGTACTGTTGGGATCAGCAGGCTTCACACTTTCATGCTTGTTGGGTACTGTTGGGATCAGCAGGATAGAGTTAGGCTTACAGTGAGGGGGTTAGGGTTTTTTAATGCAGTGCGTATTCTTACCAATATCGCGGGAGACTTTCTTGAGCTTGTCAGGCGACCGACTGATGAGAACGATGTTGACCCCATGTCGTGCCAATGCCTGGGCGTAAGCTTTGCCAATGCCGTCCGTCGAACCTGTGACAACTGCGGGCAAAGCATCACAGAGACAAGGGTTGAAATTCATGGGGGGAAAAAAGGTATTGGGTTGGGGTTTGTAGTCGAATAATGAATATCATTTTAGAGTGATGCAAACTGCTTACTGACTAAAATTACCAAAATGCAAATCTTAAAATTTAGTGGGCCTGACGTTTCGATCCTAGCAGGACCTTTCTCAAAGGCATTTAAATATCATTTTGAATAGTTGAATATGAATTTGGGAAGGGTGCCATCTGGTGGTAAGACTAAGACTAAAGCCGTGTCCGCACTGGACTTATTTTTTACCGAGCCCGTGGGTAACATTCCAATGGGTAAATCTTCCAGGCGTCCGCACTTGGACTATTCGACTCAGGTAAACTAACCGAGACGATCGGTAAAACTAATCGACTGGCGCAAACAAACGCATGAGGGCACTTTCGTGGTGACCCTTCACTGGATGTCTGTACACAATCTACCGGCCGTGTGTACAGAACATATGTGCATGTACTGTAGTCACGTTGCTACCCATGCCATTTGCTCGGTTAGTTTACCCATTTTAAGTCCAGTGCGGACGCGGCTTTAGAGAAAGAGCGCTGGTATGCTGCTAGTGCTACATGTACATCATGTATAAACTAAAAGTAAGAAGTTTCACTTTCACAGTTCAGGTTCAGGACCACTCAAAATAATTTCCTTTGCCATTTTCGAAAGCTATTCTTTCAAAAGAGTATACATGCTTTATACGTGTATGTATAGCTTTGTTTGTGCTTTGATAACTGGAGCATGGTAATTGGAGTGCACGCATCGTTTGTAGAACAAGGAAGTAACTAAATTGGATTTAAACAGCGTCTATCAGAGTGTGCATTGGGAAAGGGAGTTCACCGGTGACACTAATTTGGCGTCAAGACGGCGTCAAGACACACTAGTGGCGTCAAAACGCCCACGTTGCGTTCAAAATTACCAAAAGCAGTACTTAGCAGACTTTTCACTATTGCCCAAAACAATGTTTGGGCTTGAAAAAGAGAGATGAGGTGTCCAGAAATTGCCGTTCCCATTTTAATTTAGGCAGAGCTCTCTCTCAAGCTCCGTAATCGGTAGCCATCTTGCCTCACATTGCTACTGCGCTATACGGACCATACCATTATGCTACAGGGGTGATAAAGTCAGCGGATGTGCTGCTTTGCCGGGACTCTTTTCGAGATAAAAACACCATTTTTGTTAGTCCGAGTAACTTCAACCCGACAAGCCGAGTAACTTGGACCTGCCTGCACATCGTGACTTCATACAGTTTTCAAATCCAAGACGGCCACCCCAACTCGGCTTGTCGACCCGTTCTCGGTCAACCGAGGGAAAAATTTCTCCCTTTTCCCAAACGCGAGTAAAGCAAAACGACCAGTATTGGAATCTATAATTCTCACTGAATCCTCAAAGGGCGCGTGGGACGGTTTCACGGGTGTTTTGGGGGGTAAATCTGGGAATTTCAGTCGGGGGTATTTTTCAAAGATGACAATTGACATTTCCACGATGCATAGCCATGATCCTTGGAACCTACAGTCATCCGTCCCTTAAAATTTCAAAATTCGATAAAAAAAGGGTGACTTGTCAGGTCCACTCGGACTACATTTTTGTAACACAGTGGCTGTTGGTACAGCAGTCGTCCGTGTGGTTCCCTGACTTGATTGTATTTCGTCAGCATTGCAGGCTGGTTGAACCAGTCTATTAGCTGATAGTCTGGTTCCAGGAGCTAAACATCCTGAAAAATACTGTTAAGTCAGGGAATCACACGGACGACTGCCGTAACAACAGCCACTGCGTTTTTGTAAATGAAATATATCCCAAAACCCAATGTAAATCCTCTCTGATCATCTTTATCATAGTCTGGTGTATTTATTCCCGAGATATGATACATTTTGAATGTGTTAACGCCGTGTTGACGCCACCGTGTTGACGCAAATTAGTGTGACCCAATACAGTGTGCATTGGCAATGGGAGTTCACTCTCTCGGAAAAAAGTAATTGAAAGTTAATAATACTACCGGCCCATTTGCCGAATTCCCCGACCAGATCCCGCTTCCTGCCGGGCAGCCGCGGCCAGAAGTGGATCCTGGCGATCTCCTCGACCTGCAAGAATGTCCTGACGGCCTTCTGGAGGACGAAATAAGCTCCGGCAATGACCAGTGCCTCGTTGTAGATCTGAACCGATTGCGATAGTCCCTCGATCACAAAACGCACGCCGTCCACTACCGCCGCCATGTTTATTTACGTCCCATAGTCAAAGTGCACGAGGCACGGCGGGCTAGACTTCCTTCAAGTCCCTCGATTTCTCTCAAGAAGCGTGGCTTCTTATTTGTCTCAAAACATCGACAAATAGTTTATTATTACTCGCGAGTAATAAATCTCTTACACTACAGAACGGTGCGAAAACAGAGACATTTTAATCTTCATTTTTCTACTTTATCCGATTACCATTATTTTGAGCTGAAACCTTTGCAGGATTTCTTATTGGAAATGTTTAGGGGCCTAATTAACACAAACTGCGGCAATATTTTGAATTTTACCAATGTTATCCAAATATTCATCCCAGTTCAGCTAGTAATAAGTATTAGTATAGGCCGACTTCCCAAACTTGTGTACATGTACCTCAAGGTCATTAGGCCTATATAACCGACTCTAGAGGGCCCGACGTTTCGATACGAGCACAAGGGTGCAGAACACTAAATCGAGCTCCCATTGAACACTAAAAAAAAAAAAAAAAAAAAAATGTCAAAGCCAATTATCCCACACACAAAAGTCTCTCAGTTATTGTAGCTATACTGCAAAATTTAGTTTGAACCCTCAGATCTCAGTTTTTGGGGTCAATTTTAGTGCCCTTAGCCGATTAGATTGTTTGCTACCCGAGCAAAAAAACACCCCCAAAACGTGTAGCGGTCCAAGCCGAATTTCTGCAAGGATTTTGGGATGGACCCCTCCACTTCTACAGCCAAATAGGGCCTCGTTTTAAAGCCATATAATAGTCCAAATTACACACCAAATTGAAGAGTGAATCCCAAGGTTGTCTTAAGCTTCACTTATTCTACAATGTATCAGTTAATTAGCCTCCAAAGACCCCTCATTAGAAAAAAAAGAGTTGTAGGGTCCACACTTTATGATAATCAGCTCGGCGGAGCCATCTTGGATGGCATTAGTGTGCTGCACCCATAACCTTTCTCAACGGCAAGTATAGCCCGCCTTTGAGAAAAAAAAAACCAGGATCGAAACAAATACGCCGTGTATTTAGATTTCCAGTAAGCAGCTCGTAGTACATATTTTGTTTTGTTTAATACTTTCGGCAAATACTTACAGTATCATCGTATCTATCATCCGTTGCTATGTCTACTGCGAGGGTGGGGGGTTTCAATGACGATTTCTCGAAAAGTACAGCATCCCAGACCGTAAGATTTCAACATGGGGATTCTATCATGACCATCTACAAACTGTGTAAATTAGAAGGAAATCTGTGGGCATCGATGTTTACCAATGTTCCTTGTATTGGGCCGCTGAGATTATAGTGGGCAGCTGCAGAGTGTTATGTGTCGCATGGTCTACACGGGCCGTTCTTCGCAGTGACAGTTGGTTGTCCGTATACGTACGTGCATAGCCCCCACTCCCCCACCCGCCGGCTCCCGATCAATATTGGCCCCATAAAGTGCTCTCGTCTGGGTGGTAAAACCCAGACCTTATACGGGCAAGGGACTTTGCCTTCGGAAGTTCTTCAGACGGCATGGGGAGGGGAGGGGAGGGGGAGGCGTCGTTCCCAATTGGGGGGCTCTTTACAGCTACAGGCTACAGCTATGTACCCATTGCTCAACTCTATATAGCTACAATAACAGTTTGCTAGTTTTTCAATCAGTTTTGAAAAAAAGAGTACTGTTAGGGTTACTGAAGCTAGCTCAGCTGTGTAGTGGATCCAGTCGAGCTTCAGTATAACTGTATAGCCCTGGTTACTCCTTTTTAAATTCAATCAAACAAGGTGAAAACATGAGTAAAATGGCTACCGGTATAGTAGTGTAGGGAATTCATTATCCAGGTGCTGGCAAGCACCTCACTCCACCTACCCAGGGTGGTTTAAATAACAAAAGCCAAGACCCTGCAGTTCCACAGCTATTATCCAAAAACCCCCCATTATAACAAAGAGTCTTAACCACAAGTAAAAAGCCCAAGGAGCACACATGCACATCCTTGCTCACTCTGGACCAAGACGCCGATGCAGCCAGACCAGCTTTGCAGCACTCCCTACTGCCCAGACATCTCCTTACTTGGTTTGCCCCGACACGGAGCAGGCCCTGAATTGGTAGTGTTTGCTCCTACACAGGGACTGTCTCCGTGGAAGGACAAACTAGTGTGAGTAGTAGTGCCCCTTTAAATTAAAATTAGTAGCCACAAAAACTTAGGGGAATAAATAATCCCACAAAAACCCTAAAGTAGCTATAGTTCAACTCTGCTTGGATCATGCCTGTCGAGTTTCAGTAACTGTAGCCCTTTTTCCCCTATGAGTCCAAAGCAAAAAGCTCAACTCAATGCATTTTGGAGTGTGATGTGGATCCAGTTGAGCTATACTGTCAGTTACTGTATAGCCTTTTTTTCTCCCTTTTCAATCAAACATGTTGAAAATAGGCTACTGTGGCTAGCTCAACTCTATGTTTTGGAGCATAATGTTGATCCAGTTGAGCTACAGTAATTGTAGCCGTTTTACTCCCTTTATAGACATGTTGAAAAAGGTTAACACACAAAAATGTTGCAAACTGCTCACTCACTAAAATGACCTGCAATATACATAGAGAATCTCAAACGTTATATAAGGGCCTGACGTTTCGATCCTAGCAGGACCTTTCTCAAAGGTTTTGCCTTTGAGAAAGGTCCTGCTAGGTTCGAAACGTCAGGCCCTCTAACTTTTGAGATGTTGAAAAAGGACTACTGTGTCTACTGAGTAAAATGGCTATAGCTCAATTCTGTGCTTTGGAGAATGGTGTGTATCCAGTCGATCCACATGCCGTCGCAAAGTTCTTGTTTGAGCGTATTCTGCGCTGAGTTGGTTAAAAAATTGGCCCTTTTCCAAAACCCGCCTTATTATTCGGTCCCGGCTCTGCTCTCTGTTATTCAAAAGCTGAGAACACAATGCTGGAATTCTGGGTGTTGACGTTTAAAGCTTAGGCTTCTGTCCAAAGCGGAGTATAACATTCAAAAACCCAAACCAAATGCCTCCCATTTTCATGGCCTTGTGTACTCTAAAATGGACGAGAGAAAATGGACACAAAGCCGGGGCCTCAAGCCTTTAAGGCCGCCGCACACGAGAGCTATCTGCTGTGCAAAAAGTCTCTCGTGGCCGTTAGCTCAGCACGTAGCTCACCGTGTGCGCTGAACTTTTGGTGAGATGTCTGCCTCAAAGAGGCCGTGAGACCAATATCTAAATCTCACTTAAAGTTCAGCGCACACGAGAGCTATACGTGCTGAGCTAACGACTTCGGGAGTTTGTTTTGCTCAGCAGATACTGCTCTTGCGTGCGGAGGCCTTTAGGCGGGGTTTGGGGGAAAAGAGGGGCTTGGGTATTCTTTCACAAAAGCAGCAGCAGACAAAAGAGGGACCCGGATACTGTAGACAATCGGAAGAATAAGGTGAGCGTAGATTCATTGTTAACGTAGGGGCCTATACCCGGATGTGCGCGGAGGGATATTCAGTGTGCTGGCTTGTGTCTGGCACCGGAGTTGGTAATGACAATAAACCCTTTCCCCAAAACCCGGCTTAAGCTTCGGCACCAGCTCCGTCTCTGCCATCCAAAAGCTGAAACATCATTATCATTTATCATTCCCTTCATGATAAACTCGTTAAAATGTGTAAAGGGCCACGCAACGCAAATGAAAGCAGAAGTGAAATCACTACAATGTAGCCCCCCCTAGCCTATTTCGGTTTCGAAGTAAAGATACTTGACAGCAGTACGTCGCACACAGATACTGTTAGTTTTGTTTACGTGTATAGTCCCCTCCCCGTTGCATCTCGCTTTCTTTGTGACCGAAACGACTTCACACATTCCCCCAACGTTCATACAAAGGTTTCAGCAATCCAGCTTTCTCGGGTGGAACGGATTTTTTGCATTTCTTGCCCGAATCCATGCCTATACGCACGCACGCTAAAAATAAAGTCGACAAATAACTTTTAAAGAAATCACTCACCCCTTTCTAGAATGGACGATTCTTGATAGGTGCCGTGCGCATTATGCAAATTATCGCCCCCCCGTGAAGAGCCTCTAATCTTTTCATCTTTTCTTTTTTGTTCAGCTATGCAAATCGCGTTCAGTGAAGTGGATATTCCTGTGTGCATAAACTCGTACCGCGTAGTGCCCGCGGGTCGTCTATCGCCGATCGTGGGTGTTACCTCACCAGTGTGCGTGTGCAATCGGTCGGTTACAAATCCGTGTGCAAGAACTCCGTGCGCCACACTGTGTATTGGGTACAGCGCTTGTACGGTGCCGCGCATCAAGATGGCCTCGCGAGTCCCCGCTATGAATTTTCGTGCCGTGTGCACTGTTTTCCTGGCGGTGTTCTGCCTGTCGCTGCTCCACCACGTGGCAGCGGCGGCGGCTTCCAAATCCGACCACGACCACGACCACGACCATGACCATGACCACGACCACGACCACGACCACGGCCACGACCACGACACCGCGGCGTCTTCCCTCGGGGACCCGTTCGACGAAGCACTGGCCCTGGCCTGGACTTCGGCCGCCCCGCGGAACCTCAGCCACGGAGACACGGCCCAACTCCTCGCGTCCTTGTTCGACGATCGTCTCCGCTGCGGCGATTTCTTCAACGCCAGCCAGTGCGCTCAGGTAAGTACACAACCGTACTCGATATCTGCACCAGAAATGAGTAATAATAATTCATGGGACCCCGGCGCGGCTTATACGCGGACTGGGGATGATTTAATTATAGGAACTTTTATGAACAGGGGAAGTGCCTTCTCTTTCCTTGGGGGCAAAACAGGAAAGGTTGAAGGAGATGACTAAATCTCGTTGTTAAAGAAACGACCGTATTCTTGTATCAGCGCTTTTTAATGTTATGTAGATTTGCTTTGTTTCCCCTAAAATGATGAAAACAGGAAATTGTTTCTAATTCATCTCACGTTAATAAATCATCGCGCTGTTTGTGTGGTTTTTTTGTGTGTGGGTGGGTTATAATTATAGAGGGGGTATTGTACGATTTCAATTACTTGCAAATTAGTACAATTTGTACCAAAGGGGTATCGGCAAGTCGGACCCCATATATATCCGTCAACCACAGGGGCTATAAATTCATCCTTCGAAGAGTGTTAATAATGTTCAAAGAGCGATTTGACCTTCCGCCATGGATGCTGATCGTTTTAGTGGCCGGTGCGAAGGAAATACATCTAAGGGCCCTTTTCTAAAACCCGGCTTGGGCTTCGGTACCGGTGGCTTTGTTTCTGTTGTCCAAAAGCTGCAAAAAACTCAGGTTGGAGTTCGTGGTTGAAGTTTGAAGCTTCGGATTTCTTTTCAAAGCGTATAGTATAACATACTATAACGCATAGTATAACATTAGTATAACGTATAGTATAGCATTAGTATAACATTAGTATAATGTATAGTATAACATTAGTATAACATTAGTATAACTTTAGTATAACGTATAGTATAACATTAGTATAACATTAAAAAACGAAGCCAAAGGCCTCCAATGTTCATGCCTGGCACTTTAAAATGGACGAAAGAAATGGAGGCGAAGCCGCAGCCCGAGCCTAAGCCGAGTTTTGGAAAAGGGGCCTGTCTTTCAAAATCTTATCAGCAGACTGTATAAATCCGCCTATGATCGGAGGAAAAACGATGTACGGTAATTTGTTTAATGTCTACGAGTGTCGCGGACGAATATTCCGTGTGCTGGCTTGTGTCTGGCACTCAGTGCCAATTATGACTGACGCGTTAACTCGCGAGCTCGACTATCATTCTGACGTAATGAGACTGTGAGTCACGATGTTCTATTACGCACGTAGTGTTCTCTATGATACATGCACGCGTTGGCTCATTGATACGTGCAATGTCTGCGTTTGGGAGGTGTTTTTTTGGTGGGTAGGGGCAAGATTTTAGTTTACTAGCCTCACCGTAAAAGTCCTGAAAAACTTAAACCCTTATACTAATAGACTGATTGTGCGACCACGGTGTACATGCCATCTCGTGGCTTACTGTGAGTATTTTTTTTCATCGCATTTGACACAGAGCAGCGATGTAAATGTACAAAGAAGAATGTGATAGTCTTCTTTGCTCATTTCCACACGTGTTCTGCACCAAAATGAGACGAAAAGAATCCCACTATAAGTCACGCGATGGCATATTCGGTCGCGAAAACGGTATCATTGTAATGTAGACAATATCCATGGTCTGGCACAAACACTAGCCGAAAAAATTAATGGACTTTTTCCCAAAGTCATGATTTCGTGGCGCGTAATAATTGTAAGTAAGTGCATTGCAATACTTGGCTGAGCGCCAACGCTTGAAGATCCTGCCTCCTTTGTCATGAAATAATTATCGGATATAATCTCATTGTTGTACCTTGATTTTTGTTTGGATTGTCTAGATGACATGTCAAGCTATGACGCGTATGCAAAGGAATAATGAAGGGTTTGTTTTGTACAGAACAACGTACTGGCACTGACATTCGTCTCGTTGACACAAAAATTATGCTTCACAAAATTTTCATGAATTTTGGGAAAACTGTAAGTCTTTATTTTCGGCAAGTGGTTGTGCCAGACCATGGATATTGTCTACGTTACAATTGGTGGTCTCATTTTGGTTTATAGGAATTTTCCCCACCGTTTTAAGGTGAGGGGATTAAACTGAAATCTTTCCCAAAATTTAGTGGGCCTGACGTTTCGATCCCATAGCAGGACCTTTTCTCTCTCTTTTGAGAAAGGTCCTGCTAGGATCGAAACGTCAGGCCCACTAAAATTTGAGATTTGCATTTTAGTCAGTAAGCAGTTTGCAACCTGTTTGTCTAAAATCTTTCCATTTTTGGCCGGGAATATGTGGTATTTTTTCACGGGGATTGGGCTCAGTAACTTTAACAAGGATTTGCTTCGTCACCGTGTTTCCGATGGGATAAATTTGTGTTAAACTTGAACCGCTGGTGCGTTGCATTACGGTGTGTAACTCTCACAAATGCAGATCCCGAGGAAAGGTCATGGGGTCAAGACTATCTCTATCACGATGGGAAAAACCGATTGAGTCAATAATACATTCCTCTCATCTATATACTTGTTTTCTTCCATTTTTCCCTTTATTTGTTTGGCTTCAATTGAAAAGAGCTGCATGCCCATTGTGTGTATCCCCAAGCTGCGATAGCCAGGTTGACATCAATTGGTTGTTTGCATGTGAATGAAAGCAGGGGCTGATCCCTGGTGATTGCACGGCAGTTATGGGTTGAATGCTTCTGACTGGCGCCCCCACCCCGGCAAAGACCAGTCGAGTATTTTGTGAAAATAATTGGATAGCTCAGACGTTAACCCCTTGACGGCGGGATTATTTTAGTGCCAATGGCCGGCACAGTGCCATTTCAAAGGCTCGCTAAACAATCAGAGAGCAATTAACCTGCAAAATAAATCAATAAGAGTGCGCTATTTTGTATCAGTGAATCAAATGTGGCGCAGTATATAATTATGAAGTCTGCCTGGATTTTGTGAAGGGATTATCAGCCCTCAAAGATGGGCCTTTTGTGTGTAGTCCAATGTAGTCGGCTGTGCGACACGACTCCGAGAACTGTGTGTGACACCACCCTTTGACCGCAAAAATTCCAGCACAGCAGCGGACAAAGGATCCAGCTGGACGGCCTCAACTAAGCGTGCAATTCGTGGTAAAGGTAGCGGGTGCATTCCATAGTCTCTCCGGTGACCGCATTGGGTGTGGGGCAGGCCAGCACACTGTCTGCCGTGGTAGCGTGCAGACCCTCGATCGTTCACAATGGAGCCCCACGATAGCGCCAATGTTACCGATGTTCTGGCAATTTCATGCAGCAACTGACGTCAAAAAAGGTGTTTATCATGATACATATTGCTGAAAAGAGTCTTTGTCTACAGTTTGGACAAAAGTGTCGTCCACATTTTGAAACTCACTACGCATGCATAGCGGCTTCCCGGCGCGAAGGGGTTTTAAAGAAAATTATGACAGAAGAATATTACGACACGCCCATTTGACTATTGCTCCTATTGCCCCTAACCCTCCTACAAAAAGAAAAACGCGTCCCGGTCCGGTCAAAGTTTTACTTTGCCATTTTCGTGATATACAAAAATATTGCAGACTGCTTACTGACTAAAATTACCCAAATGCAAATCTTAAAATTTAGTGGGCCTGACGTTTCGATCCTAGCAGGACCTTTCTCAAAGGCTCTGAGAAAGGTCCTGCTAGGATCGAAACGTCAAGCCCACTTAATTGCCATTTCGTCTTCAAAAAAATTCATATTACACTCAGTAAGGTTGATCAATAATTCGGCCCCTATAGGCCCAGAGTGTACGTGTACTTAGACGCGCTCGTAAACCCATGTGTTGGGTCCAATTTCATAGAGCCGCTTAAGCGTGAAAATCTGCTAAGCAGGAAAAGTCTTCCTCGTGTAAGCAGGATTACAAGCTGCCCTGCAATGTGATGTCCATTGCTTTTGACTCGTATTCCACTCTTCTTCACTTAGCATGAAACAAAAGTGAAGTTTGGGTTGGCAAGGGGATTCTGTGGTTCATGACTTTTTGCGCTTAAGCACATTTTGACGCTTAAGCGGCGCTATGAAATTGGACCCTGGTGTTGATTGGGATAATGTGGTTTTTTTTTCAACATTTAGAGACGGATTTCGGAAAAATCCTTTGGACATAATATCCTCCAATACATTAACTTTCCGAAAATACACAAAAAAAAAAAATCTTAATTGTTTTGTCGAATTGAGAAGATACTTTGACTTCAGGCGTTGTTTACTCGAAAATTGTTTTGGTGGGATATTCCTCATGTCGCTGTGCCGGGTCAGATGTACCGTGTGAATTGTGCGGCCCCGTCTTTGACAACCGCGAATGCAGGATCACACATAGGACGTCCACGGGGTTGGTCCACAGGGTAGTCTACGGGTTAATCCAGGGGGTTAATCCAGGGGGTTAATCCACTGTGGGTTAATCCACTGTGGGTTAATCCACGGTGTTAGTCCACGGTGTTAGTTCACGGGGTTGGTCCACGGGGCTAGTCAACAGGGTTAGCCCCATCTCAGTTTTGATGGGCGACCTCAGGTGTGAGTGACCAAAACATGCCACCCAGTGGTCAAAATCGTGGTAAAATATCAGCACCTTAGAATACATGTATATAGCACCTTAGCATACAATGTGTGCAGCACCTTAGCAATAGCATACATGTATGCAGCACCTTAGCATACATTAATGTAGCACTTTAGCATACATGTATGCAACACCTTAGCATACATGTACATGTACATGTATGTAGCACTTTAGCATACATGTATGCAGCACCTTAGCATACATGTATGCAGCACCTTAGCATACATGTATGTAGCACCTTAGCATACATGTGTATAGCACCTTAACATACATGTACATGTACATGTACATGTATGTAGCACTTTAGCATACATGTATGCAGCACCTTAGTATACATGTACATAGCACCTTAGCATACATGTACATGTATGTATTACCTTAGCATACGTACATGTACGCAACACCTTAGCATACATGTACACGTACATGTATGTATTACCTTAGCATACGTACATGTACATGCATGTTTTGAAAAACAAGCTTACCTTGCAAGGACAAAGGACTCCATAGATGCATTGACGTGGATCGAAAGCTGACTACAGTATATATCATGGTAATATAGTATGCCTACACATAATTAGCGAGTCGCACAGATGTCTAACTGAATAGAAGAATGGAAAAAAATGGGGTTTTGAAAAACAAGCTAAACCTGCGAGGACAAAGGACTCAATAGATGCATTGACGTGGAGCGAAAGTTGACTAAAAATAGTATGCCTACACATAATAGCGAGGCACACAGACGTCTAACTGAATGGAAAGAAATAATCCTCTTCGCGGGAAACGGAGAACGCGAAATGTCTGGCTTTTTTACCATTGGCAATACCTTCTGAAATGCCATTCTAATATACATGTATAAAATCAGAGAAATGTCCTGCCTTTGAGAAAGGTCCTGCTAGGATCGAAACGCCAGGCCCACTAAATTTGAGAAAATCTGAAGAGTTGAAAAGCTACCAATTTGAATCGACTGAGTTTAATGAAAATCTGAAGACTGGTCACCTTGTCACTCTGCCTTTGAGAAAGGTCCTGCTAAGATCGAAACGTCAGGCCCACTAAATTTTGAGATTTGCATTTTGGTAATTTTAGTCAGTAAGCAGTTTGCAACATTTTTGTATATCACTCTATGTATAAAAATCAATGTGTTTTTTATCTTCTTATGACCCATGCCACGGTGCACTCTGACCTGTACTCCAACATGATCGCTGATTCAATGGGGCAATGTTCTATTTAAACACATGCACTGTTTAAAATCTCGATCGAGGAGTGTACTGCACGTAGGCCTGTGCTTCAAAGCCGCAGGACGGTTGGAAAATGTCAAGAGATCATAATGGAGAAGAAGAAATTGGTCATTAAAAACTTGTGGCATTAGATATGTTTTTGTACTTGTAGCCATTTAAACTGTGTAGTTCAAGAACAAGATCTAAGGAGGAGAAGGCAATGAACTCCAGATGTGAGGAGCTACCGCAGAAAAGGGACCCGCCACCCAAGGAGTGCCCAGACATGTGTTCCTTGAGAAGTAGCCTAGCTGGATCGTACATTATGATGTATTTATTTTAAAGGAACGATAACATCTTGAACACGATTCTAGATTGGTTTGGGAGCCAGTGAAAGGTTAATAGAGACTTGAGCAATATGACAGCACATGTACTTGTACACTCTGCAGGTACGAGTGCATTATTTAAATCCATGACGTTACTAGCACGTGACTGCTTTCGTTTTTACCACGGGTGCAAATCGTTCCTTAAAAATGTCACAACGGAAGTAATGAATTTAGATCTCACGCGTTCCGTCAAACATCAACTGTAGGTAGTATACAGTGTATAGCTGAGCGTCATTCTTTCTTAGTATTCACGGTAGCCGGCCCAGTCTGGTCACAAACTGCACTAGCAGACCTACCAACGAAGTAACTCAATAGACCGATTGCACGACCACTGTTTACATGGCACCACGTAACTCATAGCGGTTATTTTCTTCATCTCATTTGGCACAGAGCAGCGATGGAAATGTACATAGAAGAACGAGGACAATGCACCAAATGAGATGCAAAAAATACCCACTATAAGTCATTATAAGTCAACATTATCGGTTGGTGATACACGATCGGTCAATTTGTGATACATTATCGGTTGGTGATACTTATCGGTCAATTTGTGATACATTATCGGTTGGTAATACACTATCCGTCAATTTGTGATACATTATCGGTTGGTGATACACGATTCGTCAATTTGTGATACATTATCGGTTGGTGATACACAATCCGTCAATTTGTGATACATTATCGGTTGGTGATACTTATCGGTCAATTTGTGATACATTTTCGGTTGGTGATACACCATCGGTCAATTTGTGATACATTTTCGGTTGGTGATACACTATCCGTCAATTTGTGATACATAATCGGTTGGTGATACTTATCCGTCAATTTGTGATACATTATCGGTTGGTGATACTTATCCGTCAATTTGTGATACATTATCGGGTGGTGATACTTATCCGTCAATTTGTGATACATTATCGGGTGGTGATACTTATCCGTCAATTTGTGATACATTATCGGTTGGTGCTATATTATCCGTTGGTTACTACATTATCATTTTGAAAGACACTCTAATTCGACCCGAAATAGAACACGAACACAGATGAAAAACCACCATCTCTTTTCCGGAAATCCGCTTATGAGTATTTCTAGGCGCCGCGCTATGAGTCATCATTAAACGTCCAATACAACATTGGCAAAGGTCAAAAGATTGCCACAGTTTTTTGTGCTAAACCATTAAACATCCCAAAAAAGCAATCCTCCGAAGGTTTTAGCTCAAATGGTGATCTGAGGGAGTACAAAATGGTAAAAAAAACCGTCACGGTTTTTGCAAAAAAATAAATAGTTTATGACTTGCGAGCAAAACAATGTTATTTTGTCGATGTTTGAGTGAAGATTTCTAGGGAAGTACAGCATCCCAGACCGTAAGATTTCAACATGGGTATTCTATCACGACCGTCTACAAACTGCGTCAATTAGAGGGAAATCTGTGGACATCGATGTTTTCCGATCTTCCCAATGTTGTATTGGGCCTTTAATGTGCTGTATACACTTGAGACCTCTTAGAGGAAATGTTACAGCATCGAAGATGGCGGGAGCCGGAAGTGTGCAATTCGCTTATGAGCCATTTGCCGTGTGCGTTCGGATAACATGTACATGTGCATGTACATGTACTATTCAGGTACAGGTGCACACACTGGACGTTGAATTGGAACCGACATTGTCACTCAAAGCATATGAAGGGGTCATTCACGGGTCAGATTCTGTTATCATTATTATTAACACCTGCTACCTCCGCGGAGCACTTCTGACAAGGGGCAGCCCTGCATAGGCCTATGATCGATGGAGAAATGTGGCTCTCTTTGAAATGACATTGTCACGCGAAGCAACTTCATACAGTTCACGGGAAATGTGGGACGGCTTTTCAGAGCGTGGTGCGATCCTTTCGGGAAACCCGTACATCGCAGACCAGGTACAAACTCATGAATACCATCCTATTATATAAAACGCGAGAGAGTCTTTCTAAAGAAGTTGGCAGTGATTTCGGACTAGAGTCTATTAATGGTACAGGTTTGATTGGCTTGCGCAGCACGACCACATGCTAACCGCAATCGGCTCGCGTTTATTTGCGACGCGATTTTTTGGCCTGTGTGGACACGGCCAAAAAAAACACCCGGTTTTTGAATCGCGATTCAAATCGCGATTATTTTCGTAGTGGGAACGGCCCTTAAGTGTGTCAACATTGCGGTAATATCGTGAATGTCTTTCGGGAAAGTGTTTGGCTCTGAGAAGGGCCGGTAACTCAGTTACAGTATAGGCTAGATACGAATTATAGGTTTTGCGCTGTGGAATCACAATGTGGACATTTTGGGTGACACCATATAAGTCACCTCTTCCCAGAAGGAGTGCGGCTCTGAGAAGAGCTACACTCAGTTAGATAAGTCTTGAAGGTTTGCAAGGAGGAATCACAATGTGGAAAGTTTGTGGTGACACCATGTAAGTCATCTCTTTCCAGAAGGAGTGATGTGGCTCTGAGAAGAACCGGTCACTCAGTTAGATAAACTTGAAGGTTTGCACGGTGGAATCACAATGTGGAAAGTTTGTGGTGACACCATGTAAGTCATCTCTTTCCAGAAGGAGTGATGTGGCTCTGAGAAGAGCCGGTCACTCAGTTAGATAAACTTGAAGGTTTGCACGGTGGAATCACAATGCGGAAAGTTTGTGGTGACACCATGTAAGTCATCTCTTTCCAGGAGGAGTGATGTGGCTCTGAGAAGAGCCGGTCACTCAGTTAGATAAGACTTGGAGGTTTGCACGGTCGAAGAGACGTACACGACTTTCACGGTGTCATTGCAAACATTTCCACGTTCTTCGGGTGACTTTGTGGTCTGCATATGTCAGCAGATTTCTGGAGTAGGGAAGAAAGGCAATTTGCTTGTGTCAATGTTTTAACTAGAGCAAAGCAGACTAGACACGCGATCGCATTTGGAACCCTTGAAATGAAAGCTCCGCTTTCTAACGATCCCCATCGATGTTGGCTGGTTAATCATGAACTTGGTGAGACATTTACTCGGTCTACGTGCTGAGGAGTGAATCCCGTACGCGTATTTTTTTTCCCTGGACGGGAAAGGCCATTATTAGCTTAAAGGCGCACTATTGGTTGCATTTTGTCAACGCGTGGTGAATTATTCATGAAATCATTCCACTTGATTTGAGCACATGTATGGTACACAATGTATCTAACCGTCGTCTAGGTTAAATTCTAGTCCAGTGGAAACGCGGCTTAAGTCTAAAAACCTCATCGCGCTTGCATGAAACGAGGCGAGTGGGAATTCCCTGGGATTGGCAATTTTCGCATAGGCTATTCATTGATATTCGGAGTCCAGTCTGAGTGTTCAGATTGCATGCACTCTATCAGCATTCTAACACAGTTCTATATAGGAAGGTTTGCAGTGACACCATGTATAAGGTCTCTTAAAGGAAGAGGTGTGGTTCTGAAAAGAACCTGAGTGGTAACTCGACGTTTCGACCAGTATGCTATAACCGTCATCAGGAGAATGCCTTGGACTTGGTGGTGGAGCTCCTTATGTACCAGTGGTCGCTGAGGCGGGAAACGTCGAAACGTCGAGTAACCACTCAGAGTTACCACTCAGGTTCTTTTCAGAACCACACCTCTTCCTTAAAGAGACCTTATACATGGTGTCACCGCAAACCTTCCTATATTGATTCACCCACCATGCAAAGCCTTAAGTCTTATTTAAAACAGTTCTACTGCGTTCCAACTATACATTCAAGGTGCATTCGCGAGCTACGTGAACAAGACAGTGACGGGCAGAGTACACAACAGCCCGAAACGTCGAGTCATCAGGTCTTTTCAGAGCCGCACACTCAGCCTCGAAAAGAGATTGGTTACATGACGTCACCGCTTATCTTTCGCTTGGTACTTCCACCATGCAAAGGGGCCTGACGTTTCGATCCTATATACAGAAGGGCCTTTCTCAAAGGCAAAGAGAAAGGTCCTGCTACCGTAGGATCTAAACCAAAACTTTGGAGATTTTGTGTTTTTGCAGGTCAGAGAGCAGTTTGCAACAATTTTCTTATTTTACTCAATGCGAATTGACTTTTTTTTTTAAAGTGGGGAAAAATGAATAAACAGTTCTACATAGGAAGGTTTGCGGTGACACCATGTATCAGGTCTCTTAAAGGAAGAGGTTTGGTTCTGAAAAGAACCTGAGTGGTAACTCGACGTTTCGACCAGTATGCTCTGGCCGTCATCAGGAGAAAAATGAATAGCCCTTCCCAGTATATTGCACGACCACCATAAGTCTGTGCTTTACAATCCACGGTTGACTCCGTACGTGCAGTAACTGGCAACGGGTGGCTTTAGAGCGATAAGGCTCCTTATCAAAGCGATTTGTTGAACCCGAGTGCAAGGAACACATGCGGAGATAGAACCAAGCCACTTCAACACTACAATGACGGTCACAACGGTGGGTTCATATTGTGCCAGTACCAAACCCTATATGATCGAATGGATCGACCCTATTACGCAATAGCCGGGCAGGGGAAGAACGCCCGAGGGACCGTACCATTTTTATATCGTGGGTAATACTATTTCATCGTAGGAGTACATTACCCTCACATTACTCAGGAAATACAATGTATTATACAATAAGGATTCCTACAACACGTAATACCTACTTATGAGATAAGAGATTATTTTTGTTTACAATAGCCCCTCACAAATTTACCTACACCCCCACCTCCCGATGTCTTAAAGTGTCCCTGTCTGAAAAAAACCTAAAAGTCAAGGTTGTGGTTTGTTTACGAATTTGAAGGTTTGTTGGCTTGATAGGTACAGTGTGTTCACCAAGAAGCTGGGGCCAAACGCTTGCTTTTAGATGCCTGCATGTGATATTACAACGAGTAATATTTGATCTTTCCCCCTCTTCTCACTAATCCCTATCCTACTCCTTCATCTTCCCTTTGATCTCACCCTACCAGCTTTACTCTTTGTCCATTGTTTCCCATCCGTGTCCTATGCACTCTCTTCCCCCTTCCTTCGTGTACATGTACCTGCTTTGTCCTTGTCACTCTGCCTTTGAGAAAGGTCCTGCGAAACGACAGGCCCACTAAATTTAGAGATTTGCAATTCGGTAATCTCAATCAGTAAGCAGTTTGCAACATTTTTGTATATCGCTTTAAGTCATTTCTTTCTCTGTTACATGCTCCCATGGTTGAACAATGGAGGAATCGTTGGACAGGGCGTCGGCTTGACAAATTTTAGGAGACAATGCAGCCAGGGACGTCGATCACAATGCCATGCCGTTCGGTGCATAGTGTAGCGACCCGAGGCTGCAACAATAGGCTGGTGATAACGTCATCTGTCAATATTTGATTTGACGCCAATAGCCAAGTGCTTCCAAGCAGCCCTAAGTCCATAACCCAGACCTGTATTGTTTTCCTTCATTCCGTCTGCTATGAAGTTTACACGCTGTCACGCCACCAGAGCAGGCGTGTGCTGATATCTGTGGTTCCACCAGTGTGTACGGTTCCACACGAGTGTTTAGTTCCTTCCATTATGAGTGTGCATAGTTCCACATGAATGTGTATGGTTCCCTATGAGTATGTATGGTTCCACAGATTATGTATGGTTCCATATGAGTGCGTATGGTTCCATATGAGTGCGTATGGTTCCATATGAGTGCGTATGGTTCCGCATGAATGTGTATGGTTCGACATGAATGCGTATGGTTCCACATGAATGCGTATGGTTCCGCATGAATGCGTATGGTTCCGCATGATTGTGTATGGTTCCGCATGAATGCGTATGGTTCCGCATGATTGTGTATGGTTCCATATGAGTGTGTATGGTGGTTCCATATGAGTGTGTATGGTGGTTCCATATGAGTGTGTATGGTTCCATATGAGTGTGTATGGTTCCATGTATGGTTCCATATGAGTGTGTATGGTCCCATATGAGTGTGTATGGTTCCATGTATGGTTCCATATGAGTGTGTATGGTTCCATATGAGTGTGTATGGTTCCCTATGAGTGTGTATGGTTCCATATGAGTGTGTATGGTTCCATATGAGTGTATGGTTCCCTATGAGTGTGTATGGTTCCATATGAGTGTGTATGGTTCCATATGAGTGTATGGTCATATGAGTGTGTATGGTTCAGCATGGATGTGTATGGTTCCATATGAGTGTGTATGGTTACATGAGTGTGCATGGTTCCATATGATTGTGTATGGTTCCATATCAGTTCCAATATGTTGAATAGGTCTCCACAAAGAAATTGTAAAGGTGTATCAGGTCTCTGGTATTTGGAAAAGACTAAAAAGCGAGATGGGTAAAAATTGTCGCAAATTGGAGCCTTGTATGTAAGGAACATACGGTCAAAATTTCTACCCAGGAAAGTGAATGTGGTTGAAATGGGAGCATTTTTAAAACATCGTTTCTCACTCGGTTGTATAGCGCACGAGAACAAAGCAATGTATCCACAAGGCCAGGATACACAAAAAGTATGTGTGGGTGCGTTTGTGCAGGGTGGGTTGTGGGCCTGTGGGGTACCAGAACAATGGGTGGATACTCAGAACAATGTCACCACTCCCTGTGGGGTACATTTTTGGTACCCCATAAGGTTTTCATGAAACTGGTTATTTGGAATTAACTCAAAAAGGAGGAATTTCCGAGGTATGTTTATGTGTCGCAAATAGAACTATATTATATAAGGGACGTTCGCTAGAAATTTCAGCCTAGGAAAGTGTTTCTGGTTGGAAAGGGAGCGATTTGAATTAGGCTTTTCTGGGAGTGTGTTTTTTTAGTACACGAGAACAAAGGGAAAACCCACAAGTATACGCGTGTAAGGGTGTGTGGGTGGGTGTGTGTGGGGGAGGGGTGTGCGTCTGTGTGCATCGTCTGATCACCAATATGATACGCAGGTACGGAAGCCGAATAGTGCCAGGGGATAAGAGGTGAATTTAAAGAAGAATGAAACCCAGAGAAAATAGTTGGCTTATCTCTTTGGTTGATAAAACCAACCTACAATTACCCATGTGCAACTCACCTACGAGTTTCATAAAGAGGGAAAAATCATGGAATTCGGTGGTCGAATTCGCGTTCCCTCAACCCGCCATGCTTTCGAAATTCCCGGAAGGTCACTGCGGGGGTATGACATCACGGCGGAGACGACCCTTTCTGATTGGTCAGTTAGGCTTGTTCAATCATTTTAATTTAAACTACAAATATTTATCAACATTTAAAAAAGAATTATACCTCAATGTGTGAGAAAATAATCTTATAATCCTTTGCAGATTTATTGTTTTTCGCTTTGGTCATTATTTGAATTATTCTTGGGGATTGCGTATAGTCTTGATCTACAAACACTTTCACGGCTTCCTGATTGCACACATTGCACGGACTGTACATGTACATGTACAGTGCACGTACAATGTACACGTTGTGTACTACATGTAATGTACAGTACATGTACACACTACTACTGTACTGTACACGACCCGTGTACAATGTACACGTTGTCCTACTTGTAATGTACTACTGTACACGTGTACATTACGTTGGTATCTGTAACAAAATAAACGCTGCGCAATTTTGGTTCTCTGTTTTCTTGATCTTCGCCGAATGGCGCCCTGTTATAACAGCTAAACAAGTAGGCCTAAAATAACTTATACACCAGGGGCTGAGTTTAATAAAGGTCCGACAACTATGACTGGGAGCCCACTGTGTCCGGCTTTTGTTTCAGCTCGCGTAATTTTAATAGGAAAATACGAGGAATGATTCAAGAGATGGTCGATGTTTTGGAGAGATTTCAGTTGTACACGTTAGCGAAGCTGTGTGGAGCTTAGTGGGGGTCAGGGGTCATGCACTTCCCAGCGTATGCTATGCACACAATAGCGCTGGGTGACAGGAGTTGCGGTCAGCGACCAGGGAATAAACAGTGTGGGCGACTGGAGTCGCGTTCCGATAACGTGTAAATTAGGCCTAGCTCCATGTTCTTGTTGCAGCACAAATACAAATACGGCACGGTACGTATATCCCCCCTTCTTCCTCCATGGTAATTGGTACAATACATGTATATCCATGGAGTTTACCCTCCATGAGTTACAGATAAGCGGTCTGCGAGAAAGACTAGGCAGAACGTGCATGTGAGAAAAATCACGCTAGGACCGAAACGAAAACATACATCAAAAGTCGATCGTATCATACAGGAAAAACATCAAAATTAACTCAGCTTTCTGGATTCCAATGCGGCAATTCGTGAAGCTGTCGATGAACGTGATGCCACCGCTGGTCGATGTGAAAATACTGAAGGAACGGCATGTTCTTTCAGTATATTTCTCGGCTTCGAGCCGGTGAGTTTGGCCCGCAAGTCAACCTCGACCCCAACTCCTCCGTGAAGTGATCGCTACAAATCACGTCATTTCGACTATATTTGTAGCCGACATTGAGAAATTTTTCTACTTTTATGGCCGCAGCCCACTTCCCAAACAACTCAGATCTCTTGGCCTTGTTAGGAACTGCATGGACAGATTTCCCTAGCTTTTTTCCGCTGGCATTGTTACAACCAAAAGCCTGGCAGTACACTATCGTTCATGCTCGCGAGTGTATACAAACTGCACGCAGTATACATGTGTTGTGTACACACATGTTACTTGTAGGGATACGTCCGTCCTGGCCCATGCGGGGTAGCCCGTCATTATGTCATACCCCCCGCAGTGACCTGCCGGGAATTTCGAAAACATGGCGGGTACAGGGAACGCGAATTCGACCACCGAATTCCATGATTTTTCCCTCTTTATGAAACTCGTAGGTGAGTTGCACATGGGTAATTGTAGGTTGGTTTTATCAACCAAAGAGATAAGCCAACTATTTTCTCTGGGTTTCATTCTTCTTTAATTGTTGTAGCTTTTGGTTTTAAATGTCGTTTCTCACTCGGTTGTGTACGTTGTATTCGCTGTGCAGACAGCCTTAATTACTGTGCAGAAAGCCTATCCTTAGCTTTAACTTCAACTGGTATAGCCCCCTGCCCTAACCCTTGCCCCCACCCCGTAAAATTGTTTGTGCACAAACATATGGGCCTATAGCGAACACGGTGATACGAAAAAATCGCGCCCCAGTTCTACGGAAGCCGGATAGTGCCAGAGGTGAATTTATTTTTCACAATCAGGGGGATATTTTTTGTAGCCTTATCTGGCGGCTACCAAAAAATGATCTGGTTCCCGCCACAAAATGATCTGGTTGCCGCCACAAAATGATCTGGTTGCCGCCACAAAATGATCTGGTTGCCGCCACAAAATGATCTGGTTTCCGCCACAAAATGATCTGGTTGCCCCCACAAAATGATCTGGTTGCAGCCACAAAATGATCTGGCTGCCGCCACAAAATAATCTGGTTGCCGCCACAAAATGATCTGGTTGCCGCCACGTAGGCCTATTTATCTTTATTACTTTACGCATTGTCTCCTGCGCGGCCTTGGTGTGCACGTGTGCAACACGTGATGATATCCTAGTTGACCGCTGACCTCCATAGTGAGCACGACCACAGCACCAGGTAATGACAATATCTTCTAATCCTTAATTTGTACGGGTTTGTCCGAATGGAAAAAAACCTTTCACAAAGTAGGGATTAGAAGATTGCTGTGGCACGGTTTTCGCTGTGCAGGTCAGTTGAGTCAACTGGGATATATCACGCGCTGAACACGTGCACACCATGCAAGGCCGCGTGTAAAGTAGTAGATATAGAATGACGTGGTGGCCGCCATATAAGGCTACAACAAATACTCACGCGGTCGTGACAAATAAATTCACCTCTTCACCCCTGGCACTATCCGGCCTCCGTACCTGCACGACCGCAGTACGGGTAAAAATAATGACAATCGTTATCTTCTAATCTCGAATGTGTATCTAGGTTTAGCATGTCCACAAGGACAAAGATCATTGTTCAAAGACAGATGCAACTGGTTTGTATCGCGCGTGATATCTCCGCACCCGCGCAAGAGACAACGTACAAAGTAGTACAAATAAAATGTGGCGGCCGCCAGACAATATGTTTTGGCCGCCAGATAATTTTGTGGCGGCCAGCGCCAACAGATAAGGCTACTAAAATTTTTCACGCGCTTGTGAAAAATAAATTCACCTCTTATCCTATGGCACTATCCGGCCTCCGTAGGTACGACTGTCCTGAAAATAATGGTCTCTCTCCCCGTCTCTTCTCTCTCTGCTTTTCTCTCTCTTCCTTTCTTCTTCTCCCTCCCCTCTCTCTCTCCATCTCCCACCTCTCTCTGCCTTCTCCCTCCGAACATTATTATCTCTCTCCTCACTCTCCCCTCTTTCATCTCACTTGCTCCCTCCATCTCTCCCTCCATCCCTCCTTCCTACCCTCTCTCGCCGAACCCCTGTCTCTCTCACCATCTCTCCCTCTCTCCCTCCTCTCTCTCCCTCCATACATTATATATAAGGTAGAGAGGGACTTCTCTATCTCATCTTCTCTCTCTTGCTCTCTTCACCTCTCTTTCCCCCTCTCCTCTCCCCCTCCCTAGAATACATCTCTACTCCCTCTCATAATTATTTCATGAAGTTAATACAAAAACTGTTGCAAACTGCTCACTGACTAAAATGACCTGCAGTACATGAATCTAAAACATTAGATGGCCCCAGGGCCTGAGGTTTCGATCCTAGCTAGGATCGAAACATTCTGCCTTTGAGAAAGGTCCTGCTAGGATCGAAACATTCTGCCTTTGAGAAAGGTCCTGCTAGGATCCAAACATTCAGCCTTTGAGAAAGGTCCTGCTAGGATCGAAACATTCTGCTTTTGAGAAAGGTCCTGCTAGGATCGAAACATTCTGCCTTTGAGAAAGGTCCTGCTAGGATCGAAACATTCAGCCTTTGAGAAAGGTCCTGCTAGGATCCAAACATTCTGCCTTTGAGAAAGGTCCTGCTAGGATCGAAACATTCAGCCTTTGAGAAAGGTCCTGCTAGGATCTAAACATTCTGCCTTTGAGAAAGGTCCTGGTAGGATCGAAACATTCTGCCTTTGAGAAAGGTCCTGCTAAGATCGAAACATTCTGCCTTTGAGAAAGGTCCTGCTAGTATCCAAACATTCTGCCTTTGAGAAAGGTCCTGCTAGTATCCAAACATTCTGCCTTTGAGAAAGGTCCTGCTAGGATCCAAACATTCTGCCTTTGAGAAAGATCCTGCTAGGATCGAAACATTCTGCCTTTGAAAAAGATCCTGCTAGGATCGAAACATTCTGCCTTTGAGAAAGGTCCTGCTAGGATCGAAACATTCTGCCTTTGAGATAGGTCCTGCTAGGATCGAAACATTCTGCCTTTGAGAAAGATCCTGCTAGGATCCAAACATTCAGCCTTTGAGAAAGGTCCTACTAGGATCGAAACATTCTGCCTTTGAGAAAGGTCCTGCTAGGATCCAAACATTCTGCCTTTGAGAAAGGTCCTGCTAGGATCGACACATTCTGCCTTTGAGGAAGGTCCTGCTGGGATCGAAACATCAGGCCCTCTAATTTTTGAGATAATTATTTCATAATACCCTTTTTCGCACATCGGTACGGTTCGCATGATTTATTTGTCCATTTCATAATGGAAGGACGGTCGTTTTTTTTCTTTCGTTATTTCTTTGCACGCAGTGTCTTAGTGCAGATGAGTTGTTCACGATCGTCGGCGCACAACTCTCGCATGGCCTGGACGAGGAGCTCTTTAACCGCGCATGCGTGGTGCTCCTCTACTACGTCACCGACCTGGAGACGTCCTGCGCAGACGCGTCCCTGAGCGCGCAGCCCTACGCGCACTTCGAGCGGGAGCTCCAGACTCCAGGGCTCGGCAACGCTACCGCCCTCACCGAGGAGGACTTGGAGATGATGATGGACGACCTGGCCGTGACCTACGAGCCCGTCAACTTTGCCAAGGTGAGCTGGCATGCGTACTTTTCTTTTGGTTGGTTACACCGCGGCCAGTGGTGTTTCGCTTTAGCAGCGCGAATCCGCGGCTTGAGAAGAGACTACACGACATTTGGTTACGCTATCAGGTACATGAGGACTCATTTGTCTTTGTCTCTGGTTCTTTCATCCATTTCAAGTACAAGGCATGAAAACAGGAAGCCTTTGGCATCATTTGTGAACGTTTTGATCCGTTTTGAAAAGGAATCCAAAGGCTTTTTTTGTCTTATTTATACAAAACCCAATCCCGCCAACTACGGTCAAGAATGACACTAAAAAATCTCAAAAATCTCACAAAAACAAAATACAACAGGCAAAGAGCACGCACAGCTACTGCAACATTAATAGGACTTAACTTCAACAAAGAACTCCAACATGTGTTTTCAGCTTTTGGATAACAGAGACGAAGCCGGAGCCGAAGCCTAAGCCGGGTTTTGGAAAAGGGCCCTTAAATGTGTCCTGTCGTTGATAATGGAGGTAGTTTGCCACGAAATTGAGAGACGTCTTGTGAATTGAAAAGGAAGAGGTTTGGTTCTGAAAAGAACCTGAGAGTTACCCTCAGGTTCTTTTCAGAACCAAACCTCTTCCTTGAAGAGACCTGATACATGGTGTCACCGCAAACCTTCCTATATTGATTCGGACACCATGTATCAGGTCTCTTAAAGGAAGAGGTTTGGTTCTGAAAAGAACCTGAGAGTTACCCTCAGGTTCTTTTCAGAACCAAACCTCTTCCTTGAAGACACCTGATACATGGTGTCACCGCAAACCTTCCTATATTGATTCACCCACCATGCAAAGCCTTAAGTCTCATTTAACTCGTGTCTTGTTGTGTCGAGCGCAGTGCTTCGACGTGGAGGCCGTGTTCGGGGCAGCCGTCAGCGACCACGAGGCCGGGGCGGTCGGCCACGAAGTCGAGGCGGTGTCCGCTCTGGTCATCTCCAGTCTCCTGCGCGGACTCTGCATCGGCAACGCCACGCGGCTGAACCCAGACGCCTTCCTGGACGACGTCTTCAGCGTCTACGCCACTGACGGCGCCATCAGCGAGGGGGGTAAGCACGCGGCATTTGGACAGTAGAGGGCGCTAGACCACCTTTACGGTCTACTGCACAGACCAACTGCATACAATCAGCGCGTATTGAAATCGCCACGTGTGACCAAGCCAACGTGTAGACTCTTTGAGGGCGCTAGACTGCCCCTACGGTCTAAAGAAGTTTTCAGTCACGTGGTGTTTGACGGCGTGTTCAGTTCGCGTGGAACGCGCGCTCCTTCGAGTCATAATTTCCGACGGAAATACTCAGATTCGATATTTGCATGCGCTTCCGCGGATTTGGACGCAAGTGCGTGATCCTAGCATTAGCCTTTATTTGGTAAACGGACTTTGTTCTAATGAATATATGGTCTAGCGCCCTCTGTAGTGCGTCTATGGGTTATTCACGTGCGTTGTCCGGAGGGGCATTCTGTCTCACTCTGTGGGAGTTTTCTGGAACGCAGTGGCTGCTGTTACGGCAGTCGTCCGTGTGGTTCCCTGACTTCACAGTATTTGCCAGGATGTTTAGCTCTTGGAACCAGACTAGCAGCTAATAGACTGGTTCAACCAGCCTGCAATGCTGACGAAATACAATCAAGTCAGGGAACCACACGGACGACTGCCGTAACAACAGCCACTGCGTTTCTGGAAAGTACTTTGCATGAAATTGGCAGGCCTTTGGCTTCGTTTTTTTTAATGCTATAGGCCCTACTACGTTTTGAAAAAGAATCCGAAGCTTCAACTTCAACAAAGAAACTCCAATCTGTGTTTTCAGCTTTGGGATACCAGAGTCGAAGCCGGAGCTGAAGCCTAAGCCGGGTTTTGGAAGCTCATACCCTTTTGGAAGGTCATATACCCTAATGCCATAGGAAGCTCATACACTGTAAAAACTGTGCTCACATCATGTACATGGATGAAGTATGTTGAGGCACACGGTGCACGAAACGTGCGTACGAGGTGATGCTCACTTTCACTCCATGTGCTTGAGGTACAGTAAACAGGGAGATGTTCTTGTACATGAAGCACTTCATGCACCTCATGCGACTTTTGCTCAAGTGATTACAATGCCACATGTGCTTGAGCTACAGTATTTCATGTGAATGAAGTACAGTAGGTGCCTCAAGTGTTCATGATTCTGAGACAAATACGTGCCATTGCAGAAGTGCATGAGGTGCAGTTCGTTTTTACAGTGTACCCTTTGCATGCCATTGATACATTGATATAGCTTACGAGGACTATTTGATGCTTCACAGAATTCATCGAGATCCTTCAGTTTTTCTCCATCGGCGGGGAGACGGCAGACGACCACGACCACGACGAGGACCACGACCACGATCACGCACGCAGGCGCAGAGGTGCACGTGACCAGGCTGAGCCGGAGCTACGGAGGCGGAGCGCTGACGACCACGACCACGACGATGACGAGGACCACGACCACGATCACGCGCGCAGGCGCAGAGGTGCACGTGACCAGGCTGAGCCTATGCTACGGAGGCGGAGCGCTGACGACAGCGACCACGACCACGACGATGACGAGGACCACGACCACGATCACGCACGCAGGCGCAGAGGTGCACGTGACCAGGCTGAGCCGGAGCTACGGAGGCGGAGCGCTGACGACCACGACCACGACGATGACGAGGACCACGACCACGATCACGCGCGCAGGCGCAGAGGTGCACGTGACCAGGCTGAGCCTATGCTACGGAGGCGGAGCGCTGACGACAGCGACCACGACCACGACGATGACGAGGACCACGACCACGATCACGCGCGCAGGCGCAGAGGTGCACGTGACCAGGCTGAGCCGGAGCTACGGAGGCGAAGCGCTGACGACCACGACCACGACGATGACGAGGACCACGACCACGATCACGCGCGCAGGCGCAGAGGTGCACGTGACCAGGCTAAGCCGGAGCTACGGAGGCGGAGCGCTGACGACCACGACGATGACGAGGACCACGATCACAAGCGCAGGCGCAGAGGTGCACGTGACCAGGCTGAGCCGGAGCTACGGAGGCGGAGCGCTGACGACCACGACCACGACGATGACGAGGACCACGACCACGATCACAAGCGCAGGCGCAGAGGTGCACGTGACCAGGCTGAACCGGAGCTACGGAGGCGGAGCGCTGACGACCACGACCACGACCACGACGATGACCACGACGACGACGACCAGCACCAGCACCACCAGCGCCACCGGGCTACCCGTGGTGCGGACGTCCAAACGGTACGTTCGCTCTGATTCGTAGTCGTAGCATGCACCACCTAGACTGACTGCAGCAACTACTGACGGCCATGAGCTGATGAAGAGAAGGATGACGATGACGGTGATGATGATCGTGTTGATCCCAGATTCCGGTGAAGATGAGGATGATGATGGTGGTGGTAATGATGGTGGTGGTGTTGATGCTGATGAAGATAAGGATGATGGTGATGATGGTGGTGGTGATGGTGGTGATGATGATGGTGGTGATGATGGTGATGATGGTGGTGGTAATGGTGGGGATGGTGATGATGATGGTGATGATGAAAATGATGATGGTGGTGGTGGTAATGGTTGCGATGATGGTGGTGTTGCTGCCGATGTAGAGAAGGATGACGGTGGTGGTGATGCCAGATTCCGATGAAGTTGAGGATGATGATGGTGATAATGGTGATGATTGTTTTTTTTTCCTTCAGAGGAGCAGAGGCGCACGTGACCTCGCCGCCCGAATCCTGGAGTCCGCGCCTGGCAGGCAGCGACGAAGCGTCGACGGCGTGAACGACCCTGAACACGACCACGACCACGACCACGACCACGACCACGACCACGAACACGACCACGAGCCCCACGAGCCGGAAAGCAACATGGACGTCCACTCGGTACGTTCACTCTTAATCGTGGTCGTCGAACCATCTTGGCTGCTTGCCAACCGGGTGCTGTGGACAACCAGGTGTCAATTTCACAGTGCTGCCTTCGCACGGAAATTCGCTTTTGCACGAAAAGTCATGATTAAGAAGACCACCTTACAAACCAGAAAATAATTTTTGCTTAATAAAATTCTGACGCTGATGTTGATGCTCATGTTGATGCTGATGCTGATGCTGATGCTGATGCTGATGTTGATGCTGATGCTGATGCTGATGCTGATGCTGATGCTGAAAAACATGATGCTGATGCTGATGCTGATGCTGATGCTGATGCTGATGCTGATGCTGATGCTGTTGCTGATGCTGATGCTGATGCTGATGCTGATGCTGATGCTGATGCTGATGTTGATGTTGATGTTGATGTTGATGTTGATGTTGATGTTGATGCTGATGCTGTTGCTGATGTTGATGCTGATGCTGATGCTGTTGCTGATGCTGATGCTGATGTTGATGTTGATGCTGATGCTGAAAAACATGATGCTGATGCTGATGCTGATGCTGATGCTGATGCTGATGCTGACGCTGTTGCTGATGCTGATGCTGATGTTGATCCTAATGCTGATGCTGATGCTGATGCTGATGCTGATGCTGATGCTGATGCTGATGGCGATGCTGATGCTGATGCTGATGCTGATGCTGATGCTGATGCTGATGCTGATGCTGATGCTGATGCTGATGCTGATGCTGATGCTGATGCTGATGCTGATGCTGATGCTGATGCTGATGCTGTTGCTGATGATGATGCTGATGCTGATGCTGATGCTGATGCTGATGTTGATGTTGATGTTGATGCTGATGCTGATGTTGATGCTGATGCTGATGCTGATGCTGATGTTGATGCTGATGCTGATGCTGATGCTGATGCTGATGTTGATGTTGATGTTGATGCTGATGCTGATGCTGATGCTGATGCTGATGCTGATGTTGATGCTGATGCTGATGTTGATGGTGATGCTGATGCTGATGCTGATGCTGATGCTGATGCTCATGTTGATGCTGATGCTGATGCTGATGCTGATGCTGATGCTGATGCTGATGTTGATGTTGATGTTGATGCTGATGCTGATGCTGATGCTGATGCTGATGATGATGCTGATGCTGATGCTGTTGCTGATGCTGACGATGACGCTGATGCTTAAAAACATGATGCTGATGTTGATATTGATGCTGATGCTGATGCTGATGCTGATGCTGATGCTGATTCTGATGCTGATGCTGATGCTGATGCTGTTGATGTTGATGTTGACACTGCAGTGCTTCTCTGTGGACGAGCTTCTGGAGTTGGTGGAGGCCAATCACAGTGTGGGTGTGACCAGGGAGCAGTTTTTGCAGCTCGGCCCAGTCATCATCCAGCAGGCCATCAGTGGAGCGTGCCAACACGTTGAAGCACCACTGGCTAGTGAGCCCAGCACGGCCCAGGGTAAGGTGGATCGGCCCCCTACTCTGCTGCTCGGTCTTTGGGGGTTTGGAATTGGGTTTGTTGTTGTTGTTGGTGGGTTTTTTTTGGGGGAGGGGTGATTTTTGGCTCTGTGTGTTAGATTGTTGTTCGGATCTTGGGTTCTGGCAGGGCTCTGAGGTCGGTTTTGGGTTTTGGCTCAGACTGGATTTGGGGTTTTGGTTTGGGCTTGGGCTCTGGATTTTGTTCGGGTTAGGGTTAGGTTTGGGGTTGGAGTTGCGGTTCAGGTTACGGTAAGAGTTTGGGTTCGGGTTTCGGGTAAGGGTTCAGGTTTTGTGTTATGGTTCGGGGATTTGTTTGGGGAACAGTTAGTGATGTTGGTCAGGCTCTGTTTTGGGTTGTTCTGGTCGTGATTCTGGTTGTGGTTCGGGTCGTGGTTGGGGTCGTGGTTGTGGGTTCGAATTCTGGTTCGGCTTTTTGGCTTTGGTTCACGCGATTGGGGTAAAAAAAAAGGTGTGTGGTCAGGTGTGGGCTCGGACTCGTGCTCCGGCCTGCTCGTTCTCGGGTTCTGGCTCGGGGTCGGACTTGATCGTGCTGATCACGCTCGGGCTCGGGTTTGGGGTCGGGCTATGGCTTGAGCTTCGACTTGCGCAGGGCTAATTCTTGCTTGGAAGTAGAGTCGAACTCATCGTCCAAACGCTGAAACCACAGTGCGGGGTCCTGGTTTGTTTGTTCCGCGCTCTTCCCAAAGACACCCATGCATTTTTAAACGAAACGGTTCACGAAAATTGGTAACTAGTGATCTGAGTAAAAGAAAAAAAATGTCTGTCTTACAGTGTGGGGCTACGGCATCCTGGTTTGTTATGAAGAGTGTTTCCGTGCTCTTCCCAAAGACACCCATGCATTTTTAAACGAAACAGGTTCACGAACATTGGTAACAAGTAAAAGAGTAAAAGAGAGAAAAAAAAATTCTGTCTTACAGTGTGGGGCTACGGCATCCTGGTTTGTTATGAAGAGTGTTTCCGTGCTCTTCCCAAAGACACCCATGCATATTTAAATGAAACGGTTCACGAAAATTGGTAACTGATCTGAGTAAAAGAGACCAAAAAAATGTCTTGTCTTACAGTGTGGGGCTACGGCATCCTGGCAGTCTTCCTCATCAGCCTGTGTGCGATCGCTGGAGTGGCATTCCTGCCCTGCCTGGACACCGTCGTGTACGGCCGGGTCTTGCAGATGATGATGGCCCTGGCCGTAGCTACACTGGTCGGTGATGCTCTTCTCCACCTCATCCCGCAGGTAGGTCCTCCCATCCCGACAGCACTGCGGCCTGTCCAAGGAAGGGGAAGGGGGTGCCCAATTTCCGGACACTGCAAAGTTGGGACAAACAAAGTGATAACACTGATTGAGAGTGACTTAAAATGAAAGAAGTCAATACAAAAACTGTTGCAAACTGCTCACAGACTCAAATGACCTGCAATATATCAATCTCAAAAGTAAGAGGGCCTGACGTTTCGATCCTAGCAGGTCCTTTCGCAAAGGTCCAGCTAGGATCGAAACGTCATCAGGCCCTCTTACTTTTGAGATTAAAAGAAAAGAAGGTGAGAAAGTATGTGGCAGTTCATATCAGCCGAGGCTTGTAGACAACAACCTTTAAAGACAATTAGATGGAAGTACAAAAACAGTTCAGACAGATAAGGTGACACAGGAAAAACAGTACAACTACACTGGATAATCAATACAACAAAATAGCTATGATAATTTTATACACCGTATACAGTATTGAATAAATAGAAGAGATGTGGGAGGATAAGGGCTATGCACCAGGACATTCCACAGCGGGGTTTTTGTGGTGTCCTGTGGTATGTGAGCCTACACCCCTGTGGGCACTGTGGTAAATTGCGGTATACAGTGTGTGTTCTGTGCGGGATGTGCAAAGCGTTAGGGTTAATAGAGAAAGCGTTGGTTACAACTAGTAGAGTTGGCAGTAAGATGGCATCTAAACACTCACCCGAAGTCAATGATTCCTTTCTGACCGTGTTTCCTCGGAAAGGCCGTGGGTCTGCACGCCCACGACGTGACGGCCGGTGACTCGCACGCCAGCCACGGAGCCGGCTCGGAGGAGCTGGCCTACATCTGGAAGTGCTTCGTGGTGGTGGCCGCCGTCTACGCCTTCTTCCTCTTCGAGTCCACCATGACGATGTTCGGGGTAAGCGTTCGGATTGAGAGAGTCTTGGATTCTGCGCTGCTCTGCCTCACTTGAGCTGCCCGGCCCTGCTCTGACCTTCCACGCCTTGTCCTGCCCTGCATCACCCTGCCATGTCCTATACCTGCCCTGCCCTGCCTTTCCTTGCTCTTCCTTGCCCTGCCTTGCTCTTCCTTGCCCTGCCCTGCCCTGCCCTGCTCTTCCCTGCCCTGCTCTGCCCTGCTCTTCCCTGCCCTGCCCTGTCCTGCCCTGTCCTGCCCTGCCCTGTCCTATCCTGTCCTACCCTGCCCTGCCCTGCCCTGTCCTACCCTGCCCTACCCTGCCCTGCCCTGCCCTGTCCTACCCTGCCCTATCCTGCCCTGCCCTGCCCTGCCCTGCCCTGCCCTGTCCTGCCCTGTCCTGCCCTGCCCTGCCCTGCCCTGCCCTGCCCTGTCCTGCCCTACTCTGCCCTTCCGTCTTGCCCTGCCCTGCCCGCTCTGCCCTGCTCTGCTCTGCCCTGTCTTGTCCTGCCCTTCCTGCCTTGCCCTGCCATGCCCTGCCCTGCTCTGCTCTGCTCTGCTCTGCTCTGCCCTGCCCTACCCTGACAATGGAGGTCATTTTTAATCATGGTGGCATCGTGGCACGGTTCCTGCTATCATTGGATGGATCTGCAGGGCGGCCATTCGCACTCTGTCCAGCCCGATGGTGACCCGACCGCACGCAAGCGCGCCAGCTCCAGCCTGAGCCTGAAGAAGGCCGTCGACGGGTCCTTCAGGAAGTCCCCGTCCAAGATAGAGCTGGGGGCGGCGGAGGAGACCAACGTGGACTCTGAGGATCCGGAGGGGGCGAACTCGCACAGCCAGCGGAAGACCTGCTTCGGTGAGTGGACACAACGAGGAGAAGATAAGGGTGACGCAGGAGGAGATACTAGTGGAGGGAGAAGGAAGATGGATAGGGAGGAGGGATGTGGAGAGGAAGGGGAGGGAGAGGGATGAGGACGGAGGGAGAGAGAGAGAGAGAAATGAGAAGGGGAGAAGTAGGAGGATGGAGAGGGAGAGGGAGAGAGAGAGGGAGGATGGAGAGGGAGATTGAGAGAAGGAAGAGGGATAGGAAAGAGGGATGTGGAGAAGGAGGGGATGGAGAGGGAGAGGGAGAGGGAGGAGGACGGAGGGAGAGAGAGAGAAATGAGAAGGGGAGAAGAAGGGGGACGGAGAGGGAGAGAGAGAGGGAGGATGGAGAGGTAGATTGAGAGAAGGAAGAGGGATAGGAAAGAGGGATGTGGAAAAGGAGGGGATGGAGAGGGAGAGGGAGGAGGACGGAGGGGGAGAGAGAAATGAGAAGGGGAGAAGTAGGGGGACAGAGAGGGAGAGAGAGAGGGAGGATTGAGAGGTAGATTGAGAGAAGGAAGAGGGATAGGAAAGAGGAGAAGGAGGGGATGGAGAGGGAGAGGGAGAGGGAGGATGGAGAGGGAAATTGAGAGATAGAAGGGAGAAGAGTATACATACATGTATGGGGGACAGGAGGGAGAAGGGGAGGGAGAGGGGACATGAGGAGGCAGAGGGAAAGAGAGTTGGGAGAGGGAGGGTGGAGTAGGAGAGATAGAAAGGGGGAAAGGAGAAGAGGGAGTGCGGGGGAGAGAGGAGGGGGTTTGGAGGGGAGGAGGGAGATGAAGAATGGGAAGGGAGAGGGAGCAGGAGGGAGTGAGAAAGGGATACTGTATAGGACTAGGAGCAAGAGCAAGGGAATGAAGAGAAAGTAACATCAAGAAGGACAGGGAGAAGATACAGAAAGCAATGGAAAGAAGGAAGCGAAGAAGAAAGCTATGCATCATTAATCCAGCGGGAAAAGGGAGAACTGAGAGGAATCAACAAAATGGAACCATTTTACCTGTAGAGGGGATCTGTTCACGATGACAAGAAGGATACCACATGAAAGAGTAAGAAGAAATGGGACACAAATAGGTGAGCTGTCCGACAGAAGTAGTGATTGAGTTGAGTGAATGTTCTTTTAGTGGTTAAATGGCTGTGCGTGGTTCGATGCAACATAGTCCGAGTAACTTGGACCCGACAAGTCACCCTTTTTTGTATCGAATTTTGAAGTTTTGAGATTCGGGTGACAGTCACCCGAATCTCAAAATTGTGACCCGGCACAACGACATGAGGAATATCCCACCAAAACATATTTTGAGTAAACAACGCCTGAAGTTAAAGTATCTTCACAATTCGATTACAAATCAATTTGGTTTTTTTTTTTTCTTCAGAAATTTGAAGTATTAGAGGATATTATTTTGATATCATTCGAAAGCTAATGGTATAATCTTTCACATTATTAGAAAACCTCAAATTCTCAAAAGTGGGGTTATTCCTCATTATGCTGTGCCGGGTCACAATTTCAAAATTCGATACAAAAAAGAGTGACTTGTAGGGTCCAAGTTACTCGGACTAGATGCAACACAGCCACAGACGTAGCCCATTGTGTTGTGACGTGACCTTCCGTCTTTCTGCTCTCACCGCAGGCATGGGCACCCTGCCCTTCATGATCGTCATCGGTGACGGACTGCACAACTTGGGCGATGGGCTGGCCATCGGGGCTGCCTTCGCCACTAGCCTGGGAGCGGGGCTGTCCACCAGCATTGCCGTGCTGTGCCACGAGTTGCCCCACGAGCTAGGTGAGTCACGGCCCGCTCGGGATCGGAAAGTACGGGAAGCACTATCTGGGCTCCAGCAGGGCAGGTCATGAATAATTCAACATTATTGACGTATAAGAACAACTTGAGAAGCAATATCTGGGCTCCAGCCGGGTAGATCATGAATAATTCAACATTATGACGTATATGATACTGCACAATGTACAGTGTACATGTACCTATTAAGATAGTCACTTCACTTCTACGTCACTTTGTTGAATTATTCATGAGCTACCCGGCTGAAGCCCAGATAGTGCTTCCCTCTGGGAACCAGCCTAAGTCATAGGCCGTTTTCGAAATGAAGGCTTGGGCTCGGGCTCAGGCTTCGTCTCCGTCTGACACAACCTGAAAATCCAGGTTGTGGTTTGTGTCCGAATTCAAAGGTTTGTTGGCTTGATAGGTACAAGGTATTCACCCAGAAACTGGGGCCAAAGGATTGTTTTTAGATGGGAATCTCCCATCAAGGAATATCAAGGAATGAGGAATATCCCATCAAAACACTTTTTGAGTAAACAACGCCTAAAGTCAAATTAGCTATCTCCTCAATTCGATTATATATATGTGACCCGGCACAACGACATGAGGAATATCCCACCAAAACACCTTTTGAGTAAACAACGCCTGAAGTTAAAGTTTTCTCACAATTTGATTGCAATTTTTTTTTTTTTTTAGAGGATTAGAGGATATTATATTTTGATATCATTTAAAAGCTAATGGTATACTCTTTCACATCATTAGAAAACCTCAAAATCTCAAAAGTGGGGTTATTCCTCATTATGCTGTACCGGTGTGACAGTCTAAAATGGGTGGCATGATCAAATGGGTGGGCTGCCATATATGGGCAATCGGGTTAGCGTAAAGGGCGCCCGCACGCGCTCAGTTCACCCACCCATCTTAGCACGCCGCCTATTTCGCCTATTTCAGCAGGTTGTCGCTACGTGCTCAGATGGGCGGTGACGTCACCCACCCATTTTAGCACGGCCACCCACTTGAGATCGTGACACCGGGAAGATTGGGAAAACATTGATGTCCACCGATTTTCCGTCTAATTTTACACAATTTGTACATGTCATGAAATGATCCTCATGTTGAAATCTTACGGTCTGGAATGCTGTACTTCTCGAGGAATCTTCACAACTCGCTCTCTCTCTCTCTCTCTCGTTTCTAGGCGACTTTGCCGTGCTGCTCAACTCCGGGCTGAGTTTCCGCAAGGCAATCGTCCTGAATGTGCTGTCGGCCATGATGGCCTTCGTGGGCCTCTGTATCGGCATACCGCTGGCTGCCAACCAGGGAGCCCGCGAGTGGATCTTCGCCGTGGCGGCCGGAATGTTCCTCTACGTCGCCCTGGTGGACATGGTAAGTGGCCGGCCGTTGGTATAGACCTGGGGCCAATTTCATAGAGCCGCTTAAGCGACAAAATGTGCTTAAGCGCAAAAACTCATGAACTACAAGATCCCCTTGCCGTCCCAAACTTCACTTTTGTTTCACGCTAAGTAAAGAAGAGTGGAAAACAAGTCAAAAGCAATGAACATCACATCACCGGGCAGTTTGTAATCCTGCTTACACGAGGAAGACCTTTTCTGCTTAGCAGATTTTCACGCTTAAGCGGCTCTATGAAATTGGGCCCTGGTGTCATGCCAAATAGTGTCCCCTGCCAAATAGCGTCCACTCATTAGCATACTGATCGCTGATTGGTAATTAGCGTTAGGGATAGAGTTAGGGTTAGGATTATGATTAGGGTCGTTAGGGTTAGGGTTATGCACAGCTGACTTAAGCTTATAGTAACGGCGGTGACGTGCTCATGTGTGTTATCCAAGATGGCCGATAAACAAAACCGTGACGTCATCGAAGACGGTGTCATGCCAAATAGTGTCCCCTGCCAAATAGTGTCCACTCATTAGCATACTGACACTATGAACATCTACACCGTGAAAGAGGGGTGAAAATGTCATTTCGCGGTGAAAATTCCCTGTGAATTCACTGTGCAATTTACAGTGAATTCATCGTGGAAATAATCGCTTCTCTGACCTGATAAGGACATCTTCAGGTCACTAAAGAGACCGTGAAAAAAACCGTGAATATCTAGGGTGGCAAGCTCCAGCCTTAAGGGATTCAATTCAAATACCAGTAGGGATCACTAGCTCCCATAGATTAGAGGTACTGTATGGTATCCTTGTAACTGTCACTCCAAGATACTTCTAAATTGCCTCTAGCCATTTACCACCAGGTGAGACCATTGGTGGCTAAATGTTTGCCATGAAATAGAGGTGAAAACACGATGAATTTTCTTTTCACGGCTAAATGACATTTTCACCCCATTTTCACCGTTTAGATGTTCATAGTGTGATCGCTGATTGGTAATTAGCGTTAGGGATAGAGTTAGGGTTAGGATTAGGATTAGGGTCGTTAGGGTTAGGATTTGGATTATGATTGGGATTAGGGTTAGGGTTAGGATAAGGGTTGTTTGGGTTAGGGTTAGCGTTACGGTTACAGGTAGGGTATGATATCACAGGCATCTAAAAACAAGCGTTTGCCCCCAGTTTCTTGGTGAATACTATGGCCGTTTACGAAATGAAGGCTAGGCTCAGGCTTCGTCTCCGTCTGACAAAACCTGAAAAACCAGGTTATGGTTTGTTTCCGAATTTGAAGGTTTGTCGGCTTGATAGCAACATAGGTCGTTTTCGAAATTGAAGGCTTAGGCTCGGGCTTAGGCTTGGGTAATTTTTCTCTTACTCGTTATGATAATGTCACAGGCATCTAAAAACAAGCGTTTGGCCCCAGTTTCCTGGTGATTGCTCTGTACCTATCAAGCCAACAACCTTTCACATTTGGAAACAAACCACAACCTGGTTGTTCAGGTTTTGCCAGACGGAGACAATAATCATAGGCCACTGGGTGATTAGAAATGAAATTTTAAGGTCAAATAAGTCCAAGGTTTACGATCATTGTTTCCCCTTCATTATGTTTGATTTCTAGAGCAGTTTTACAAACTTCACTCCTGTTTATTATCTATTTTTTTTTCAGCTTCCAGAGATCATCCACCACGATATGAAAAACAAAGGACTCATCTTCCTTCTGCACAACATCGGCTTCTGGATTGGCGGCGGAATCATGCTAACCATTGCCCTGTACGAAGATAGTATTAACATCACCCTTTAAGATACAAAGCTATCATTACCCACACCGCTGCCGGCCACCTTACAAGTGGCTATGACCGACACTCTTTTTAACCGAAACTTCTGCCCGAGCTGCCTGAAAATTTTCTCATCAGGCATCGGGCAAAGCACTGGGCACTCAGTGCTTATTACATTACACTGAGAAGGGCAAGCCATCATTGAATTAATTTCAAACAGAAACCTGTGGAATTAATCAATGAGAGTACACTTTGGGTCATATACAAAAATGTTGCAAAAATGCAAATCTCAAAATTTTGGGGGACTGACGTTTCGATCATATAGCAGGACCTTTATCAGGGGGAGGGAGAGATAGAAGGGAGACGAGGGAGTGGGGAGAGAGGAGGGAGAAGACTAGGGAGAGGGAAAAGGGGGCAGGGGGAAGGAGGGGGGGAGGAGGAGGGGGACAGAGTAGGAGAAGTAGGAGAAGGAGGAAGGAAAATGCAAATCTCAAAAGTTACAGGCCCTGACGTTTCGATCCTAGCAGGACCTTATCCAAGGCAAAGGCTCTGCCTTTGAGGAAGGTCCAGCTAGGATCGAAACGTCAGGCCCTCTAACTTTTAAGATTGATGTATCGCAGGTCATTCTAGTCAGTGAGAAGTTTGCAACAGTTTGTTGTATTAATTAACTTTCTGCTTATAATTTTATTAGAAATATGGTTTGAATATCATGTCGATTACCCAATCATCTCCATGACAATAATTATTATGTCATATCTATCTATCACAACTGGGTCAGAATCTCTCGGAGATAGATCGTTACATATCGCTTATTAATTATTGTGAAACGTCCCTAATTGACATCAGAAATACTTCTTCTATCATTATTTTTTGGGGGCTCGAATAGCTTTGTTCTCATGAATCGTGTCTCGCTTTGATTTGCTTATGTAAATGCACTTCATAGATATCCGTTATTGTTGTAAAATTATCGGTAGTTTAATGTTTAGCAAAACAGATGATAACCGTAGTTGTTTTTATAACAAGATAGCAGGGTTCTTCAAAACCAAAGTTCACACGAGGTTTATAAATATTTAATCAGGGTTAATGTTATTGGGAATTCGAAAGCAAATGACTGCGCTAATATACATTCCGAGTGTGGAAGAGAGGTCGTATATTTTGTATTGGTTTGGATGAAGTTATTTCTTTGATATTTCAATTGATGGTGTTTCGGGACCCTAAGAAAAATAATGTTCAGATTAATCGTTTATATTCAGCTGATCGTTCTTGTACCACCTTTTAAATAAACGGGGTGTTATTTCATCGTATCTGCATTAGATGCGCATGGACAAATACTCGTTATTTTTGTATTCACTCTTGAAAGACTTGTTAGTCTGTATGGCATCCGTTCGTCTCGAGAGACGATGGTGTAGCGCTACTTGGTTGACTTACAGCTTCTGGAATGGCTGTAGAGTCCCACTCTGGAGTGGCAGTCTCTAGAGCACTTCTTACAGATGTAGGAGGTTGGTGCTAAATCAGATTCTGAGGCAGATACTGCCCTTGCCTTCCTCCTAGCTCTCTTGTCAGCAAGTTGAACAAGTTGAACTCTTGAAAGACTAGTTATTGATTAGTTATTGACTTGGAAGCTCAGTTATTGATTATACTTCACATTACATAATCATAAACCCCAATCTTTGAGCTGCGGTCCAAGTATAATTCTCAAACAAGTGTCTTGTAAACGTTTCAAGCGTCAACGTGAACTCTACTTTTTTTAAATTGTATTTTTCAATTGTGTATCTAATGATAATTTCTTGGACTCGTTTAGTTCTGCAACGTGTATAAATTGTGGGTATTGCGAAATCCGCTGTCTCGATAAAAGAAAATTTATACAAAGTTAGCATTTGGCTTCATAATTTTATACTGAATTCAATAAAGTTACTAATGGGCCCAAAATCCCCTTAATCTTACGTGATAATATTTTAAACTATTAGAAGAGAAATTGTGTTTACTCCCGGTATGCTTAGGGCTATCCGATTTTATTGCTTTGGAATTGGTGTTAATCCGTGACGATTTTTAATAAAGTATCTGCACAAGCCTTTTGAAAAGATTTCTTTTAATCATTCCTCCCATTTGTACTTGTAGTTCATTTGGCTGCATATTAATGTTTACCTGACGGGTCAAAAGGTATAGGGCCTACGGTCACTGAGGAATCAAAGTAATACATAGAAACATCGAAGCAAACTGCCAAGGGACTTACATGAAAAAAGGTACTCTACAGTATACCAGGAATGGCCATAGGACGACCAGCACACGACCCTTCCAGCACCTAATTGAGTGGGCGGATTGCCCTCGCAAAGTAAGCATATGATAATGTAAGTCCTAATTCCAGTCCCTAGTGTTCACCCCAGCCATGCCCCTGTGGACCAAGTCCGGTAGTGACCAACCCCATAGGCATTTGAAGGTCTCCTATGACATCATGGGTATGGTCACTGTTCTATAGAAAGAGTGTCCAAGACAAAAACATGCCTCTATTAGGAAAACCACCTCATCATCCATTATTCATTATTCAGTCCCCTATAGTTTCTCATCCAACCCCGTCCCTTGTTCAACATTTAATAATTTAAGGTGATATACAATAATGTTGCAAACTGCTTACTGACTAAAATAATCAAAATGTAAATCTTAAAATTTAGTGGGCCTGACGTTTCGATCCTAGCAGGACCTTTCTCAAAGGCAGAGTGACAAGGACAGCCTTTGAGAAAGGTCCTGCTAGGATCGAAACGTCAGGCCCAATAAATTTTAAGATTTAATAATTTAACTATAATTGCATATTCAGTAAATGATAGAAACAAATCCTTTTTAGGTATTACCCCATTCTGAGTCCATTATCCATGTATAAAAGAAAGGTCCCATCCCCTTCCAAGTTAGATTTCTCCACCTTGCCTCCTTCTGCTGGCCAAACCTCGAGCAGTCAAGTTAGTCTGGGTTTCTAATAAACCACCCATCGACCCAATCTTGATGCTTCGTAGTCTCCTTTGCTATCTGTGGTGCTCGGTCTATTTCTACCGCCAAGTAACACTTCTCCACCTAGGCCTAGAGATCTAGCGGTATATTAAACCACGTCAAAGTGTTACAATAAGACTTGTACAAGTTTAGTATTTGCTTTTCGCTGCGATCGGTCCATTGGTTTGTACACTATGGTTTGTAAATGCAGTCCTGGTGCGTTGGGAGTGCAACGCTGTTTTGATACTGTGGGCAAATTTTATGTGCATTAAACCCATTCGGAGTTCAGGTGACCAGAGTACTTGATGGTAAGAGCGCTGGTACGCAAAACCACATGGCCTAGGTTCGAGTTTCGGTCCGGTCCAAATTTCCTTTGCCATTTTTTCAAGACTTTTAAATTCAATTAAGTTAAATCGATCGCGACCTCAGACCATCAAGAGGGCAAGCACTCGCCGTCGTAAATCCACTAAAAAATAAACGCAGTGGCTGTTGTTACGGCAGTCGTCCGTGTGGTTCCCTGACTTCACAGTATTTGTCAGGATGTTTAGCTCATGGAACCAGACTATGAGCTAATAGACTGGTTCAACTAGCCTGCAATGCTGACGAAATACAATCAAGTCAGGGAACCACACGGACGACTGCCGTAACAACAGCCACTGCGAAAAATAATACCCCGTTCATTATGCGAGATGCCGAGCATTCATGCTTGTAGCAGAGAGACTCGTGTTCATTCGCCGGATATTAATACTGAGGCAGGTTGTCATGGTTTCGGATTATAATTGGCGATTCGGCACTGCAATAAATCAATGCTTCCGCCTAGTGCAATTAACTTTAATTGCATTATTTGCATTGCTCGCTGAGTGGAGGCTATGGAAGTCCCTCAACAGACTGCGCACAGAAATGGGTCGTAGCAAAGCCAAGCTGAGCAAGTGGGGGCTATGCTGATGTGGCCGATCCAACCTGTGAATGCGGTGTTTCAGAGCAGACAATGCAACATCTACTGAGATGTCCCACTCCTGGAGGATGAGTGCTGCCTAGAAGATCTGGCAAGTGCGAATAGGAAGGCCCTCAGCTGCGCAAGAGCCTGGCCCGACATTGGAACCAAATCAGAGATGATGGACACGAAAGAAGAATTGCTCGCCGATGACCTGTTTCAAATTGATAGTTTCTAGGCTCTGTCTTGGTTCGTCTGCGCTAACGTCGTACGTAATGGCGGCGATTAGTCGAGGCAACCTTTTCGTGGCTTTCGTGGCCTGAATGCGATCAGATAATACCCTGTGCGTATTTTTTCATCTCTGCATCTCCGACATAATTTATTTTATGCTGAACGCTTCCCCGATACGCTACCGCACAACGCATGGGTCCTTTTTTTTTTACGTGATCTCGACATACCAAAATACCCAAAAGCTGATCTGATTACAATTATTACAGCATATATCTCCGGATATGCAATTATAGATTTATAAATATGGCTACATGTATATGAAAAAGTTAAAAGCGGGAAAAATCAAAATAAAGCAACTAAAATGTAACCAGCCGTGCTTATTTGAAAGAGTTATTTACGAAAATATTTACCAACCGACTACAATGATCAAAATGCAAATCTTATCAATTCAATTTTTATAAACAGAAAGATTTTGCTAGGATCGAAACGTCAGGCCCTTGAGATTTTTTTAGTTGGCTTTTTCGCCGCTTCTGGCCAAGCAAAACACTAATGTTTTGGTTATGAAATTACTTTAATGTCTTCTTGTCGCCAAAATCCCACGGACTTTGTACCGACGATTATTATGCATGGGATTTTCAACACTTATCATTCCCCTTCAAGCATTACGCGCGTATAGTTAAAGTAAACAAATGCACCAGCGTAATGCCATACCACGCATTCAATGCAATATTACCGCCAAGGCCATACCACGTAAGAGCGTATTTCCTCGCACGCTAATTGAAACCTATTGTGCTAGTACCTATTGTGCTAGTCTGGAGTCGTGGGCGTATACTAATGGAAATGGGCAGTCCACGATATGATGTTCGCACAACGTTTTACTTCGTTCGTACGTGCAATGAAGATTATGTAATATAAAATAATCTGACTACCTTGACCGTATCACATGTCACGGTAGGACGTGCTGGTCTAACGTCTCAGCTTTATCAAGCCATCGGGCTGTCTGCTCAGGACTACACGTCACAGCTGCGTCACTACGCCAGGGACCAATCAGAGCGCGATATGCAGACTCTCTCCTCTCGTTGTATGCGCATTGATATTACAGGCGTAAATCGTCGGCGTGATTACTCGTATGCATCACTATAATATGTTTCTTGGCAAATATGACACATAGAATCCGACTTTTGTATTCACTGAATTATGCAAGTCACTGCACCATGTACTAATGACTGTAAATTCAGATTGGTAGATTTTAAAATCAAATATTTGGTATTGAGAATTTGGTTCAGAATCTTGCGAAGCGCTGCATAATATATCCAAATTAAGCTCATCTCTAAGGATTTTTACATGCTTTAATACTGAATTAATTTAATGCTGAATCAATATCGGTCCGTTGAACTGTATGTAAAGGCAGTCCTGATACATTGGGAGTGTCACGCTGTTTTAATACCATGGGCAAATGGTATTCCCATTGGCTGTTCTGGTGACCACAGAAATTGATGACGTCATCATTCGAGGACGGGAACCAATCAGCAAGCCGCACGCAGCCTACGCGCGCTCCACACGAACGCGCTGCAGTAGCAGAAACAACAGCGTGTGGCTGTCGTGTGTGCATCCCATGCATATTTTTGCGTGCAATGTCGTGAACAAGCATCGGTCTATTTCAATAGGATCACTTGGTTTTGCAAGAGAACTACAACTGCATAGGTTCACATGCTGTAGCTGGCTGTGTATGTAAAGTCGACCTTGATCATCGCTGTGGACTTGTTCGCCAATTTCTTGGCGTTTTCACTGACTTTAAGAATCGCATCACTGCCATCGATCAGAAGCTTTGCTTGTGCGCCGTACATCACCAGTTCATGACTATGGCGATATTCCGTGCTATTTGCGATCTGTACTACATCCTTCACTTCACACTGACGACAGTCGCAGTTACGTCTGTAGCCGGGAGTCATTTTGCCGTTCGTAGCAGAACATTTCATGCAGCTGAGAATCGGGCCTTGGAAGGGTTCGTGTACTCCGATACAATTGCAACTTCCCTTTCCTTTTGTGGAATCAGTTGCTTGAGAAATGACTACTGCCAGTCCCTCAACTTCTTCGAAGACAACAAACGCTGCCAGTTGAGCAATGCCACTCGCGACGGTCATGACACCGATTTCACCGAAATTCTGGGCAGCGTGTACCTCGATGTGAGCGACGACACCCCTATCTACTCAGTGTCCGATGACATGTACTGCAACAATCGAAGAAGCTGCAAGATGATCTTCAGCACTGGGTACAGGTCCACCGGCCACAGCGGCATGTACACCATATACCCACACGGATCCTGCGACAGCGCTATCCGAGTCTACTGCGACATGGAACTGGACGGCGGCGGTTGGACCGTGTTCCAGAGGCGCCAAGACGGCAGCGTGGACTTCTACCGCGACTGGGCAGACTACCGGGCCGGCTTCGGTAACCTGTCGGGTGAGTTCTGGCTGGGCAACGACAACTTAGTGGCTCTGACGTCGGACGATTCTCGAGGAACTTGGGAGATACGATTTGATTTGTGGGACTGGGAAGACAACACGGCATGGGCAAGGTATGAGAATTTTAAAATATTAGGGACAAAATACACTCTGAATGTTGGCAACTACCACGGTACCGCGGGAGATTCATTTGTACCAAGGCCAGCAAGATTCTCGACTAAAGATCAAGATAACGACGGGTCATCAAGGTCGAGTTGTGCAGTAGAACGCGGAGGGGGTTGGTGGTTCGGTTTCTGTGCATATGCCAACTTGAATGGCTTGTATTTTCAAAAAGATGAAGCAATGCAATGGGGCTTAAATTGGTACCACTGGAAAGGGAACAAATATTCCCTTAAAAATTGCACCATCAAAATGCGAGAAATAGGTATCTAAGTAGAGCGAGAAAGATATTGTTGGGTATATAACCCTTCAAAGTTCTAAGACTAAAACCACCACATGCTAGAATAAGTGTTTAATATCACAGGTAGACGGCCGTTGCATTTACATGTACATATGTAGGTCCCAGCTTTTGTAGTTGTGGAGTTCTGTGTGAAATTGCTTCATGTTTTTATTGTGCTTTTAGATTTGGACAAATGGTATGAAATGGTATGAAAAGTAACGTGATTTCTAGAGACATTTTTTTTTACATGTAACCTTTCAAAGCACTTAAAGAACCCGCCATAGGGAAAAGACAGAATGCCTTTTGAAAATCACGGGAAGGCGGTCTATGCACGTATTATACAGGTCTGTGTGAAACTGCTTCGTGTGTGTCGGCAGAACACATTAATTGGTATCTCTAAAACAAAGATGCCAATAGCAGATACATGCTGGTCCGTTGTGCGAGATCTAGAGCAGGGTACAAAATGAACCTCACACTTGTGCTGGTTACGAATTAGCAACATTAGGCCTAACAACATATTTACCTTCATGACAGTCCGTGCATCAAAGGATTGTTTGAAATATTTAGCGAAAATGGGAGATAATATTTATGCTTTTAAGAGCCTGTTCAATTACGAGGTAAAAATAGCGGCCATTTAATTTACAGAAATTAGTGTAGATCAATCCTGCTAGTTGAGAGCAAACGGGGGAGACAAAGGCCACCCACATTGGTGCCAAATGAAATGGTGGACATTCCATTAACATGTACACGGTTCTTACGACTACGTATTTTTTTTCAGAGATCAAATTATTTCCCTTTAAGTGTGTTAGGGTTTGTTCCGGTGTCTCATATTCAGGTTGTTCCCTCTCCTTGTCCTTCAACTGTAACATCAGGGTTGTAGCTGTGTCGTTCTTACGACTACGTATTTTTGTCAGAGATCAAATTATTTCCCTTTAAGTGTGTTAGGGTTTGTTCCGGTGTCTCATAATCAGGTTGTTCCCTCTCCTTGTCCTTCAACTGTAACATCAGGGTTGTAGCTGTGTCGTTAGTCTCCTTTCCAGACCGTCGTTCCCCCTTTGGTTTGTCTGGCTGCTCCTATCGCATAATTATTCTGTCTCGACAAGACTTCAGGGTCACGCTGTCGTTCGCTGACAGCCATCTTATTCATACCCGTCTCTACAAGTTGCTCTACAAGCACGGGCATTTTCGTCACCGAGGGCACCTCTATTATTTGCAAATTAGCGCGGACTTGTTCACCGTAAGAGATCCGGTCATGCACATGATTCGCTTGCATCCTTATTTATGTTCTGTGCTTTTAACAGCATCTCGTGTTTGCTATGCTAGACTTCAGGGTGTAAAACCACATTTTTCACCGTTCATAGTGTCACTATTGCTCGCGTGCGAGAATAATATCACCAGTTCACATAATATTTGGAAAATTCTGTCCATCTGCATGAGTTTTATCTCCATGAGTTTTATTTTAATTCTGTCTTATGAATATTTTGAAGAAATATTACTATTATTATCTATTGCTTCTAGATGCTTACTTTCAATATTAAATTTTTGCTTTGTGATTCATTGAAAAAAATGACTTTAGTGAATTATTGTGGATTTTTTTTCAATTCTGTCTTATGAACATTTTGTAGAAATATTATTCTCATTATCTATTGCATCTGTTTACTTTCAATATTAAATTACTGCTTTGTGATTCATTGTAAAAAGACTTAACTGTATCAAATTATTGTGAAATTTTTCAATTCTGTCTTATGAATATTTTGAAGAAATATTACTATTATTATAAATTACTTCTAGATGCTTAATTTCAATATTAAATTATTGCTTTGTGATTCATTGTAAAAAGACTTAACTTTATTGAATTATTGTGCATTTTTTTCAATTTGTCTTATGAACATTTTGAAGAAATATTATTCTTATTATCTATTGCTTCTAGATGCTTAATTTTAATATTAAATTTTTGCTTTGTGATTCATTGTTAAAAGACTTAACTGTATTGAATTATTGAGCAATTTTTTCAATTCTGTCTTATGAACATTTTGAAGAAATATTATTATTATTATCTACTGCATCTTGATGTTTACTTTCAATATTAAATTATTGCTTTGTGATTCATTGTAAAAAAAAATAACTAAATCAAATTATTGTGAATTTTTTTAATTCTGTCTTATGAACATTTTGAAGAAATATCATTATTATTATCTATTGCATCTGGATGTTTTCTTTTTTTAATATTAAATTGTTGCTTTTTGATTCATTGTAAAAAGACTTATCTGTATTGAATTATTTTGCAATTTTTGAATTCTGTCTTATGAACATTTTGAAGAAATATTACTATTATTATCTATTGCTTCTAGATGCTTACTTTCAGTATTAAATTAGTGCTTTGTGATTCTTTGTAAAAAGACTTCACTGTATTGAATTATTGTGCAACTTTTCAATTCTGTCTTATGAACATTTTGTGGTTTATTGCAAAAACAGTTTTAAATTATTTTGCCAATTATTCTGACGATTTTTAAGAATGCATGTAATAGTTGTAAAATATGCATATTTAAAATGCATGTTATACCGCACTGAGAAATAATGTATTATATTTGGCATATATTGGTCACATTCGAATGGGGAATCTGTAAAAAATTCTCACATTTACCTTATTAAAATCAAGAAAATTAGTATTGATACGGATAATTGATAACAAAAATGATTGTACAATTATTATTGATAATATATTGCATTGTGGTATTAATTTTAATTGTTAATTACTTGGGTTTTATTGTATAGGTTTTCATATTGCTTATGTGCTCTGCAAATAAAATAAAAAAAATTAAAATTAAAAAAAACAAACAATTAAATCAACAAGTAGCAATAGACGCACTATTCTTGGAATAAATTATTGCAAAGTATTTTATTGCTTAGATGAGTTTTTTAATATTTGGTATGAATCACATTTCCTTGAAAGATGAAGCATAAAGGATATTAATTGGAATATATGTGTATATGTATAAGTATGTAGAGTATTCTCAATCATCTTAATGGAACGGATATCCATATTAAAAATATGTATTAAACTGTTGAATGTTTAAATGCTAATTGCGTAGTAGATATTAGACACACGGTTTACGCTGTTAACATTTTCTGCAAATTTACTGATGGTATTTTGATAATGCATGTTATTGGAAATAATATCTTTCTTGGCAAATATGACACATAGAATCAGACTTTTGTATTCACTGAATTATGCAAGTCACGGCTCCATGTGCTAATGACTGTATAGTCAGATTGGTAGGTTTTAAACTCAAATATTTGGTATTGGTGGAAATTTCTCAACAAAAAGTACCGACAAAAAATCCAAAAGGGTCATTACTGAAGGCGAACTGAAACAAACTTAGGAAACTTTTGAAATTTCAAAATGCATATTTAGAAATGGAAATAGGAATCAGTTATTAATAAAGCATCGATGCAAGATATCCGTCTATACGTTCTTTCCTTGCCCTTTTCCTTTGTTCTTACTTGTCTGAAAACAATTGTTATAGCTTAATTGGATTAAATGTTTTTTTGGTGAAAAAAAAATCAATTTGAATTTGTACGCGAATTAATTTCTTGGTAAAATCGCACTCGTCTTTCGATTTGAACCACGCCTTCGGCATGGTATGATATTGTTATAACAATGCTCTGTTATAACAGAACATCGTTGTTGTTCTGTCTTGTCTGAAAACAATTATTACAGCTTCATTAGATTGAATGCTTTGGTAAAAAACAAGAAAGTTTTGAACATGAATTTCTACGTGGATTCAATGTTTAAGAAAATCGCACTCGTCTTTCGGAAGGACATGTCTTGGAGGGCAGAGACCCGTACGAGGGCGGGATGGAGCTTGGTATGTATGAGTAAATATTCATCGATTTCTTTGATCTGTGTTGCATTTGGTGTCTACTTGGTTGGTAATGTATGTAGGCCTATGGCTTTGAAACTGACCAAAGCTACCCTTCCCCAAGGGTACAGGCATTGTCCTAACTCTCAAGGCCAGTTTACCTGTATTTGTTTATCCAAATTTAAAACAGATGAATCTTATTTATGTGAACAACGAACTGCTGTAGCATGGCTTAAAAGAAATGATCTTCTCAATTCCGAAAGTGAATAATTATACACACGGTGAAGGCTACATAGCCAAAAATGCTGTAAGAGCTTTGCGTTCAGCGTTTGCTGAACAAGTAACTACAATAAGAAACCTTAAAATTAGTCAGAATCTCAAGAAAATTTGGTTCATATAGTCAATTTATTCAATGTCATTCGAACCATATTTTGCAATTATATACACACAACTCATACTTATATACTTATATGATAGTTAACTAAAATTTCCAAGAAAAAATCTTATCACACAACAATATAATAATTTTAAATAAATGATGTTCAAAGTAACATTATAAAGATTAAGTATGCGAGAATGTTTTTAAGTATAATTTTTAGAGGAATACACCTGAAAAAATCGAAAATTAATCAATCATACAAATATGTAGAGAACATTGCACAAGACCCTTGTAACATTTTTTGTCTTTTGCAAATGTTATAGCTTAAAAAATCACTTACAAAGTCAAGCTTTCTATTTCTGGGTATTTGTAAATACTTACAAATACAGCATTTTTGTATAAGACATTTTGATTTACTTTACAACAATTTTTGGGGGCATATGAATGACTAGAGGCCGTGATTCCTGGTGATATACTGCGTGTAAAGGTTAATGCTTCTGACTGGCGCCCCCACCACGGTAAAGACTAGCTGACTATCCCAAAAGGCCACCACAATGGTTCAGTTGGTAAGAGGAAAACCCGAGGTCTTTGGTTGAAATCCTTGTGCAGTAAAAGTTTTCTTTGCCATATTTATTTCTTGATTTGTGGTTTATTGCAAAAACAGTTTTAAACTATTTTGCCAATTTTTCTGATTTTTAAGAATGCATGTAATAGTTGTAAAATATGCACATTTAAAATGCATGTTATACCGTACGGAGAAATAATGTATTATATTTGGCATATATTGGTCACATTCAAATGGGGAAATATCTGTAAAAAAATGCTCACATTTGCCTTATCAAAAGCAAGAAAATTAGTAATGTTACGGATTATTGATAACATAAAATGATTATATAATTATTATTGATAATAATTGCATTGTGGTATTGATTTCTTTGCCATTTTTGTTCGGTGAACGTTTGCATGGTGTAAGTACCAAGTGGAAGTTTGGCGGCGATATGTAACACATCTCGTCTGAAAACTAGTGTGCAGCTCTGAAAAGAGCCGGTAACTCAACGTTTCAGGTTGTGTACACCGTGCGTCGTTGTCAGTCTCCCGACGACGGGCAGGCTGCACACTGCTCGAAACGTCGAGTCACCGCTCTTCTTTTCAGAGCCATACACTCCTGTGTCACCACGAAAAGTCCACTTCATGTTTGTTCAAAGGCTCCCAGCCATTTTTTTCTTTGCCAGTAAATGTTCCAAAAATGTATTTCCATACATGTATTTCCGGAGGAATCGGTTGCATTCATAATTTGTTCTAAAGATATAAATATTTACAAATATTTTTTTATTTTGCTAAAACGATTTGGAAAGAAATTCAAAAACTTATCAAATAAAAAATCAATAAAAAGCTTTTTCTTAGGATGATTTTCGAGCAAAAAAAGATTTCTAACAATCAAACGTGTTGAATATATATTGTGCCTGACGTTGACAAATATGTAATAATATCCAACTACACTTTTCGTATAAACTACTCATTTACAGATTACTGATAGCTATTATTCACACACTCTGCACATTTATGATATCTCAATACAATTCACCAGTTTTCATTAATTAGAGAGCATTTCCTTTTGTTTGTTTTTATACATACATGTTGTTTACATTGCGTCTATTTGTGACCCGGCACAGCGACATGCGGAATATCCCACCAAAATCATTTCCGAGTAAACAACGCCTGGCGTCATAGTATCTTCTCAATTCGATTAAAAATCTATTTTTTTTTTATTTTCGGAAAGTTAATGTATTGGAGGATATTATTATATCCAACGGATTTTTACGAAATCCGTCTCTAAATGTTGAAAAAAAACCGAGGATTTCGGGGGAGTGTTTGTGTACTGTTTTCATGAAAATGTAAAGTTCCTGCCTTTTTGAATGGCCGCTTTCGAGGAGTTAGAATGGTGCTGCGCACCAATTCACTTTTTTTTGAAGAAGAGATTGATGTCCAAGTGTGTTTTTTCTGCCTCGTGCTACAGCTTCGTCATCGGGGTTGTAGGTTGTGTCGTTAGTCCCCTTTCCATACCGTGCGCTCTTTCCCCCCCTTTTTTTTTTTTTTTTTTTTACAAACAAGAGTTACGCTTCGCTCTCTCTTTCCATTCAGCGCTCCTCTTGAATAATTTGGTCTGGTCAAGAATTCAGGGCACACCATTGTCCGCCGAAAGCCCAAGGCAGGCCTGTTTATTAAAAGTATCGATCCCACTAATAATGCCTATTGCTCTAAAACAAAAGGGCATTGTATTTTCACCAGCGGCGACTCAATTTGTTTTGCTACAAACAGGTGCACAGTCTGTCTAATTAAGATTCCAGGTCATAGCCATGATTGGCCTCCTGTATACCGCAATTCTCCTTCGTGTAATTTAGACCTATTTTTTTTTTTATTTCTCGTGGATTTCTCATGGAATTATAATTTATGTCCAGTTCAGAATCTTGCGTAGCGCTGCATAATATAGGGCATATCGAAATTAAGCTCATCTCTGAGGATTTTTACATGCATTCCATGATTTAAACAAAAATATACTGTCTAATAATTACATTTACTTAAATACCGAATTAATTTAATACTGAATCAATATCGGTCCGTTGAACTGTATGTACAGGCAGTCCTGATACATTGGGAGTGTCACGCTGTTTTGATACCAAGAGAAAATGGTATGTCTTAAATGGTGACATCGCGTTTGCATTATACCCATTGGCTATTCTGGTGACCACAGAAATTGATGACGTCATCATTCGAGAACGGGAACCAATCAGCATGCCGCACGCAGCCTACGCGCGCTCCACACGAACGCGCTGCAGTAGCAGAAACAACAGCGTGTGGCTGTCGTGTGTGCATCCCATGCATATTTTTGGCTGCAATGTCGTGAACAAGCATCGGTCTATTTCAATAGGATCATCGGGTTTTGCAAGAGAACTACAACTGCATAGGTTTGCATGCTGTAGCTGGCTGTGTATGTAAAGTCGACCTTGGTCATCGGTGTGAACTTGTTTGCCAATTTCTTGGCGTTTTCACTGACTTTAAGAATCGCATCACTGCCATCGATCAGAAGCTTTGCTTGTGCGCCGTACATCACCAGTTCATGACTATGGCGATATTCCGTGCTATTTGCGATCTGTACTACATCCTTCACTTCACACTGACGACAGTCGCAGTTACGTCTGTAGCCGGGAGTCATTTAGCCGTTCGTAGTAGAACATTTCATGCAGCTGAGAATCGGGCCTTGGAAGGGTTCGTGTACTCCGATACAACTGCAACTTCCCTTTCCTTTTGTGGAATCAGTTGCTTGAGAAATGACTACTGCCAGTCCCTCAACTTCTTCGAAGACAACAAACGCTGCCAGTTGAGCAATGCCACTCGCGACGGTCATGACACCGATTTCACCGAAATTCTGGGCAGCGTGTACCTCGATGTGAGCGACGACACCCCTATCTACTCAGTGTCCGATGACATGTACTGCAACAATCGAAGAAGCTGCAAGATGATCTTCAGCACTGGGTACAGGTCCACCGGCCACAGCGGCATGTACACCATATACCCACACGGATCCTGCGACAGCGCTATCCGAGTCTACTGCGACATGGAACTGGACGGCGGTGGTTGGACCGTGTTCCAGAGGCGCCAAGACGGCAGCGTGGACTTCTACCGCGACTGGGCAGACTACCGGGCCGGCTTCGGTAACCTGTCGGGTGAGTTCTGGCTGGGCAACGACAACTTAGTGGCTCTGACGTCGGACGATTCTCGAGGAACTTGGGAGATACGATTTGATTTGTGGGACTGGGAAGACAACACGGCATGGGCAAGGTATGAGAATTTTAAAATATTAGGGACAAAATACACTCTGAATATTGGCAACTACCATGGTTCCGCGGGAGATTCATTTGGACCAAGTTCAGAGAGATTCTCGACTAAAGATCAAGATAATGACGGGTTATCAGGGTCGAGTTGTGCAGTAGAACGCGGAGGGGGTTGGTGGTTCCGTGCCTGTACATATGCCAACTTGAATGGCTTGTATTTTCAAAAAGATGAAGCAATGCTATGGGGCTTAAATTGGTACCACTGGAAAGGGAACAATTATTCCCTTAAAAATTGCACCATAAAAATACGAGAAATGGGCATCTAGGTAGAGCGTGCAAAAGTGCAATACCTTATTCGTTTGATGGTAAAAAGTAACATTGAGAAATTTAATTCACGATAATTGTAACCGTTCAAAGCACGAAGAGAAAAAAAACACACTACTGAAAAGCTAGGATATCTTTTGAATATAACCGGTAGTTGGCAGTTGCACGTACAGGTCTGTGTAAACTTGCTTCTTGCCTGTCGGTAGAATGTATTAGGGTACCTCTAAAACCAAGATGCCAATAGCAAATAAATGCTAGTCCTTAGCGTAAGAGCAGGATATAAAATGTGACCCAAAACAGCATAATGAGAAATAACCCCTACTTTTGAGATTTTGAGATTTTCTAATGATGTGAAAGAGTATACCATTAGCTTTCGAATGATATCAGAATTATTTCCGTGTGAACTTTGTTGTAAATAGTACAAGGGGATTTCGTTCGTTCATTTGGTACCAGACACAATATAGCAGCACCAGTCTAACTCCTCGAAAGCGGCCTTTCAAAAAGGCAGGATTCTTACATTATTTTTCATGAAAACAGTACACAAACATTCCCCCGAAATCCTCGTTTTTTAACATTTAGAGACGGATTTCGGAAATATCCTTTGGACATAATATCCTCCAATACATTAACTTATCGTAAATACAAAAAGATAAATTGATTTTTTTTATCGAATTGAAAAGATACTTTGACTTCAGGCGTTGTTTACTCGAAAAGTGTTTTGGTGGGATATTCCTCATGTAGCTGTGCCGGGTCACAAATAAATTTCACACTTTAGACTAATTACCTTAAATTGATTACGATTTTCGAAATAAATGTAGCAGTACCATAGACATCAAAGAGGTATTTTTATCCAAAGTGTGATTAAGTCTTCATTGAATAAAGCAGAAAAAAATTATCCAAAGTACACTAATAATACATCTTGTGGCAGTTATTCTATGGCAGTTCGTGAATCCAAAGGATGTTTGAAAAATTAAGCGCAAATGGGAGAATAGTAACACCAATTCAGAATAAAATTCTGCATAATATTTCCCAAATTATGTCCATCTCCATGAGTTTTATTTCAATTCTGTCTTATGAACATTTTGAAGAAATAATATTATTATTATCGATTGCTTGTAAATGCTTACTTTCAATATTAAATGTTTGCTTTGTGATTATTGTAAAAAAAAATTTTAGTGAATTATTGTGGAATTTTTTAATTCTGTCTGAAGAACATTTTGACGAAATATTATTATTATCGATTGGTTCTAGATGTTTACTTTCAATATTAAATTATTGCTTTGTGATCCATTGTAAAAAGACTTAACTCTAGTAAATTATTATGCATTTTTATCAATTATTTCTAATCAACATTTAGAAGAAATATTATTATTATTTATTGCTTCTAGATGCTTACTTTCAATATTAAATTATTGCTTTGTGATTCATTGTAAAAAGACTTAACTCTAGTAAATTATTATGCATTTTTTATCAATTCTGTCTTGTAAACATTTAGAAGAAATATTATTATTATTTATTGCTTCTAGATGCTTACTTTCAATATTAAATTATTGCTTTGTGATTTATTTCAAAAAGACTTAATTGTAATAGATTATTGTGCATTTTTGTGTTATGATTATGCCTACATTTAAAATCAACATCAGATACTAGCAATAGAATCACTCTTCTTGGCATTATGTTTGCAAAGTATCAGATTGGATATATTAATTTTTAAATATTTGGTAAAATTATATTTCCTTGAAAGAGAACAAAATTCTCTTAAGACGGATCATGAAAGAGATAAATAAGAATCTATGTATATGCCTTTTTTAAAGCGAGAAAGCAAGTTAATATCGACAAAAGTGACGGAAAAGATGATGAATTTAACACTTCATCAAATTGATCGAAAATGCTACTCGGTAACGTAATACGTTCTGAAGGGGTAGGCAGATTTTGCTGTATCTATATCGCATTAAAAACCTGTGTTTTGTGAAATAAGTATACATTATAGGCATTGCGAAACTTTTCCTCGATCATCAACAATTTCATAATTTAAAAGCATTTCATTTTAGTAGTAAAATCAGCACTGAAATAATTTCCATGTTATGAGTATAATACAGACCCTTTCACAATGGCTGTATGAGCAGGTTTATTATAGTACGCAACTGCATGCAAACATTACTGAAATATGTAGAGTTTTCTTTATCATCTTAATGAGAACGGATACCCATATTAAAAATATGTATTAAACTGTTCAATGTTTAAATGCTAATTGTGTAGTAGATATAAGACACAGTTTACGCCGTTAACATTTTCTGTAAATTTAATGATGGTATTTTGATAATGCATGTTATTGAAAATATGTTTCTTGACAAATATGACACATAGTAGCAGACTTTTGTATTCACTGAGTTATGCAAGTCACTGCTCCATGTGCTAATGACTGTATAGTCAGATTGGTAGGTTTGAAACTCAAATATTTGGTATTGGTGGAAATTTCTCAACAAAAAGTACCGACAAAAAATCCAAAAGGGTCATTACTGAAGGCGAACTGAAACAAACTTAGGAAACTTTTGAAATTTCAAAATGCATATTTAGAAATGGAAATAGGAATCAGTTATCAATAAAGCATCGATGCAAGATACCCGTCTATACGTTCTTTCCTTGCCCTTTTCCTTCGTTCTTACTTGTCTTAAAACAATTGTTATAGCTTAATTGGATTAAATGTTTTTTTGTTGAAAAAAAAATTAATTTGAATTTGTACGCAAATTAATTTCTTGGTAAAATCGCACTCGTCTTTCGATTTGAACCACGCCTTCGGCATGGTATGATATTGTTATAACAATGCTCTATTATAACAGAGCATCGTTGTTGTTCTGTCTTGTCTGAAAACAATTGTTACAGCTTCATTAGATTGAATGCTTTGGTAAAAAAACAAGAAAGTTTTGAACATGATTTTCTACGTGGATTCAATGTTTAAGAAAATCGTGCTCGTCTTTCGGAAGGACATGTCTTGGAGGACAGGGACCCGTACGAGGGCGGGATGGAGCTTGGTATGTATGAGTAAATATTCATCGATTTCTTTGATCTGTGTTGCATTTGGTGTCTATTTGGTTGGTAATGTATGTAGGCCTATGGCTTTGAAACTGACCATAGCTACGCTTCCCAAGGGTACAGGCATTGTCCTAACTCTCAAGGCCAGTTTACCTGTATTTGTTTATCTAAATTTAAAACAGATGAATCTTATTTATGTGATCAACGAACTGCTGTAGCATGGCTTAAAAGAAATGATCTTCTCAATTCCGAACGTGAATAATTATACACACGGTGAAGGCTACATAGCCACAAATGCTGTAAGAGCTTTGCGTTCAGCGTTTGCTGAACAAGTAACTACAATAAATAACCTTGAAATTAGTCAGAATCTCAAGAAAATTTGGTTCATATAGTCAATTTATTCAATGTCATTCGAACCATATTTTGCAATTATATACACACAACTCATACTTATATACTTATATGATAGTTAACTAAAATTTCCAAGAAAAAATCTTATCACACAACAATATAATAATTTTAAATAAATGATGTTCAAAGTAACATTATGAAGATTAAGTATGCGAGAATGTTTTTAAGTATAATTTTTAGAGGAATACACCTGAAAAAATCGAAAATTAATCAATCATACAAATATGTAGAGAACATTGCACAAGACCCTTGTAACATTTTTCATATCTTATATATCTGAATGTCTTTTGCAAATGTTATAGCTTAAAAAATCACATACAAAGTCAAGCTTTCTATTTCTGGGTATTTGTAAATACTTACAAATACAGCATTTTTGTATAAGACATTTTGATTTACTTTACAACAATTTTTGGGGGCATATGAATGACTAGAGGCCGTGATTCCTGGTGATATACTGCGTGTAAAGGTTAATGCTTCTGACTGGCGCCCCCACCACGGTAAAGACTAGCTGACTATCCCAGAAGGCCACCACAATGGTTCAGTTGGTAAGAGGAAAACCTGAGGTCTTTGGTTTAAATCCTTGTGCAGTAAAAGTTTTCTTTGCCATATTTATTTCTTGATTTGTGGTTTATTGCAAAAACAGTTTTAAACTATTTTGCCAATTTTTCTGATTTTTAAGAATGCATGTAATAGTTGTAAAATATGCACATTTAAAATGCATGTTATACCGTACGGAGAAATAATGTATTATATTTGGCATATATTGGTCACATTCAAATGGGGAAATATCTGTAAAAAAATGCTCACATTTGCCTTATTAAAAGCAAGAAAATTAGTAATGTTACGGATTATTGATAACATAAAATGATTATATAATTATTATTGATAATAATTGCATCGTGGTATTGATTTCTTTGCCATTTTTGTTCGGTGAACGTTTGCATGGTGTACGTACCAAGCGGAAGTTTGGCGGCGATACGTAACACATCTCGTCTGAAAACTAGTGTGCAGCTCTGAAAAGAGCCGGTATTTCAACGTTTCAGGTAGTGTACACCGTGCGTCGTTGTCAGTCTCCCGACGACGGGCAGGCTGCACACTGCTCGAAACGTCGAGTCACCGCTCTTCTTTTCAGAGCCATACACTCCTGTGTCACCACGAAAAGTCCACTTCATGTTTGTTCAAAGGCTCCCAGCCATTTTTTTCTTTGCCAGTAAATGTTCCAAAAATGTATTTCCATACATGTATTTCCGGTTGCATTCATAATTTGTTCTATAGATATAAATATTTACAAATATTTTTTTAATTTGCTAAAACAATTTGGAAAGAAATTCAAAAACTTAAAATTTGTGCTTACACGTTAATGTAGATAAATAATCTATTTACATTACAATTTTATCAATAAAAAGCTTTTTCTTAGGATGATTTTCAAGGAAAAAAAAAAGATTTATTACATTCAAACGTGTTGAATATATATTGTGCCTGACGTTGCCAAATAATTTATGTAATTAAATTCAAATACACTTTTCACATAAACTACTCATTTACAGATTACTGATAGCTATTATTCACACAATCTGCACATTTATGATATCTCAATACAATTCACCAGTTTTCATTAATTAGAGAGAATTTACTTTTGTTTGTTTTTATACATACATGTTATTTACATCGCGTCTATTTGTGATCCGGCACAGCGACATGAAGAATATCCCACCAAAATACTTTGCGAGTAAACAACGCCTGAAGTCAAAGTATCTTCTCAATTCGATTAAAAATAAAATTTTTTTGTATTTTCGGAAAGTTAATGTATAGGAGGATATTATGTCCAAAGGATTTTTCCGAAATCCGTCTCTAAATGTTGAAAAAAACCCGAGGATTTCGGGGGAGTGTTTGTGTACTGTTTTCATGAAAATGTAAAGTTCCGGCCTTTTTGAATGGCCGCTTTCGAGGAGTTAGACTGGTGCTGCTATATTGTGTCTGGTACCAAATGAACGAGCAAAGTCCCCTTGTACTATTTACAACAAAGGTCAGACGAAAATAAATTTGATATCATTTGAAAGCCAATGGTATACTCTTTCACATCATTAGAAAATCTCAAAATCTCAAAAGTGAGGGTTATTCCTCATTATGCTGTGCCGGGTCACATTTAAAATACATCAGCAGAGTAATATGCAAAACATTTGGATTACTACCAACAGACTAGGATGACCAAAGAGCAAATATCAAACATTATACGGGACGGGCAACCCGCTTGCCCACCAATTTAGTTAAGCGCATGCGCTAGGTCTAATTTGCATATTTTATGGGAAAGGTCCATTCTCTTGCGGTCTGAAATGCATGGGAGATACATATCAAAGTTTTTTTCTGGATTGCCATTGGTTGAAAAAGAGATGAAATTATGACCGGACGAAATAACCTTGGAAAAAGAACGAAAAGTCGGGCTAATGGACGAGACTGGATCATTAGTCACTAGAGGATGCTTGTGGTTGGCGTGCTGCCATGACAACATCACCTGTCACGTCACTCGCCAGCCTCCCCCGTCAAAACACACAAAGGCGACCCGTGTGAACAGTGTCCTAATGGATTCAGATCGAGGAGCGTGTCTTACCGGTAATGGCAGCTGTCAGTTATCTCTAGTTTGCAACCGCATGCAAAGATAATTATGTAGCCATATCGCTTTGAAAAGGTAAAGGGGATTCTAAGGACTACGAACTCTGTTTGCGTTGGACAAATTTAATGGAAAACAAACGTCAGTTCGTCGTAGCAGACTATCCTTGACATTGTCAGCAATATAATTGGATCAGCATTGAATGACTTACTTCATAAATAAGACTCAAGGCTTTGCATGGTGGGTGAAACAATATAGGAGGGTTTGTGGTGACACCGTGTATAAGGTCTCTTAAAAAAGAGGTGTGGTTCTGAGAAGAACCTGAGTGGTAACTGATACACCATGTATAAGGTCTCTTAAAGAAGAGGTGTGGTTCTGAGAAGAACCTGAGTGGTAACTGATACACCATGTATAAGGTCTCTTAAAGAAGAGGTGTGGTTCTGAGAAGAACCTGAGTGGTAACTGATACACCATGTATAAGGTCTCTTAAAGAAGAGGTGTGGTTCTGAGAAGAACCTGAGTGGTAACTGATACACCATGTATAAGGTCTCTTAAAGAAGAGGTGTGGTTCTGAGAAGAACCTGAGTGGTAACTGATACACCATGTATAAGGTCTCTTAAAGAAGAGGTGTGGTTCTGAGAAGAACCTGAGTGGTAACTGATACACCATGTATAAGGTCTCTTAAAGAAGAGGTGTGGTTCTGAAAAGAACCTGAGTGGTAACTGATACACCATGTATAAGGTCTCTTAAAGAAGAGGTGTGGTTCTGAAAACAGAGTTACAGAGTTAACTGAGTTACCACTCAGGTTCTTTTCAGAACCACACCTCTCCTTTAAGAGACCTGATACATGGTGTCACCGCAAACCCTCCTATAGAGTTACCACTCAGGTTCTTTTCAGAACCACACCTCTCCTTTAAGAGACCTGATACATGGTGTCACTGCAAACCCGCCTATATTGACTTTCGTCGTAAAAATCGCATTGCGAACCCTTTCCTTCCAAGATGTTCAACCAAGAGTGATCAAGTATCAAAGCATTAAGCATAGCACTATCACAGGGTAAGTTATGCCAGCAAGGAACACGTGAAAAGATACGTGACCCGGCACAGCGACATGAGGAATATCCCACCAAAACACTTTTCGAGTAAACAACGCCTTAAGTCAAAGCATTTTTTTTGGTATTTTCGGAAAGTTAATGTATTGGAGGATATTATGTTCAATTGATTTTTCCGAAATCCGTCTCTAAATGTTGAAAAAAACGAGGATTTTGTGTACTGTTTGTTTATGAAAATGTAAAGATCCTGCCTTTTTGAATGACCGCCTTCGAGGGGTTAGACTGGTGCTGCTATATTGTGTCTGGTACCAAATGAACGAGCGAAGTCCCCTTGTACTATTTACAACAAAGTTCAGACAGAAATTATTTTAATTTTGATAATTTTTCATTCGAAAGCTAATGGTATACTCTTTCACATCATTAGAAAATCTCAAAAGTGGGGGTTATTCCTCATTATGCTGTTCCGGGTCACATATATGAACTGCACCATGTCATCATGTGAAGACTCAATCCAATTGAAACCCTTGTTTCATAAGACCATTATATTTTCAGAATTCAGTTATTTCTGTCTCAATGTGAAGTGCCTGACGTTTCTATCCCAGCAGTACATTTTTTGTAAGGCAGAGAGACATTGGCATTTTGAAAATTTTAGTCAGTAAGCAGTTTGTAACATTTGTGCATAGTATCGAATGTTTCATCCTCTCAGTTTTCAGCCCTCGTGTGTTTCAGGATATTGCAATATGTGAAACAATGCAAAACCAAATCAAGCATGTCAATGACACGAGAAATTGTGTACATAGGTTACTTTTGTCACGATGCACATCATAATTTTTTGGGACAATTTAAAAAAAAAAAAAAATCGAAAAACCCCATTTCATTTTTTCTCCTTCTATATTTTTGTCTCGAAAAGTCTTATTTTCAAAGGTGACCCAGTCCACAGTTAAGGATTCTATAGGAGCAAACGTTTCCTTTAAAACTGGACATTATCTAGGGTCTCTAGGAAGATAATATCCGTGCAGGTTTTCGGGCAAGTCCAAAAATTACACCTGTTTTACCACTTAACACAATATAAATCAATTCAATATACCACTATGTACACCAGAGTCTTTATCTAATACATTTGAAAATTTAATAATGAAATCGGCCTTTTTTCTTTGAACTCGGGACTTTATCCATTGAGATTCTGATTTTATCAGCGATCAACAATATCAGCGATTGAGGAACACCGTCTACAGCTCTGAGTTTTCACAATAACAATAGTCAGCTCATCTTTTTTGAAATACAGACATTTAAGTTAGCATGACCACGAACACTATGTCACATCGGTACCAGTTATTATACATCTTTAACTTTTCTCGAAAACATTACTAGTTGCGGTATAGACAAGCGTCCTATATAGCGAATATCCTACGGTACAGCTATCAATTATAATAGTCATTAGAACAATCATCTCCTAGTTTTTAAATTACCCTTTTTTTTGGGGGGGGGGTTGATATAGCCCGCGTCCACCATACTGTAACAAATGACACCTTAAGACGCCCTATGGTCGAGGGTGCACGATTGGACTTTTCAGTTGTGTATATTGTTATTCAAATAAGGGTGGCCCTTTCACGCGCACACAACGTATATAAGACCGAAGCAGGTAATAGGGCGGTGGTCAATCTTCTTTCTTTGCGTTTCCTTATTTTGTTCTTTCTTTTGGGGGGACCTTAATTTCGTATGTTCCTTTGGGACTGCTGTGTACATTTCGTACAGGATGCCTGCCCATCCATTTCGTCTAGAAATGATCGAAAGATGATTTCGACTTGGTTATGGTTTCTCAGCTTGACGTTCGTTTTCTCGCATTTTCATGGTGCAGTTCTTGAGCGAACAGCCGTTCCCTTTCCAGTGGTACCAATTTATGCCCCAGTAATCGTCGTACACGCCGTTCAAATTGCAAAAGGCACAGCCGTCAAACCACCAACCCCCTTTTCGTTCCTGTGCACAGGCGTGATCGGCATTATCGTTATCTCTATCCTTTGTAGAAAATTTTATTCCCGAAAGGGAGGAAAAGGAGTCGCCAGCTGTTCCGTTGTACTGGCCAACACTCAGGGTGTATTCTGTCTCTTCGCCTAATATCTTGAAATCCTCATACCTAGCCCACCTCGTGTTGTCTTCCCCGTCCCACAGTTCGAATAGTATCTCCCAGGAACCCCGCGATTCGTCTGACGTCAGAGCCACCAGGTTGTCGTTGCCCAGCCAGAACTCACCCGATAGATCTCCGAAGCCGGCCCGGTAGCTTGCCCAGTCGCGGTAGAAGTCCACGCTGCCGTCCTGCCGCCTCTGGAGCACGGTCCACCCGCCGCCGTCCAGTTCCATGTCGCAGTAGACCCGGATGCCGCTGCCGTGGTGACCGGCCGGGGAGATTGTGTAGACGCCGCTCGAGTTGTACCGGCCGGAGTTCAGGAGCGTCTTACAGCTTCGGTTGTGGATTTCGGGCTCCGACGTCACGGCGAGAGGCGGAGGTTCGACCACCTCGAGGTACACGCTGCCCAGACTGTCGGCGAGGTCGTCCGCACGGCCTTGCCTCGTGGCGTTGCTCAACTGGCAGCGCTGGGCACCTTCATAGAAGTTGACGGACTTGCAGTCGCCGTGTCTGAGGCAGGCGACTCCGCAGGACGAGATCGAGCGTGCGGTTAGATTGGCGTACACGAACCCGTTCAAGGCTCGGTTCTTCAGGCCTTGAAAATTCATACTGCGAGCAGCGATCAAGCGAGTCTCGACTGCGGATGTCACCGTGACGGACGTCAGCGTGAGTTGAAAGATGCAGAGCAGATCGATAATAGCCCGCAGGATCGCCATAGTAACTTACTGACAGATAGGGCTCCGTTAAAACTTGTGATGTAAGTCTTGAAATGGGAACACAAAGAGATAGGGACGCACACTGAGAACGTAGAAACACAACTGAGTCTTCTTCTTCTTTCGTACGAGACAGCTAGACAGTGTGGCTCAGCTTCTGTAGCCAGCTCGCTGTGCCATGGTTTGGGTCTTCGAGGTCAGAGTCGTTGGGTGCGGGGCAAGGTGGGGGCACTCGTGGATGATGTGGTGGTGGGCGGTCTGTTCCTCGGCTTCGCATGGGGAGGCTGCTGATGACGGACGCAGACTAGACCCCAGCGATGCGTTTGAGCGTTGAAACGGCCCACACCCGTCCGTAGCCGGTTCAGGGTTGTCCCGGTTTTGCGAGGAAGGTCAGCGCCCGGCGGTTATCTTTCATTTGGGATGACTGCGAGTTGAGAGGGTCGGGTAGACTGCTGACAGCTGGTTCTCTATGCTGTTAATAAGGTGTCGAAGTTGATTTTTTTTTTTAGTGGCGGGAGATCGGGCGGCGAGAAGGCAGGCGTTGGCGACCGAGGTTTTCAAGGGGAGTCAGATACAAGATTGTGAAGGAGATGGCTTTGGTCCTGCAAGGCTCTGCTCGTAAGTCTATGTATGTGGTACAACTGAGTCTTTCACTGGATCGTCCGTGTATGTCATGCACTGCATACGGTAGACCGCATCATCGTGTATAATAGAGACACACTCTCGACAAGGTCGTACACGGCGTTCGTCTGTGCTTGCTGAGCGCACAGCCTGCGTGTGGCGCTCTGATTGGATCCCCGCCAGATGACGTAATTGTCACGTGCACGCGTACGCAAAGAGCCCAAGGGCATGCAGCACTATGTATTGCCCTGCACGGCATGAAGGCTAGGCTCTGGCTACAGCTTCGGTCATATTTCTCGTACCGTCACAAAGGCATCTTGATGGCTCATGAAGGATTAAAATTATTCACAGGGGGGGGGGACCACTGGGAAGAGAACACAGCCATAGGCTCATACATGGCACTGGGTCAGTAGCTAGTGGCGCGTGTCTGTAGTTAGCCTTCTGCAATGCTATCCATCACATCTCTCGCCAACCTTGCCTGTCACATGCAACACATAAAGGCGGCCTTTGTGGAGTGTGTCCTAATGGCTTCAGATTGACGAGTGTACAGCCCCCTTCACGGCAGATGTCAATTTGTCTCTAATTTGAAGTCGTATGCAAACATATTAAGGCCTTCAAAAGTGACGGGGAGCTAGAGAACTTCTAACTGTAAGTGCTTATCAAACAAATACAGGGACAACTCACGCAAAACTCTTTAGACAATTTAAAAATGGAAAAGAAAACTTTGACAGGACCGGGACTGAAAGGACTAGAGAGCTCAGATTGTAAGAGGGCTGGTATTCGAAACCACTGGGTGGGGCCTGAAGTTTTGGTCCAGTCCGTGTTTTCTGTGTAATTTCTTTCCGAATAATGGTAAGCGCTTATGTTACAAATGGGAACACCAATTTACATAATATGTACGTTTGTTTGTCCTAACTGATTCCCATTCGGAATTGGCATACCAAGAAACAATTTCTCAGAGCCGTTACGAGTACCTAATTCATTCAGCTTTTAATGAATTTCTCAATGAAAATCGGGCTTCTAGGCGAAGCCCCTTCACACTACGATGTTAAACCAAGCGTTTATGGTGGTACATCCATTATGCATGTTAGACCTCCGGACCAATTTCGACGGTCGATGTTTGGATCTGTTGAATGGTGGATTTTGGGCTGGTTTGGTAGTGAGATCTAGGGTTAGTTGGACATAATTATGTGACCCGGCACAGCGACATGAGGAATATCCCACCAAAACACTTTTCGAGTAAACAACGCCTGAAGTCAAAGTATCTTCTCAATTCGATAAAAAAAACATCATTTTTTTTATGTATTGGAGGATATTATGTCCAAAGGATTTTTCCGAAACCTGTCTGTAAATGTTGAAAAAACGAGGTTTTTCGGGGGAGTGTTTTCATGAAAATGTAAAGTTCCTGCCTTTTTGAATGGCCGCTTTCGAGGAGTTAGAATGGTGCTGCTATTATTGTGTCTGGTACCCAAATGAACGAGCGAAGTCCCCTTGTACTATTTACAACAAATTTCACACGGATTTTTTTTTTATATCATTAGAAAGCTAATGGTATACTCCTTCACATCATTAGAAAATCCCAAAATCTCAAAAGTGGGGGTTATTCCTCATTATGCTGTGCCGGGTCACATATGGTCGGTTAATTGCGTCATTTGGTAACTGGACATTAACGGATACAAAGCAATGCAATTTTGTTATTTTACTATTAACTTCTTTGAAAATTATACGGCCTCAATACATTTTCTCACAAATAAACGGATTGATAACTGCGGCCTTTCCGCAGGATTTTGAGGGATCGCCGACTTCACAACCATCGGCACTGTTGCCAATTGCATTGGATGAGTACTCCAAGCAGTTGTATCCGCCCGTCCACAAAGATAGACCTGAAATGAAAACGTTTACACTTTACATTGGAAGGTTATATCTTTCCATTAGTCGAAGACTATCGTTCAATCGACAAATATTTTGGCGATGGCAAAATCTTCAAGAATCGTCATTAATCATTATCTAAGTAATAGGATGGATCGTTGTTTAATCAAAGAATTATGTTCCATAAAGGCATTCACTGGGCATCTTAGGCCTCTTGTCAAAAAGATCATCGGTTGGGTATCAGATAATTTGACCCGTCCGATGTCGTTTCCACCGGATAGCCATCGTGTATGTTTCACCCCAGAGTCCAGTACAATCGGCTTTCTACCGGGGGAAATTTTATCGGTCGGATGAATTCAACCGGCACTCAACCGGGGGAAATTTTATCGGTCGGATGAATTCAACCGGCACTCAACCGATGATCTTTTTGACAAGAGACCTTATAGCATATTGAAAGCAAGAACGGATGTGTCGGATATATCAATTAGTTTACCTGCCAATTTGTTGATCCCGATGAAAGCAAGATCCCCTGTTCAAGAAAAAAAATATCGTTTGGAAAAAGTTCAAAATATCTTTCGAGTTTATAAAATTATTCAAAACGAATCGGATGATTAACATTTGTTCTCTAGGCTCACAATATTCCTTGCGTTTCAGCAAATTTGAAACAACATATTGTTGCGATGGTTAAAAAAAAATTACAGACGGTATAATCTTTTAACAGGTCCATTTTGTGTATATATAACCCTGTTCTAACAAACGCTATAAATATATACGGAAGAGATGAACGTTTACTGATATAACCAACACTATTTTGTGAAATACATTTTTTTATTTGTTCGTGAGTATCCGATAATTTATCGTTTGTTATGCGGCCATGCTTTAGTATTTCTCATTCTTAAAATTATTCTCCAGCCCAACAAGTTATATATACCTTGATAGATGTGCATTGGCGCATTTTGGGATTCGTGCGGGGACTGTGCCAAGCACGTCACAACAGCGCCCTCAAGAGTTTCTGAGGGTATCACGAGAGTCGAGTGAATCGCACATCTGGCGTAGTGGGCGCTGTTGATAGTGTACCACGTGTCGTCCTTTGGGCGGAGGCTCTCCCAGGTGTCGTTGCCTTGGTAGAGAATGGCCCAGCCGATGGACACGGCTTGAGCAGTGCACTCGTAACGCACAGTGCCGTTAGTCTTGTCTCGAGACGCCTTGAATGCCACCACTTTGAGCTGCAAATCTGTGATCAACATCAGAGAGTCCTTAGTGGGCACTCAATGAAGACAGTTCAATGGTTTTTGACATTATTATGAACCATTAAAAAAAGCACACCAATTAAAAGAGGCGTTCGCAGCTAGGAGATATGTGACCCGGCACAGCATAATGAGGAATAACCCCCACTTTTGAGATTTTGTGATTTTCTAATGATGTGAAAGAGTATACTATTAGCTTTCAAATGATATCAAAATTATTTCCGTGAGAACTTTGTTGTAAATAGTACAAGGGGACTTCGCTCGTTCATTTGGCACCAGACACAATATAGCAGCACCAGTCTAACTCCTCGAAAGCGGCCATTCAAAAAGGCAGGAACTTTACATTTTCATAAAAACAATACACAAACACTCCCCCGAAATCCTCGTTTTTTCAACATTAAGAGACGGATTTCGGAAAAATCCTTTGGACGTAATATCCTCCAATATAATAACTTTCCGAAAATACAAAAAAAAATATGGTTTTTTTATCGAATTGAGAAGATACTTTGACTTCAGGCGTTGTTTACTCGAAAAGTGTTTTGGTGGGATATTCATCATGTCGCTGTGCCGGGTCACATATTTCCCACTGTATCACACCAAGACGCTTGCAATATTTATGGAATAGCTGTAACAGGAATGGTGTAGGGCATTAGTACAGTAATACATAATTATTTTGGCAACTGATAGCTGCCGAAAAAAGCTCAGAATAAATTAATCAAAATGCTAGAAGTGCAGACGTTTATACAGTTGGTCGTTGCTTAATTCAAAATATCGGATGGGGGACTGAAAAATATGCTAGAATTTAAAAGCAGCTCATTAAAACCATTTATATAACATTTTAGTTACCGCATTCACAACCTTTCGGCTATACCTTTCCCCATTCGTATCACGCGCGATTGCTACTGACATCCGGGCACTTCGAGCTGAAGTTGACCTCTTTGGTAATGGCGGATGCGCGTCCATGTCGGCACACGTTCGTACCGCGCATTGATAGGGGAGTGCGCCCTCTAGATTTTTTATAGAGCTCTATGGTTGAGTCGTGTGTCAGGGTATAGGTTGAATTGTGCGGAATGGAGGAACTTACCAGTCACGCCACATGCGTAGAGATTCTTGATCTGCGTTGGCTTCAGATGGCCGTCGAATACCATCAGGTCGCTGAAGGCTGCGGAAACTCCGTACCGGCTGGCCGGGAACTTTCTATCGTCGCCCGTATTGGTCTGGCCGAGGAGTAAACGCGTGCAGCGGTCCCCGCTATCTGTGAACGACTCGTTGGCGTGAGAATCGTATTCGACCACTTCCCCGTTAACGTACAGATGTGCATCAGAGGAACTCGAGTCTGGGTGAAATTGCACGGTGAAGACCACATGGATCCATTCGTCTGACGGAAACTTGGCGCTGTTGTACCTCCACCATACACATTGATAACTAACCTTTACCCGTAGTTCGAAAGTGTCGCTGTCATAACTGAAGTATACCCCCCTTGCCACACTGGTCTGTCCCCCTGTACTGAGGTAGGTCTGTTTGTCGTTGGATGAGCGTGGGACGTCACTTTTCAGCCAAATGGACCAGGAGAAGCTGCCTGACTCGCACTGCTCCGGGTCGGAGACGCAGCCCCCGACGAAGTCGCCCAGATCCAGATAGGAGCCCGTTTCGATGTGCACGCCGCATGGGCGGGAGGTGGCGCCGTAGGGGCCAGGGACTAGGGTAACAGCGCCCTCAGCGCCCAAGATGGCATACTGCTCGCTAATAGCACAAGCACCCTGGCATAGACCGCTGCTATTCGTTGGGCTGAGTGATCTATGGAGAATCGGTGTTAAAGCCATTGCATCTGAAGAAACAAAAATCAAGTAAGAAGTGACAGTGAAACAGTTCGTTCGATTCAAATTAATCCAAAAACTTCAGGTGATATAAAAAAATGTTGCAAACTGCTGACTAAAATTACCAAAATGTAAATCTTAAAATTTAGTGGGCCTGACGTTTCGATCCTAGCAGGACCTTTCTCAAAGGCCTTTGAGAAATGTCTTGCTAGGATCGAAACGTCAGGCCCTCTAACTTTCAAGATTCAATTATATTTTATTTTGGAATAATGTTTACACATTTGACTAAATATTATTATACATATAATCATATAGGACTACATTGGGCAAAATCATAGATTTTAATGTTAAATTATAATTGTTTTATGAAAAATATTAAGAAAGAATATTATTAAATAAATAAAATAATTTTTATTATTAATTTTTTTTAATAATAATTATTTTTATTAATTTTTAAATGGCAAAGAAAACCTTGACTCAGTCGCGTTTTGTTTGGACTCAAAATTACCGTGTGCTCGAAAAAACAACAACGTGAAAGTCTATAATATTTACTGGAATCTCGATTTCTTTAGTGTGGTTTTTTTCGGTCGATTATCTTGATCACGCGACCAGTGGTGGTACCCGGTTCGTGTGGTTTGCAAGCTGGGGGCTCGTGTGACCAATGAAACCAAGGCCGTGCAAAGCCAGGACCTACAACGGCGCTCAGGAGATATATAACAGGACCGACATATGACGCTTAACTACCGTCGTTGAGCCATGCTGGTACCCCGTAAATTATGTGGGGACTATACAAGGACGTGTTTTGTAAACCAGCGTAGGTTAGGCTTAGGGCGCTATGGTTAGGGTTATGGTTACGGTTAGAGTTAGAGTTCGGGTTGGGTTAGCGTTACTGATACAGTTAGGATTAGGATTAGGATTAGGGTTATAGGTTCAGTATTAGGGTTGTTAGGGTTAGGATTAGGGTTAGGGTTGTTTCGCGCTTGTGCCTTAACTACCTGAGAAATGAATGAATGAATGAATGGAGGAGGCCTCAGCAAAACCTGGCTTCGCGCATGCGTACTTATAGCTTAGCCACGGTGGTTAAGTGTCATACGTCGTGACGCTTATATGCCTCGCGCTCAGCGATGGGAGACAATAGGGTGATCAACTCGGCATGGGCATCTCAAGCTATCACAACTAAAACAAACTTGACAATGATATAGGAGGTTTTTCAGAACCACACCTCTTCTTTAAGAGACCTTATACCTGGTGTCACCGCAAACCCTCATATTGTTTCACCCACCATGCAAAGCCTTAAAGCCCCTACACAACATTGATCGAGGTCAAATAATAGCATCCATACGTTGTCTGATCTAACATATGCATGAAATAGCACCTGTAAAAATTTCAGCTCAATCCGCCAACCGAGTCTCGAGAAAATAGTGAAAACCGCTTCATTTGTTTCGCGAAAATGCAGCATTCAACGCCGTACTGTTCCGAAAAAATAGTTTTGATCTCGGTGAGACGTAAACGATTTATTTTACTCATTTCTCCCAAAATACAACATATTAGGCAGAAATAATTTCAGAGAGAGGTTTCTACTATAACCATCTTCAAACTGTATAAGTTTCATGTAAATCTGTGAACATTTCTGTTTTTTCGATCTTACCAATGTTGTGTAGGGGCTTTTAATCACCCAATATTGGTTTTCCTAAAAAAAAATTCTCGGGTCGTTCAAAAAGACAAAGAAAACAGCCAAGAAAATAGCGAATGGAAAGTAAACAGACAGTGACAGAGATGAACATTTTTCAGCTTTTGGGTGTAGGGTCTCTTGTCAAACATTTTATCGGTTGAGTGCCGGTTGAATTCATCCGACCGATACAATTTCCCCCGGTAGAAAGCCGATTGTACTGGACTCTGGGGTGAAAATTCACGATGGCTATCCGGTGGAAACGACATCGGACGGGTCATATCATCTGATACCCAACCGATGATCTTTTTGACAAGAGGCCTAAAGATTAAAATGGTTTGATTAGGAGCTACATGAAGACGCTCACCCTTCGTCTCGGCGGTATCCAACCAGGCGGTGTGCGTCGCCTCGAGGTAGGCCGTCGGAGCGGACGCGACCACGGCATCGATGTACCGCATCACGGCCCGCAGCTCGTCCACCGTGTCGACGCGGGCCAGGCCGGCCGGAGCGCAGTAGCGGGCGAACCGCCGGCAGTGCACGCTGGCGTTCGCGTAAGTCGCGGCCTCGGGAAAGTGGCGGTAACGGCTACCGCCACTCTTCATCCACTGATACGGGCACGACGGGCAATTACCCCCCAGCGCTAACACCGCCAGAGTCGGCACGACGAAGATCATCATCACAACTCTGCCCTCCATACTGAATTGCATCTAAAATCAGCCCCGAAATTCAACAGCTATAGAGTTCTCCACCAAGAATGTGCCAGCGAAAAAAAAACCAGTAACGGCAGAATCCGCGGGGTAGGGCCTATATGCGTACGTGCGGCTCACGTAATTTTTGTTCCTAGGAGGGTTAGGGGCAATTATCATAAATGAGGTGGCGTAATCATCTTCTGTTGTAATTTTCTTTTGAAAACATTCGACACGCCTTTTTAGGATGATTCATGAAAATCGCCCCTAACCTTCCTAGGAAAAAAAATATACATGCGGCTCGTTGGGCTCAGTACTACCGCGTGGCAGACGAAAACATCGAGTCTGTGATTAATTACTTGGAGTTCGATTTCTCATTTTGGCGGGGTTTTTTTTCTTATTATTTCGGGTCGATAACCTTGATCACGCGACCTGTGGTGGTCCTCGGTTCGTGGGCTCAGCTCGAAGGAGTTCGTGCAGCCAATGACTATACCAAGGCCGAGCAATGAGAAAAAAATATAGCGACGACCAAGAACGAAATGTAGTGTTTTTTTGGTAGAACTAGTAGAAGCCAAGAAGGTGTAACTACTGTAGGAACTTTGATCCATGTACAATATGTCATACATTATTATTATAATGAAATCTCTATCTTTTTAAAGATTTAGAGTGATATACAAAAATGTTGCAAACTGCTTACTGACTAAAATTACCAAAATGCAAATTTCAAAATTTAGTGGGGCGAGATCAAAGGGAAGGGCAACTCCTTGCCCTTCCCTTTGATCTTTCCCCCTCCTCTCACTAATCCCTACCCAACTCCTTGCCCTTCCCTTTGATCTCGCCCTACCAGCTTTACTCTTTGTCCTTTGTTTCTCATCCGTGTCCTATTGCTCTCTTCCCCCTTCCTTCGTGTACATGTAAAAAAAATATAGATCTGTTTTGTCCTTGTCACTCTGCCTTTGAGAAAGGTCCTGCTAAGATCGAAACGTCAGGCCCACTAAATTTTGGAATTTTTTAAAGATTTATTATTTATTTCTGTCATATTTGGCATATTTGAAATTTACTTAAATGCAATAGTTCTTTATCAATATATATATTTTATATTTTTTTGTTTTCTGTCATCCAAATAGTTTGGAGAGCCCCCTGACAGAAACTAGTTTCTTTTGGGCAATCCTGCGGGAGTTAATTGGATGTTGTTTCTGTTATTGTTGCTGTTGTTGTTTGTTTGTTTGTTTGTCTGGGTTCTTTTCGATGTTTTTTTTTATTGATTTATTTTTGTTTTCCACTTCATTCTTACTTGTGTGCTGTGATGTGAATGCTGTGCATGTATCCCGAAAAATGAAATAAATAAATAAGATAAATAAATACATGTTAACACATGTTGTGTACACTGTACAGTACACTGGATATGTACTGTACATGTACACATGTACATGTACATGTACATGTACCGTATGCATGTACATACGTTTATAGTCAGAGTAACTTGGACCCTAATCACCCTTTTTAAAAACAGAGTGGCTGTTTACGGCAGTCGTCCATGTGGTTCCCTGACGTACTGGACAACATTTTGTCGGGATGTTTAGCTCTTGGAACCAGACTATCAACGAATAGTCTGGTTCAACCAGCCTGCAATGCTGACGAATGCTTTCAGCCATTCAGGTGAGGGAAGGCCACACGGACGACTGCCGTCACATAGTCACTGCGTAACCCAATATCTGTGGTTGAATACCGGAGAGAAGGAAAAAGGAAAAATGTGGATAAATTGAAGAGGCTTGTAATAAGGCACTTTGACTTACCCCTTCGTAGATTGTGCTCGCTTGGCCTCGGTGCGCGTAGTCAGGCGGCCGATGCTTGACTGTATGGACACCACAGACAATAACATATAGACCGACGACCATACATAACGCCTATATGGAAAACGACGTCAAGATACCGTAATGGTGACGGCGCCCGACTAAATGTGAAACCATGGGCGGAGGTAGATGAACTATGTGCACAAACATATGGAGAAATTGGTCGAGGTCAAAGAAAAGCATCCATACGTTGTCTGATCCAACATATGCATGAAACAGCACACCTGCGAAAATTTCAGCTCAATCCGCCAACCGAGTCTCGAGAAAATAGTGAGAAACCGCTTCATTTGTTTCGTGAAAATGCAGCATTCAACGAATTGTACCGGGAAATGGTTCAGATCTAGGGCCCGGGAGACGTAAACGATTTCTTTTACTCCTTTCTCCAAAAATACAGCATTTTAGGCAGAAATATTTCAGTGCGAGGTTTCTACCATAACCATCTCCAAACTGTATAAGTTTCATGTAAATCTGTGACTATTTTTGTTCGATCTAACCAATGCTGCGAGATCAAGTGTAAACGCAGTGTCATTCATATCAAATGTCGATTCACATCATCCATCCCACCTCAATCCCATCCATCCATACAGCAAGCAAGCAAGCAGGCAAGCATACAAGCAAGCAAGCAAGCAAGCCGAGCAAGCAAGCAAGCAAGCAAGCAATTAGCAGGCAAGCAAGCAGGCAAGCATGCAAGCAAGAAATACACTGAAAACCTCTTTAAAATGAAGACCAAGGGACAACATCGTTTCTCTGCAACGATTAGACACAAACTTTAATCATTTCCAAAGGACATACGTGCACTAAGTTTAAGGTCTATTATATTTTCCCGCCAAATTAAATATTTTAACTTCAGTTAATATTGCACTGAGAATTTGGTAAAGGTGGTTACATGGAAGAATCGAATACGGAGTCAATTTTGCACGAACCGCTGAATCGTAACTTCGTAAGGTGTAGGCTTGGTGACTTTATACTGTTCGACGTCCACAATATTTTCACTATCAAGACATATGAATACAGGTACACATTCAACACGAAGCCCTATCCCGTATTATTGCACGTACACAAACCGCCATTCCCCACGCTGTAACATTGTGACGCTGTTAATATTTTGTTATAATTTATAATCATCTCCACTGGACTTATTTTGGTCAAAGTAACCGAGACTATGGTTACTTTTCCCATTTTTAAGTCCAGCGGAAACGGCCCAGTTAACTTTTCCTCTCGGTTACTTTAACCGAGCCGAATGGTTACTTTTACGTGACGTCATCAATTGTGCGGTTACTACAACCAATGTACACGTTTACATTGCCGTAACCAATGGATAACTGCCGCTGTTTACTCCAGTAAGTTAAACAGATTGCTTTTTGCAGATTTCGGAGTGGGTTCAACAATTTTCCGCCATGTCGTTCTTCACGGCATCATCCATGGATGTAGATTTGAACTTGTCATATTGGAAGAAAGTAATTAACTGAAAAATATCCATTTTTTTCTCTCTCTGCCTTTGAGAAAGGTCCTGCTAGGATCAGGCCCACTAAATTTTGAGATTTGCATTTTGGTAATCTTAGTCAGTAAGCAGTTTGCAATATTTTTGTATATCACTGAAAAATAGCCACGTAAATCCTCTTTCACGTCTATTTGAGGGCGCAGCCATCTTGAATAGCGCCCTCACGAGGTGATGGCCACATGAACAACAGTGCACAGTCCACACTGGTGTTGTGAATTAGAGCTCTTAGTACAGTGTACGGACAATAAAGAGGATTACACATGAACAAATGGCTTAGCTGCAGCAATAAAATTAACCAATCAAATATCACCATTTCCAATTGAATATTCATAAGGTACGGATACCCGAAATAGTCAAGTACCAACAAATCATAAACCTGCCTCACAGCAACCAATAGACCGATTGCGCGACCGCTGTTTACATGCCATCATGTGACTGATAGTGATAGTGGATAATTTGTTCATCTCATTTGGCACAGAGCAGCGATGGAAATGTACATAAGGAGAATGTGGACAATACGATAGTCTTCTTTGTTCATATACACTCCTGTTCTGCACCAAATGAGATGCAAAAATACCCACTGCCAAGTCACGTGATGGCATGTAAACAGCGCTCGCACAATCGTCTCTTTTAGGGCAAATTTTTTTATGTCTTTGTAGATTTTCTCTAGTCTTCTATTTCGCTAACGAATTATCCTTAAAACTTTTAGAATTAATATACTCATAGATAAATACCCCCAGATTTATATATACAGATTTGCGAGTTATTTACAAGGTACATGTTTAACATCTGGCAAGTAACCATACATGTATCTTCAGGTGCAGACAACTTTTTTTTTTTTATATAGGAAGGTTTGCGGTGACACCATGTATAAGGTCTCTTAAAGGAAGAGGTGTGGGTCTCTTAAAGGAAGAGGTGTGGTTCTCCTGATGACGACCAGAGCATACTGGTCGAAACGTCCAGTTACCACTCAGGTTCTTTTCAGAACCACACCTCTTCCTTTAAGAGACCTTATACATGTGTACATGGTGTCACCGCAAACCTTCCTATATTGATTCACCCACCATGCAAAGCCTCAAGTCTTATTAAATTTGTTTCTTCTGACAATTGACAAAACTGACAATTTTGGCAAACTTGAAGAAGGTCTTTGGGTCCATTACCGGTATGTTTAGGCCTTTTCACACTACACGAATCTTTGCTGACGCGATCCATAAAATGAATTCTGCGCTTACAGCGTCCCGTAAACGCAGGCATTCTGCGATAAGCATAGCCATGGAATAGACCAATCGCGCGACCACTGTTTACATGCTATCCCGTGGGTATTTTTTTCGTCTCATTTGGCACAGAGCAGCGATGGAAATGTACAAAAGAAGAATGTAGACAATACGATAGTCGTCTTTGCTCGTTTCCACTCCTGTTATGCACCAAAATGAGATGCAAAAAGACCCACTATAAGTCAAGTGATGGCATGTAAACACTGGTCGTGCAAATTGGTCTATTGGGCCTTGTAGTGTTAAAAACGTCTGTCTCCATTATCAGGGAATTTCCCGGGGATTTGGAGGAGTGCAAAAAGGTATTTCGAGTTCAATCTGCTGTAGGCACTGTGATGAGCATGTGTCTCCGTGATGCGTCCCGATGAGATACGGCCAAAAGGGTTGGCAGTAATTCTTCACATTGATTCATGAAAACAATTGGGTCCCGTTATCACCGTTGAGTACTGATTTAGACTGCTTCAAAATCCCATCTCCGTTTCTTCTGCACAATCTCAAAACAAATTTGTGACCCGGCACAGCATAATGAGGAATAACCCCCACTTTTGAGATTTTGAGGTTTTCTAATGATGTGAAAGAGGATACCATTAGCTTTCAAATGATATCAAAATATAATATCCTCTAATACTTAAAATGTCCGAAAATAAAAAGAAAAGAAAATTAATTTGTAATCGAATTGTGAAGATACTTTAACTTCAGGTGATGTTTACTCAAAATGGTTTTGGTGGGATATTCCTCATGTTGTTGTGCCGGGTCACATTTGAATGTTTGCACTTGGAATGAATTTTCACGAAACTTAAATAGGTCCAACATTACTATTTACAGCTCTCTTTCAAGTCCCCTCTTAATAAATAAAACACAAAAAAATGTGGCCTTAAAATCTTACATCAACAAGGTTTGCTGTGGAATGTTCGTCCACCAATCGTAGAGTGGCTTTGATGCCACTTTGGGGCATGGGATTAACCAATCAAGGCGGCGCTTTGAAAGCGCAGTCGTTGGCACGGGAGACATCTCTATATTCCAGTTGAAAAGGAGATTGTTTGGATGCGATCGCGCAGCGACGAGCTGCAGCAATGAGCAACCACTGCAGCCGACCAATCAGAAAGCGTCCTTGATGTTGTAGAACTGCTGCACCGCGATGTCTGCATTCAAGCGGAACTTGACTTCGCTAAGCTTGTCCAAGATCTGAAGGGCGCCGTCAAAACCTTTGACCAAAAAATCCCCGACAATTTACCTCATTTTCACTTCACAGTACGTAAAAAAACAAAGGAAAGAGTAACTGAGAACCATGGAGCTCTATAAATAAACTAGAGGGCGCACTCCCCTATCAACGCGCGGTACGAACGTGTGCCGACATGGACGCGCATCCGCCATTACCAAAGAGGGCAACTTTAGCTCGAAGTGCCCGGATGTCAGTAGCAATCGGGCGTAATATGAATGGGGAAAATTATAGCCGAAAGGTTGTGAATGCGGAAACTAAAATGTTATAGAAATGGTATTTAGTAATGAAAGGAAAGGCCATCAATACCTCAAGGGATTGGCAAATTTTAATGTCCTACTTTCTTTTGTAAAAAAATTGGATTAGTTTGCCCCATGAGTTTTGCCCTCTTTGGTAATGGCATCGCAGTCCCCTTGTCGGCATGCATCACGCGATGAGTGTGCACTCTACTTTATTTATAGAGCTCTAAGCTGAGAACACATCTAAGTCTGGCACCCGCTATTGTTCATCTATAAGTTATGAATGATGGGATTGTTATGGTGCCCTCAAGACGCGAAGGAATGCCAAGATGCTTACCGGTCTTCAACATGTAGCTCCAAGGGTAGTAGTAATGATCAATCAGGGAGGTGGTCCTACTTATCAGACGACACCATATGGTCAGCTTCTGTCCACTGCAAGCAATGAACCACAGTCCAAAACTACAATTAGCAAGAGCAACAGCAACAGCAGACATATAAACAGCAGCACCAACATCAAAAGCCATGACAAAAACAGCAACTGTAGCAAAATTAGAAGCAGTAACACAAGTAACAGCTGAAGCATTAACAGCAGCAACACCCAAAGCAGCAACAGCCGTAACACAGCAGCAGCACGAGCAGGAGTAGCAACAGCAGGAGTAGCAACAGCAGGAGTAGCAACAGCAGCTACAATTATCATCAGCAACAGCAGAAACTATCGTGGGGATTTCGAGGCCTGAGAAATTCAGGCAGTCTTTGACCAGACACCTTTTCAGTTTGGTGTGAGACTCATCCCCAACTATTTCTGGAATATACATTAAAAAAAATAAAAAAAATAGCAACAGCAGAAACAATAGCAGTAGCAACAACAGCTACAATTATTATCAGCAACAGCAGAAACAATAGCAACAGCAGCAACATCAGTAGCAACAACAGCTGAAGCAGCAACAACAGCAACAATAATAGCAACAGCACCAACAGCAGCAAAAGTAACGGCAGCAGGAATACCACCACCAGCAGCAACAGCAACAGCAGCAAATGCAACAGCAACACCAGCAACGACAGCAAAAGCACCAACTGCAGCAGCAACACCAACACCAGCAACACCAGCATCAAAAACAGGAACTGCAGCAGCAGCAGCAACAAAGGCCACAGGCAACAGCGGCGAAAAACAGGGTCCCCGTTTTGCGGCGGCGCTCGAGGAAAAAAAAATCTGGGACTCAGCAAAAGTGCCAACTGCAGCAGCAACACCACCACCAGCAACAGCATTAAAAAAACAGGAACTGCAGCAGCAACAAGCAAACAAATCCGGGACTCACTTGAGGGCCTCCGAGACGAAGGCCTTGAACTGCGCCTCCTTGCTGCGCTTGAGAGGGTCGTGGGAGCCGCAGACGTAGTCCACGGCCGCCAGGAGCGTCTGCTTGGCAGTGATGGCCGTCCCGCCGACTATGTCTATGTCAAAGGCCTGGGACAGCTTGCGGGCAGGCGAGGCCGCAAAAGCCCTTCCCTTCTGGAAAGCCAAACACACGCATGCGGTGCTCAATATCAGCCAAAAAGTGTAGTTCAGATGATAAAATCAGGTTTGCATGGTGGAAGTACATTGTACTTTTAGTGAAAGGTTTGCGGTGACGCCATGTTGCACTTCTTATTCCAGAAAAAGAGCCGGTAACTCAGATAAGACTTGAAGGTTTGCATGGTGAAAGTACTAAGTTTTCAGAGCCGCACTCATTGAAAGAGAAGTGCTACATGGTGTCACCGCAAACATTCTACTTAGTACAATGATGTGCCCTTCTCTATCGTGTAGTCAGCAATGTATGCTCAGTCATCAGTGCTTTGCCCGATTGTCTGCTGACTTGCATCGGTGAGAATGCAATTCAATGAGGGTCGTCACTGGTTGCTTACCTTGATGTCGTAGTACCTGACAAAGATATCCCAGGCGTGGCATTTCTGGGTGGAAGAATGTCGGTGCGTGGAGAGGCAAGCTGTGAGCGGCGTCATTAAGGCATCGCTGGAGTTGGCGTGCTGGATATTGGAAGAGACACAAAGGCATTGACAGCGGGCCACTTTTCTCCGCCAGGCAGATTTGTGCCATTTTCTGTGGGGATTCTGTGGGATTCTGTGGGATTCTGTGGGATTCTGTGGGGATTCTGTGGGAATTCTGTGGGATTCTGTGTGGGTTCTGTGGGGTTCTGTGGGATTCTGTGGGATTCTGTGGGGATTCTGTGGGGATTCTGTGGCGATTCTGTGGGGATTCTGTGGACCCTAACCCTGCTGCACTCCACAAAATGCAGCAGTGGGTGCATTCTGTGGGGATTCTTCTGTGGACCCTAACCCTGCTGCACTCCACAAGATGCATTGCTTTGATTTGAACTCACCTTAAACATTCCGTGTTCAAACAGATTCCTTAGTGCAGGAGCCAGCTGTCTCCGCACGGCCACAGTGACATCGTCGAGTGGTCTGTTGACTGGACTCTGTGTTGGGAGAAGAAAAAAAATAGCGACAACACCAGATAATCAGAGGAAGCACGTTCTAACCCATTGTTCTTTAAAGCAGGCAATCGGGCAAAGCATCGAGCAGTCTGTGCTGACTACACATCGGGGAAGGGTAAACCCTCATTAAATGACATTCTCACTGATGCAAATCACCAGGCAATCGGGCAAAGCACTGAGCATACAGTGCTGACTACACGTCGGGAAAGGGCAAACCCTCATTGAATTACATTCTCACTGATGCAAATCACCAGGCAATCGGGCAAAGCACTGAGTATTCTGTGTTTACTACGCATTGGGGAAGGGCAAAACCCTAATAGAAATAACATTCTCACCGACGCAAATCACCAGGCAATCGGGCAAAGCACTGAATACACAGCAATGACAACACGTCGGGGAAGGGCAAACCCTCATTGAATCACATCTCATCGACAAAATTCACCAGGCAATCGGGCAAAGCACTGAGTATTATGTGCTTACAACGCAAATAATCTGACATTTGGAGTCTGGATATTCGTGAGAGGCGTTTTGAACTTACATCCGAGGAATCGCTCGTGTAATCGCTATCTTCCGGTGGGTACTCCTCCTGTTGCCGTGCCAACATGATCACGTGATTGACGGCCGCATCAAGCGTCTTCAGCATCTCACTGAAAGGGTCAAACAAGAACGATCTTTAGATGTAATAAGATGATGTTTGCCCTGCTCGATGTAATAATAAACATTGAATGTCAAGTGCTTTGCCCCGATGCCTGATGATGAAAAAAAATCAAGCAGCTCGGGTGGGATTGGAACCCGTGACTCCTGCTTTCGAGTGCAGACGTCTGAACCACTGGACCACCGAGCTGGTCGAGGTTGTATGGCAGATTCCAATAATGTAAAAACTACGTCCAGCAGGGCAAACCCTCATTGAAGAATGAATTTCTTCTGAAAACTCAAAGACATAAAGAAATTTTTTTTCTACGGATTAGCAGTTTTTTTTTCAAACTTCGATATCTTGATGAAATTGAATCCGTAGTGTCATCAACCACTTCTTTCCAAGACCTTCGAATTTGCATAATAATAATAACAAAGATAATAAATAATAACAATAAATAATAACAAAGAGAAGTAGAAAATAAAAAAGAAGAAGAAGAAGAAGAAGAAGAAGAAGAAGAAGAAGAAGTAGAAGAAGAAGAAGAAGAAGAAGAAGAAGAAAAAAATCAGAACCAAAACAATAGCTTTTCAGCTTCGCTGGAAGCACCGGTAAAACCTCCCAAAAAAATTGTAAAAATAAAAAATGATAAAATAATAAAATCCGGAAATCCGGAAATTTCAGGATCATTGCTGATAACGAACAGCCTCTGTACCGGACAATTCTCAAGGATCCCAGGATGTTAGTTATAACGATCTTCCAATGTACTGCGCAACGCAGGCAAAGGCAATCGATTGACGCTGGGTCCTTACCAGTAGTCCTCTGAGGCTTCGGGCTTTGCGCCTCTCCTCTCCTTGAGCTTGTCTGTACCACAGCCCAGCTGGGTAATGGCCATGTACTGCAGCAAGGCCAGCGCTTTCTTCATGGACGCGATGTGGCCCTCGCGCAACCTCTAAACATTGGGGGAAGAAAACATTTTTTTTTAAAGCCGATAACTCAATACATAAATCACCCAAAACACCCTAGTCTACATGTACCTCCCACCCCTAGAAAAAGGAAGTTAGAAACGTACCTTAATTCTCTCCGCTGTCTTCTCTTTGCTTCCAATTTTCTTCCCGTTGGGATGGACACAGCACTCAGGATTTTCAGAATCTGCTTCTGAAATGGTATCATCCTGAACAGAGAGAAACACTGGGTCAGGTATTGGGGCAGGTATTGGGGCGGGTATTGGGGCGGGTACTGGGGCGGGTACTGGGGCGGGTATTGGGGCGGGTATTGGGGCGGGTATTGGGGCGGGTATTGGGGCGGGTAGTGGGGCGGGTATTGGGGCGGGTATTGGGTGCGGTTATTGGGGCGGGTAATGGGGCGGGTAATGGGGCGGGTATTGGGGCGGGTAATGTGGCGGGTATTGGGGCGGGTATTGGGGCGCGTATTGGGGCGGGTATTGGGGCGGGTATTGGGGCGGGTAATGTGGCGGGTATTGGGGCGGGTATTGGGGCGGGTATTGGGGCGGGTATTGGGGCGGGTAATGTGGCGGGTATTGGGGCGGATATTGGGGCGGGTATTGGGGCGGGTATTGGGGCGGGTATTGGGGCGGGTATTGGGGCGGGTATTGGGGCGGGTATTGGGGCGGGTATTGGGGTGGGTATTGGGGTGGGTATTGGGGCGGGCATTGGGGCGGGTATTGGGGCGGGTATTGGGGCGGGTACTGGGGCGGGTATTGGGGCGGGTATTGGGGCGGGTATTGGAAAAGTATGGAAAAGTATTGGGGCGGGTAATGGGGCGGGTATTGGGGCGCGTATTGGGGGGCGTATTGGGGCGGGTATTGGGGCAGGTTATGGGGCGGGTATTGGGGCGGGGCGACGGTCACCTTGCTATGGACAGGGCAGCTGCATTTCTCTGGTACAGTCAGCAGGCCAGGGGAGGAGGCCTCTCCCTGCAGGAAGGAGATAAAGCGCTCCAAGTCCCCAATCTGGTTCTTCAGCTGATGGATCACCGTCTCCTTCACCTTGACCGGGTTCACGATCTATCCCAACCAGGCAAAAAACAAATCAACACAGGTGCAAGTACATGTAATGTGTTTTCGTACGCTTGCAGGGATGTACGTAGCTGACCCACGAAGTCATTTCCTGAATTGTGCGACTGCGAGTGAGCGCTTATAAATGCGACCGGGAGATGCGATTGCGAGATTCATGGCAGGGGTGCAGGCGCCCTTCAGTTTTTAGGGTTTTAACAAATAAAATTTAAAAGTTTGAGATATCAGTTTGAAAAAAAAAAATTATTTAAAAAAAAAAAAAAAAAAAATCACCATTTCCGGAAATCTGAACAAAAATCACGCCATTCCCGGGAAATCCGGACATTTCCGGAAATCCGGACATTTCCGGAAATCCGGACATTTCCGGAAGTCTTACATCCCTCTGGTTGAATGGCCAGTGAGTTAGTACAAAAATTACTTCAAAAAACAAACTGAGGGAAAAACTGGGAACTTTTTAACAAATCCCTTTTCACTCAACCTTTGAGAAAGGTCCTGCTAGGATCGAAACGTCAGTCCCTCTAAAATTTGAGATCCCTTTGCCGGTTGACTCACTTTGCCGATGGCGCCATCCACCAGCTGCCTGAGGTCGTCGGTGGTCAGCTTGTCCATGTCCTCAATGTTCAGGTCCAGCTTCTGCTTGAGCTCCTCGATGATCACATTCTGCTTCTCCAGTACCATGTTCTGCGGTAGCTCTCCGCTCCCCTCCTGAAGACGAAAGAGATTGTGATTGTTTGTCATTCCCTTCCCTTCCTTTGCCTTTCTCTTGCTTTCTCCTCCCCTCCCTCCACTCTTCCCACTCCCCTCCTCTCACTTCTCCCTTCCTATTACCACTCTGATCTCCCCTGCCCCCCTCTGCCCTCCTCTTCCATCTCCCTTCCCCTCCCCTCTTCCCCCTCTCCGATTAACCTCTGCCCTCCTCTGCCCTACTCTTCCAACCCCCTTCCTCTTCTCTCTTCCCGCTCCCATTTCCCCTCCTCTCACCTTACTGCCCTCCTCTGCCTTCCTCTGCCCCCTCCCTTCCTCTTCTCTCTTTCCTCTCCCGTCTCCCCTCTTCCCTCCTCTCCCCTCATCTCATTCATACCGCCCTCCTCTGCCCTCTCCCTTTCACTTCTCTCTCCTCTCTCCCCTCTGGCCTTCTCTTCCCTCTCCCCTCTCACCTCATAGGCAAACTGCTCCAGGTCGTCCAACTGGTTCTTCAGCTGACTGATCAACTCCATCTGCTTCTCCCTCTGCTCAGTCAGACGACTCTCGTGCTCCTTCTCGCTCTGTGGATTAGGTCAAGAGGTCAGTGGTTCAAGAGGTCAGCAATTCAAGAAGTCAGTGGTTCAAGGGGTCAAGAGGTCAAGAGGTCAATGGCGCAATAGCTCAAGGAGACAAGAGATCAAGAGGACCAGGTCAATGGCACAAGAGGTCAATGGCACAAGAGGTCAAGGGGACTAGAGGTCAAGAGGCCAAGAGGTCAATGGCACAATAGGTCAAGGGGCATGGGTCAAGAGGATAAGATGTCAAGGGGACAAGAGGTCAAGGGGAAAAGAAGTCAAGGGTAACATTAAGAGGTCAAAAGGTCACAAGGAATTGCCAGCCAGAAGCAATTAACAAAGACGAGAGGGACAAGGGGACAAGAGGTTCTTGAGGTCAAGAGGTCAAGAGGCCAAGGGGTCAAAGGGTAAAGAGCTCCAGGGCACAAGGAAGTGCCAGTCAGAAGCACTTTACGATTAACTGCAGTACAACTCCCTGCAGAGACCATATCCCCATTTTTACTAAGGAGCAGACAACAATTCCTCGTCGCAAAAAAAAAAAGGGGGGAAGAAATGACCAGGGATTTTTCTTACTGCATCCTCGAGCATCTGAGCATCTTGGGAACGGCATCCTCTCACGTCGGGGCAGCCCTTGAAGGCAAACTCCTCAAGGTCTTTCAGCAGATTCTGGTGGGGGACAGAAAAGAAGGGACGGTTCTTATGGGCAAAATCAACGTTTTAGCCACGGCTTATATTCCAAAAATTACGGCACATGCATTGCACACAACAAAACTACAACCCTGTATGCCACAGCACTGCCTGTGTTTTTCCAACAGGCAATCGGACAAAGCACTGAGCATACAGTGCTAACGACCAGACGACGGGTCAAGTAGGCGTAAAACCCTCCCTGCACATGGTGCGCATTGCTTACATCTTTATCATCTATGGGTGCGTTGACAATCGGACAAAGCACTGAGCATATAGTGCTAACGACAGGTCAAGTAGGCGTAAAACCCTCCTAGAAAAAGGTACATGTGCGCATTGCTTACATCTTTATCATCTATGGGTGCGTTGACAATCGGACAAAGCACTGAACATACAGTGCTAACGACAGGTCAAGTAGGCGTAAAACCCTCCTAGAAAAAGGTACATGTGCGCATTGCTTACATCTTTATCATCTATGGGTGCGTTGACAATCGGACAAAGCACTGAGCATACAGTGCTAACGACAGGTCAAGTAGGCGTAAAACCCTCCTAGAAAAAGGTACATGTGCGCATTGCTTACATCTTTATCATCTATGGGTGCGTTGACAATCGGACAAAGCACTGAACATACAGTGCTAACGACAGGTCAAGTAGGCGTAAAACCCTCCAAGAAAAAGGTACATGGGCACATTGCTTACCTCTTTATCATCTATGGGTGCGTTGACAATCTGCTTGAGACGGAACTGGACCTGGGCAAAGTGGGTGGTGAGTGCCAGCAGGGACGAGTTCAGCTGCTCCTGCTCCTCCTCAAGGTGTTGCAATTGGTCGACCATACTCACGTGGCTGTGCACAAAAGCGGAGCAAAATGCCCGTGTCATACTACTACTGATTCTACTGAATGTGTATAGAAGGCCACCATCTACAGTACAGGCATGCAACTCTTGAATTGTAAAAAAAAAAGAGGAAAATGTCTGAATGTAACTGCGAGCGCAAAGCACAAAGCCCTTACCGCGGCGTGGGGTTTGGATTCTAGATGCTCTGTGGTGCATACTGAGCAGTTTTTGACATATTTTAACCTTTTTCAAGGCATACATGTACACCCAGAAAATTGAATTTTTGTTTACAAAAAATGAAAAGTAAACATCAAAGTTTTTAACCTGATCTCAGCATGTGTTTTAAATAATAGTTAGGGGAGAAGAAATATCCTTTTTTTTTTTATTTTTTTTTTTACGGATTTTATCTTTTTTACGGCCGGAAATCCGCGGATCCGCAGAAAAGTTGCATGCCTGCATCTAAGGGCTGGATAGCTCTGTTGGTACCGTAAGAGCGTTGCTACACAAAACAAATTCAGAAGTTCCCAGCCAGTTTTTCCTTCATTTTTGTGATGCCAATTAAGTGTCAGTTCAAAGTTCTAATGTAATATACTGTACACTGTACATACATGTGCATAATGTACACCTGTACAGTACACTGTACATGTACTTTGTACATTGTACATACATGGGCATGTACACTGTACTGTATGTAAAGTGCATTCCATCAATCCATGTAAACTGTACACACTGTACCGTACATGTACTGTACATGTACATGTACACGTACATTTGTACGTGTACATGCCAACACTGTGCATGTATCTGAATGGTCTTGCGCAAATAACAACTAAGTGAAATCAATAGTGCACTGTGCATGCAAACTGTAGATGGAATCTTCAGTGAAGACAGATGGATGCTGTGAACAATAGCACCTGTTGCATGTACAGTACATTGTACTGTACATGCATCGGTACACCGTACACATGTACATGTACATGTACACATATACACCGTACACGTGTACATGTACATGTACATGTACATGTACATGTACAGTGCAAACGTGTTCATGGGTATGAGTGTACATGTACATGTACATGTACAAGTACTGTACAGGGTACGCTGCACAAGTGTACTTATACACATACATGTACAGTACATGATACACACAGTGAAATGTACATCGTACATGTACATGTACAGTTGTACATGTACATGTACATGTACAGTTGTACATGTACATACCGGTACGTGTACATGTAGTGTATGTTCATGTGTACGTGATGCGTGTAGTTACATATACATGTACATGTACACGGTGTAAAGTACAGCCACTTCAAGTTGAGCCACTTGCACTGTGCATGTACGTGGCCGTACCTGTTGATCAACCAGCAAGTTCAGTGGCCTAACAAGTACCATCAAGTTTGAATGGCCTAACCAGTCGATCAACCACCAACTGACCAAGTGGCCTTGCAGGTTGAACAACCAGCAAGTTGATCGAGTTGCAAGTTGATCAACCAGTTTTAAAACCAACAACCAAATTTGAATGGCCTACATGTACACAATGTACTATGGAGGCCAGTAAAATGTTAACGAAGGCACTCACAGTTCTTTGCTGGCCACGCCAGCGACTTGAGTGGCCAGATACAGGTGACAGACTTGCAACGGTCCAACTCGTGTCTGCGCGGGTCTCGGAAGAGTGGCAGCCATGGGTGGAAACGGATCTCGGCTCTCTCTCTGTCTAATCGGGTGGGTTTTTTTCAGCCGGCTTCACACACAATCCCACGTACATACATGTGTAATCTACAATCTACAAGTATGCAATCTGGTACTTGAAGTCGGCGTTTACTTTGACTCCATTCTTTGACGGTAATCTCCGCACAGGTTTAGAATGCGCGGCAGAGATCTGGGCAGGACTGCACTGCGCATGTGCACACTGCTATGGTACGTTAACTAAACGCGTAGAACTCCAAACGTGTTGGCCACCAAGCATCAACTACACACGTAGCACATGCATGTAGCCATGCACAGAACGGTGCACTTCACAGGAAAGGTGCATTGTATAATATACATGTTGTACATGTACGTGTAAAAGCAACTTCATGGACATGTACAACGTGTACAAGGTGTACTGCACTGTACATGCATACGTACTGTAACAGTACTGTACACTGTAGTGGTCTGTGTACATAGACTACAGGTCTGGTGCTGGTCTATTCAAAGTAATCTTGTACACGAAGCTTAACTCCAAAGACACTGAGTGCAAATGAATGTGCGTGTGCATGTAGTACTACATTTGCGTACGCATGCCTGTACGCATGTATACTATGTATGTGTGGGAGAGATGAACAAATCCTCCAGAGAGATACCATCTAGTACACAGCTTCCATCCAGTGCAACTGGTTCACTTCACCTACACGTACAGTGTACACGCACAGTGTACAGAAGTAGATTTGTCCCGGATTACATGTACCTCCGTATGGTCGATCTGGCCGTTGATTTAATTAAAACTAAGTCAGGCGTTCGCTCGGTCTGATGAGGGCTTGTTCACCGCACTAGTTGCCCGCTTGAGGTCGAGCACACAGCTGGATGAGATGCAAGGATGCGCCCAGGTCACAGCAGTGCGGTGCGGTGCGTGCATCTCACGGATCGGACTGGTTTTTGGGGGGTTTTTTTTAACGCAGTGGCTGTTGTTACGGCAGTCGCCCGTATGGTTCCCTGACTTGACAGTATTTGTCAGGATGTTTAGCTCTTGGAACCAGACTATCAGCTAATAGACTGGTTCAACCAGCCTGCAATGCTGACGAAATACAATCAAGTCAGGGAACCACACGGACGACTGCCGTAACAACAGCCACTGCGTTTTTTTAACGCTTTCTCACAGAACTAGGGCAGCTGGTGTCTACCCGTACATGTGCGTGCAGCTCGTTACCGGCTAATTATGGTCCCAAGGCCCGTTGGCGAGACATCTGCGGATACTTGCTTCAAAAAAGTCGCCTTGACTTGCCAACCCCCCCCCCCCCCCCCCCGGGCCGCCTTCTCTACTATATTGCACAAGAAGGACGACAGCTTGCAGGCGGAAATCTAAACAACCTCTGTGTCCTTTTTTCTTTCTTTCCGGATACCTTCAAAGAGGGAGATTCAACAGACCCTGCAGTTACCGAGTTAAGCTTAAAGCTTACTATGGAAGAACTAGTCATCCAAATCCAAAGAATACTACAAACACATAAATTTTACTGTACATGTACACGTACCTTCCCACAAATTCATCTTTTATTGTCCAGTGTCTAGTGAAAGAATCAGCCAGGCAGAACTATCTCAATGCCACTGGCATTTTATTACACAGTACATGTACATGTACCGGTACATGTACATGTACATGTAGGTGTTATGGACTATTTGTGACCCGGCACAACGACATGAGGAATATCCCACCAAAACACTTTTCGAGTAAACAACGCCTGAAGTCAAAGTATCTTCTCAATTCGATTAAAAATAAATTTTTGGTTTTTTTTGCATTAAATGATGTACATAGGTGTACAAAGTTATAATTATTCATTTTGACCGCAGTACCGTGGTTGTCTAACGCGTTAAACCTAACATGGTCTGCTAACGCATAAAGCACACTTCGTTTCAGTTTCACCTACTGTACTGTAAGTACAAGTAAACATGCCTCAAGTCGGTTTATTGTCCCCGGGATAATATCCGACTAAATCAGCACCAATTTCGACAACACAAACGTCAAAGTTCTCCGGCACACACTGCCGACAATTCTCCGGAAAAGGTCTTGCAAATTGTCAAAACACTTACGTACGTACATCTTGAAGGGTTCCCAGATGTTTTCCCGAGAAGAAAACAATCACCAGAGAAGCGATTATTTATGCTCAGCAGAAGAAGACACAAACTGGTATTTACTGCTTTTTGCTTTGAATGAAATCTAAACATATGGATCGGGAAAATCTAATATCGCAATTGTTAAGGTTCATTAAATATGACTTTTTCCACTGGCTGCAGTAGGCATGTACAGGTATACAGTCTGTAATGAGAGTTGTCTATACACTGTGCAGTACACCAAGTAATATACATGTACAGTACATGTACATGCTGTACATGTACATGTACAGTAATTTTCTCAAGTACAGTACACATACAATGTACAGTACATCTCTAGTACACAATACACACGTAATGTACAAGCAATCTACATGTACATGTACATGTACATGTACATGTAGGTGTTTTTTTTTTTTAACAGTTTAATAAATCTGCACAACCGGATGCATTCTATCATGTCTATTTGGCAGTAACCTTGAAAAATTCAAAGCACAGCCGTGACAGAATGGACTACTGTATTCCATAATTTTTTTCCAAATCCCATATGTCCATGTACAGGGTACAGTACATGTACATGTACTTCATACGTGTACGGAATTTTGACTGAATGAATGAATTTGGACGTATACATGTACATGTACAATTGTACATGTATGTATGTACTGTACATGTACATGTACCGATACATACTGTATACAACATTTTATTATCAGTTATTAAGTTTCTTTCAATTACCGGTAAATACATGTACACTGTACAGTGTGTACGTCTACATACACATGTACCAGTTGTACACGTCACCGTACATGTACATGTACATGTACATGTACATTTTAAACATTCATACACACAACATGTACATGTACACATATAGACCTAAACATGTACTGTACATGTATGTATTCACATTCATATTTTATATGAGCAATAACAAATGTAGCCTACATGTACATGATGCATTTAACCAGAAACATACTCGTATATGTACTGTATAGTGTGAAAAACTGACTGGGAACTTTTTAACAATTTGACAAATTTGGTAAGAAAACTGTGACGGGACGAAGATTTGAACACGAGACCTTTCTTTTGCGTACAATGCAGCGTCATGGAACCATGGGGTAAATTTGAACGCGCATCATTTCTCCTGACGACAGGCAGTAAACACACTATGCCGGAAACCTTGAGTTCCGGCACTTTTCAGAGCCGCACTTCTTCTTGAAAGAGAAGTGCTACATGGTGTCATCACAAACCTTCCACTTACGTGTATTTCTACCAGAACCATGCAAACCTTCAACTCTTTTCCATCATGTCACACGAATACAAAACAATTGGCAGTGCTCTTTACTTCCGCCCATAGTTTGATACTACATGTAGTCGGGTCCCCCATGGCATAACAGTATCCTGACGTCGTTTCTAATAGACGCTGACCGTCTATAGGTAATAGATGGTGGCAGTGCTCTTTACTTCCGCCCATACACAATGTAGTTTGACGCTAGTCGGGTCCCCCATGGCATTACAGTATCCTGACGTCGTTTCTAATAGACGCTGACCGTCTATAGGTAATAGATGGTGGCAGTGCTCTTTACTTCCGCCCATAGTTTGACGCTAGTCGGGTCCCCCATGGCATAATAGTATCCTGACGTCGTTTCTAATAGATGCTGACTGTCTATAGGTTATACATGTACATGTATGTCTATGGTGGCAGTGCTCTTTACTTTCACCAAACATTGACACTAGTCTGGTCTCCTATGGCATTGCAGTATCCTGACGTCATTTCTAATAGATGTTGACCGTCTATAGGTAATAGATGGCAGCAGTGCTCTTTACTTTCACCCATAGTTTGACGCTAGTCAGGTCCCCCATGGCATTACAGTATCCTGACATCATTTCTAATAGACGCAGACCGTCTATTGGTTATGTCCGTGTATATCCCGTAATACCATTTGAAAACCGGTACCCATGTACTGTATATACCTGTCTTCAGCGGAGCCAACTGAGGGAGGGGGACTGGCAACTGCTCCGACTGGTCCCCAGCGCGTTTTGGGACGGTCGTACTGATCGTCCATGGAATCGTCCGTCAAGATGGGCTCTTCCATTATCCGCAGCGGTGTCAAGGTGTTGAGCTCAAGCGGGTAGAACTACTGCACAAGAAAAAGAGGGACAAAATTCTCATGTAGCGGTTTGCAATTCAATGAGGGCTTGATAAGACTCGAAGGTTTGCGTGGTGGACATACAGTACTAAGAGGAAAGTTTGCGGTGACAGACACCGTGTAGCACTTCTCTTTCGAGAAGGAGTGTGGCTCTGAGAAGAGCCGGTAACTCAGATAGGACTTGAAGGTTTTCACGGTGGAAATACTAAGTGGAAGGTTTGTGGTGACACCATGTAGCACTTCTCTTTCGAGAAGGAGTGTGGCTCTGAGAAGAGCCGGTAACTCAGATAGGACTTGAAGGTTTTCACGGTGGAAATACCAAGTGGAAGGTTTGTGGTGACACCATGTAGCACTTCTCTTTCGAGAAGGAGTGTGGCTCTGAAAAGAGCCGGTAACTCAGATAGGACTTGAAGGTTTGCACGGTGGAAATACTAAGTGGAAGGTTTGTGGTGACAACATGTAGCACTTCTCTTTCAAGAAGGAGTGTGGCTCTGAAAAGAGCCGGTAACTCAGATAGGACTTGAAGGTTTTCACGGTGGAAATACTAAGTGGAAGGTTTGTGGTGACACCATGTAGCACTTCTCTTTCGAGAAGGAGTGTGGCTCTGAGAAGAGCCGGTAACTCAGATAGGACTTGAAGGTTTTCACGGTGGAAATACTAAGTGGAAGGTTTGTGGTGACACCATGTAGCACTTCTCTTTCGAGAAGGAGTGTGGCTCTGAGAAGAGCCGGTAACTCAGATAGGACTTGAAGGTTTTCACGGTGGAAATACCAAGTGGAAGGTTTGTGGTGACACCATGTAGCACTTCTCTTTCGAGAAGGAGTGTGGCTCTGAAAAGAGCCGGTAACTCAGATAGGACTTGAAGGTTTGCACGGTGGAAATACTAAGTGGAAGGTTTGTGGTGACAACATGTAGCACTTCTCTTTCAAGAAGGAGTGTGGCTCTGAAAAGAGCCGGTAACTCAGATAGGACTTGAAGGTTTTCACGGTGGAAATACTAAGTGGAAGGTTTGTGGTGACACCATGTAGCACTTCTCTTTCGAGAAGGAGTGTGGCTCTGAAAAGAGCCGGTAATTCAGCGTTTCGGGTAGTGTGTACTCTTGTCCGTCTTCGGGTTTCGCACGTCATGTCCTCTGGTCAATTTCAATTCAACGAGGGCTTGATTAGACTTCAAGGTTTGGTCGAGGTTGTGCTAGGCAGATTCGAGTCTGTACAGCAACGAACTGCCCTTATTTTTCACTCTACAAAGAAAATTATCCGTTGAAAATTCCAATAAAATTCCAATGGAAACTCTCTAGTGTTATAGCAGTAATTAAACCTTAACACCTTGGGAAAGCAAACACTTGTGTTGTATTTGGATTGATTAGAATACTGTGGCGAGTTAACATCTGTTGTGTCTCTCATAATGTACACATAGTAAGTATTCAAGCACTGGTACATTTAGTGAACATGTACAGCGTTACATGTAAGCTGTACACACATGTACAGTAGGCCTACGAGTATTATTATTTGCCATGTTACATTATATTCAAACGGAAAAGACATTCCTCTTGCAAATGCTATATATTCTGCTGGTCCCTGAGTCTGATTGGCCAATGGACCTTTCCCATGAAATATGCAAATTAGGCCTAGAGCTTGCGCTTAACTAAATTTGTGGGCAAGCGGGCTGCCAACCAATCATAGTTTTCCACGGGCGTGCGCGCGTTCCTTCTCACTAACAGTTTGGCGTGCGGTCATTTGCTGTTCAGGGTCTCCTACGCGCGTATTTCGAAACCTGCACGCAACGCGCACTCGTTTGCCCACCAATTTAGTAAAGCGCATGCGCCAGCTCTTATTTGCATATTTCATGGGAAAGGTCCATTGTCATTGCATCATGCATATTCATGTATGCTCTATACTCTGACATTGGCCAATCAGCGTAAAGAGTGTTCATGAATATACATGAATAAACATTAATTTAAGGAGATATACAAAAATGTTGCAAACTGCTTACTGACTAAAATTACCAAAATGTAAATCTTAAAATTTAGTGGGCCTGACGTTTCGATCCTAGCAGGACCTTTCTCAAAGGCAGAGTGACAAGGAGTGGGCCTGACGTTTCGATCCTAGCAGGACCTTTTTCAAAGGCAGAGTGACAAGGAGTGGGCCTGACGTTTCGATCCTTGCAGGACCTTTTTCAAAGGCAGAGTGCCAAGGAGTGGGCATGACGTTTCGATCCTAGCAGGACCTTTTTCAAAAAGGCAGAGTGACAAGGAGTGGGCCTGACGTTTCGATCCTAGCAGGACCTTTCTCAAAGGCAGAGTGACAAGGTCCTTGTCACTCTGCCTTTGAGAAAGGTCCTGCTAGGATCGAAACGTCAGGCCCACTAAATTTTAAGATCAATTTAAGGAATTACAAGTAGTTATGATTCATTCTTAACCTCCATCTGAGAAAATAAATACATTGTATGTGCCCTTCAAGTTCCAAATCTCCGATTACAAGTACATGTATCATGTCACTCAAGTTTGAAAATCGACCAGACTTTATAATTCTCTGGGGCAGGCCCAATTTGCAGCAAACTCATTCACCACATAAACTACAATGTACAATCGGGGATTTTTATCACAATGCCTGCAACCGCCTGGCAACCTGATTTGGGAATGGTTGCCTAGCAGTACACAGTTAGTGATGACATCACAGACTACGTACATTCACTACAGTATAATCCTTTGACTGGATTGCAGAACGCGGATGTTTGCTGAAAATTGATCACGGACCCACCTACTATGTGTACGTACGTGCACCATATCTTGGTAAATGTAAATTGACACAGGGTTACTGGTATATTTGCATTTTATTCAGACATGGCTCAGACCAACTGGTTCAGGAATTTACTGTAGCATGCAAACACTATAAAACTGGACATAGTCCGAATAACTTGGACCCTTACAATTGGCCTTTAAAAAAAAAAATATGAGGGGGTCGGGCGATAGTTTTACGGATGTTTTGGGGGTAAAATCTGTGGATTTCGGTCGGGGGGGGGGGGGGTAAAAAATGGGAACGGCCGGTGTTACTTAGACCAGCCAGATTGCTTGGACCTAGTGCTATCACCCAACCCCCTCATTATTTTTTTTAAACTAAAAGGGCGATTGTAAGGGTCAAAGTTACTCGGACTATACACGTACTGTGTACAGTACATGCCCAGCGTACTGTACACAACATGTGTTTACATGTATGACACATTGTACACCCTACAGTATGAACTTCCCACACCTTCTTGGCTTAGTTCTACAGTTCTAGGTCTACCAGAAAACTAGTTGCGGTAACCGTAACCCTCATCCTCCCGAAGGTCGGGAGGATGAGGGTTTACGGTTACCGCAACTACCAAAAAACACTGCACAGTGTACATGGTCATGGTGGTTTAAACTTAAATTACACTACAGTACAGTGTCAGTAGTCAGCACAGTGACACAAAATTTAAGAACATGATTTATGATTTCATGTATTTATTATTAATTAATATTTTTTTATGAAAAACAAAGTGTTCCATTAATTATTCAGACAAAACGCCATTTGCTTTTGCAGAAGAATCAAAACAACAAATCGCTTCTAAAAAACACTAGTAATTTAGGATTGTAATTTGTAGTAATTTAGCATTGTACTGTGTACATGTACATCAGTAGACAGTACCCTATGTCCATATGTACACGTACATGATCATATTGATCAGATTAGTCCGAGTAACTTGGAGTTGGACCCAAAAAGTCACCCTTTTTTATCGAATTTTGAAATTTTGAGGTTCGGGTGACTGTAGGCTACAGTCACCCGACCCTCAAAATGTCAAAATTCGATAAAAAAGGGTGACTTTTCGGGTCCAAGTTACTCGGACTATGATCATGATGATGTACTGACTTCACACCCACGTAAACACGGGCATAATGAACATGTACATGTACACAACCCACGTAATATTATTCCCTCGGTAGGTAGAACAAATTCGGGTTTCTAACTATAAAACACGGCTAATCTGTTGAAATCGGGGCTAGCCACCCCTCGGGTAGAGTCGCATCTTACCTTCTGTCATAGATGCGGGGTAATCTATTGCACGAAATGCGACGAAAAGGGTGAAAATATGGCAGGTCGCATCGTCCCAGCGTCCGTCAAGTGATGTTTGGTGGGCGATCGGCAATCGTCTCGATGAACGAAAAACCTAGACTTGTCGAAGTCGGCTCTCATTAAAATGCGTCTGAAACTTCAAAATGCCAAATTCTTTTCAAACTACCACAGCAGTAATTAACCTAAATCGGAAGAACAAATAAATCATTATATTTTTGAACTAAAAATTACTTGCTTATCTATTTATTCCATGAAATATTGCAGGCACCAGAGACACCTTTGACTGCAAAGAGACTAGCACAGCTGCTATGACGCAAGTAGGGATACTACAACACAATATTTATTACATGTACATGTACATGTTGTACATGTACATGTACATGTACAGTACGTACACCTGTACATGTATTTTTCAATGTGGGTACAATTTCCATGTTAAACCTATGGCCATTTATTTTACGAAATGAAGGCTTAGGCTCGGGCTTAGGCTTCGGTCATATTTATCTTACTCGTTATAATCTCACAGGCATCTAAAAACAAGCGTTTGGGCCCAGTTTCTTGGGGAATACCCTGTACCTATCAAGCCAATAAATCTTCAAATTCAGAAACAAACCACAACCTGGATTTTCAGGTTTTGTCAGACGGAGACGAAGCCTGAGCCCGAGCCTAAGCCTTCATTTTGTAAACGGATATGTATGCTGATGAATGAATCCAACATGTGGTTGACATGCCACTGTGTATGCGTATTGGATTGCTAGCCTCTGTTCAAGTGATGTTTCAAGCTATGTAATTTCTGTACCGTATGTTGCCGACTGAGATCTATAAAAAATACTTATAAACAATTTACCTGTACATAGTATGTACATGTTCATCATATCGATGCTTGTTTGTTAGTTAGTTTGTGTGTCCATTTGTCTGTATGTCTGTTTGAAGATTTATTTTCAAATACAAAAACAAAGAAGAATTGTCTGGGAACTTGTAAACAATTTTGAAAAATTCAACAAATTTTTTGAAAAATAGACAGAGTCAAATGAAGAAAATTGCATTTATATAAACAGATTTTTAGACAAATTTAGCAAGTACAATTCAAACGACCTTCGTAATATCAATATTTATTGCTTTTGACAAATATAAGATTACAAACAAGGTTATGTCATATGACCTTATCAAAAAGTCACTATCATTATGATGAACATCTCTACATTTGTAACTGAAGACTAATTTCCAGAAATAGAATATACAAAATTGGTCACAAAATAGAAGCAGGAATATAAATGCATTGAATTTTTAATGAGTTAAACAGAGTGTTTTTAAGGAATAATCTGAATACTTATCATCTTTCTTTTACGGCCTTTTATTCCATTCTCAGAACAGTTGAAAAAATTGTTTTATATATATATTTATTATTATAATGGATCATTCACCAGGCAATCGGGGCAAAGCACTGAGCATACAGTGCTGACTACACGTCAGGGAAGGGCAAAACCCTCATTGAATCACATTCTAACCAACGTATATCACCAGGCAATCGGGCAAAGCACTGAGCATACAGTGCTGACTACACGTCGGGGAAGGGCAAAACCCTCATTGAATCACATTCTAACCAACGTATATCACCAGGCAATCGGGCAAAGCACTGAGCATACAGTGCTGACTATACGTCGGGGAAGGGCAAAACGCTCATTGAATTACATTTTCACCGACGCAAATCACCAGGCAATCGGGTAAAGCACTGAGCATACAGTGCTGACTACACGTCGGGGCAGGGCAAAACCCTCATTGAATCACATTCTAACCAACGTATATCACCAGGCAATCGGGCAAAGCACTGAGCATACAGTGCTGACTACACGTCGGGGAAGGGCAAACCCTCATTGAATGACATTCTCACCGATGCAAATCACCAGGCAATCGGGGCAAAGCACTGAGCATACAGTGCTGACTACACGTCGGGGAAGGGCAAACCCTCATTGAATGACATTCTCACCAACGCAAATCACCAGGCAATCGGGCAAAGCACTGAGCAGTGAGCACACAGTGCTGACTACACGTCGGGGAAGGGCAAACCCTCAAAGTACCGTGCATTCTCATTGATGCAAAATCATCTATCCTTCAGATTTGTCCGTAGATCTCCAAACTTGGCCCGAAACTTGGCAAAGGTGGATGCACTCATGACAGCATTGACAATCATGGTGCTAGTGTCTGCACTGTCATCACTGGCTTCTGTGGATGTCACCGTAGTTTCCTTATACAACCAACTGAAGAAAAACAAATTACAAATCAGATTTTGAACACAGTATTTTTTTTCAAAAGAGGAATTTTGGGAAATTTTAGAGTAGGGTTTGTGGGTTTGTGATTTTGGCATTTGCAATGATCACAAAGCGTTAGTGAAATCGGCCCCAGGTCTAGTTAAAATTGTTTTTTCTCGCTCATTTTTCAAAATATTAAAATGAGTTAGATTGCTGATAATTATTTGAGCATGGTTAATGTTTTGTGTTTTGCTGGTAATCACTTCAGTATGCATCATTGTGCATACAGTCTACCTCCCATGCTGTCTGAATAAATTAATATCTGCATATAATATCATGTGTATCCTTGTTTCATTTAGCTCCTTCGTAGTATAAAACAAAACTGCTTTTCATGCGTATGAGTGTTGCGAAGAAGCATGAAATTAATGTTTTGTGTTTTGCTGGTAATCACTCGAGCCCAAGTAATTCAACCATGCGATCCTTCATGTCTTCCCTCAGGGTGTAGGGGCAGGCTACCTGAGGTGACCTCCACTCATGGGGACCCTCAGCTGGCAGGGGAAGATGTCGGTGGCTGACAGGAGGCTGGTCTGGATGCGTTCCTGGAGTCTGTCCAGACCTAGGCCCTGCTTGGCAGAGACCATCAGCCCAGAAGCCCCACCGGATTCTGCCTCAGTGGGTCTGTAGAAGACAAGTTAGAGCTTGAAAACTTGGCCAAAACAAAATTTGACTCGACCGGGACTTAAACCCGAGACCTCTGGACTAACGTACCAGTGCTCTTCCATCTGAGCTATCCAGCCCTTAGATAGTGGCCATCCCAAATATCTAAGTAGTCTTTTTTTGAAAATTGGCAAAAAAAGCTTTGACTGGACTGGGACTTGAACACAAGACCTCTGGACTAACGTACCAGTGCTCTTCCATCTGAGCTATCCAGCCCTTAGATGGTGGCCATCCATTCCCAAATATCTAAGTAGTCTTTTTTTGAAAACTGGCAAAAAAAGCTTTGACTGGACTGGGACTTGAACCTGAGACCTCTGGACTAACGTACTAGTGCTCTTCCATCTGAGCTATCCAGCCCTTAGATGGTGGCCATCCCAAATATCTAAGTAGTCTTTTTTTGAAAACTGGCAAAAAAAGCTTTGACTGGACTGGGACTTGAACACAAGACCTCTGGACTAACGTACCAGTGCTCTTCCATCTGAGCTATCCAGCCCTTAGATGGTGGCCATCCCAAATATCTAAGTAGTCTTTTTTTTAAAATTGGCAAAAAAAGCTTTGACTGGACTGGGACTTGAACACAAGACCTCTGGACTAAAGTACCAGTGCTCTTCCATCTGAGCTATCCAGCCCTTAGATGGTGGCCTTCCCTAATAGTCAACTAGTCTTTGGCACACCAGCGCTCTTACCATCTGAGCTATCCAGCCCTTAGATGGTGGCCTTCCCTAATAGTCAACTAGTCTTTGGCACACCAGCGCTCTTACCATCTGAGCTATCCAGCCCTTAGATGGTGGCCTTCCCTAATAGTCAACTAGTCTTTGGCACACCAGCGCTCTTACCATCTGAGCTATCCAGCCCTTAGATGGTGGCCTTCCCTAAATAGTCAACTAGTCTTTGCCGGGGTGGGGCGCCAGTCAGAAGCAATTCAACCATTAACTGCCGTGGATCTCCAGGGATCACACCCCTGATTTCATTCAGATGCAAACCAATTGTTGTAAACCTGGCTACAGCAGCTCGGGGATCGCACAAAGTGGATGCAGCATTTCAAATATTCAAGTCAAACAAACAAAGGAAAAACTGAGTGCAAACTAGTTGACTATATGGGCAGGCCACCATCTAAGGGCTGGACAGCTCAGATTGAAGAGCACTGGTACGTAAATCCAGAGGTCTCGGGTTCAAGTCCCGGTCCAGACAAAGTTTTCTTTGCCAATTTTTCAAATTGTTAAAAAAGAGTTTGTTTGTTTGACTTCAATAAGAATTTTTGTCCAAAAAAATAAATAAATAAAATGACAGAACTTTTGAACAAATTTAATAGCAAAAAAAATTTGACCTTTTCTTTCAACAAGAACTGTGCTCAAAATCAAGTACAGTTTGAAATTTGAGTGAGACAAGGCTTTGCATGGTGGGTGAATCAAAAATTATAGGAAGGTTTGCGGTGAACACCATGTATCAGGTCTATTAAAGGAAGAGGTATGGTTCTGAAAAGAACCTGAGGGTAACTCGACGTTTCGACCAGTATGCTCTGGCCGTCATCAGGAGAATGTCTTGGAATCGGTGGTGGAACTCCTTATGTACCGGTGGTTGCTGAGGCGGGAAGGCGGGAAAGATACCTCAGTGACCTAAGCCCCCCTTAGGATAATCCTCCCCAGAGGATTATCTTTCCCGCCTTCCCGCCTCAGCGACCACCAGCACATAAGGAGTTCCACCACCGATCCCGAGACATTCTCCTGATGACGGCCAGAGCATACTGGTCGAAACGTCGAGTTACCCTCAGGTTTTTTTCAGGACCATACCTCTTCCTTTAAGAGACCTGATACATGGTGTTCACCGCAAACCTTCCTATATTGAAATTTGAGAGCGACTTTCAAACCGTGACTCCACTTACTCTTGCAGCTTGTCCGCCTTGTTGCAGACCTCTACCATCCCCTTCATGAGACCGTCAGAGACTCCCAACTCCCTGAGGACCCTCAGCACCTCAAGTCTCTGCGACTCCGTGTCCGGGTGACTGACGTCTCTGACATGGACAATGACATCCTGCCAGAAAAAAAACAGAAAACAAGACTGGTGCACTAAGTGGAAGGTTTGCGGTGACACCGTGTAGCACTTCTCTTTCAAGAAGGAGTGTGGCTCTGAAAAGAGCCGGTAACTCAGATAAGATAAGGGAAGGGCAGGGCAGGGCAGGGCAGGGCAGGGCAGGGCAGGGCAGGGCAGGGCAGGGCAGGGCAGGGCAGGGCATAGCAAGGCAGGACAGGGCAGGGCAGGGCAGAACAAGGCAGGGCAGGGAAGGGCAGGGCAGGGCAGGGCAGGGCGGGGCAGGGCAGGGCAGGGCAGGGGGCAGGGGGAAGGGCAGGACAGGGCAGAGCAAGGCAGGGCAGGGCAGGGCAGGGCAGGGCAGGGCAGGGCAGGGCAGGGCAGGGCAGGGCAGGGCAGGGCAGGGCAGGGCAGGGCAGGGCAGGGCAGGGCAGGGCAGGGCATAGCAAGGCAGGACAGGGCAGGGCAGGGCAGAACAAGGCAGGGCAGGGAAGGGCAGGGCAGGGCAGGGCGGGGCAGGGCAGGGCAGGGCAGGGGGCAGGGGGAAGGGCAGGACAGGGCAGAGCAAGGCAGGGCAGGGCAGGGCAGGGCAGGGCAGGGCAGGGCAGGGCAGGGCAGGGCAGGGTAGGGCAGGGCAGGGCAGGGCAGGGCAGGGCAGGGCAGGGCAGGGCAGGGCAGGGCAGGGCAGGGCAGGGCAGGGCAGGGCAGGGCAGGGCAGGGCAGGGCAGGGCAGGGCGGGGCAGGGCAGGGCAGGGCAGGGGGCAGGGGGAAGGGCAGGACAGGGCAGAGCAAGGCAGGGCAGGGCAGGACAGGGCAGGGCAGGGCAGGGCAGGGCAGGGCAGGGCAGGGCAGGGCAGGGTAGGGCAGGGAAGGGCAGGGCAGGGAAAGGCAAGCCAAGGCAAGGCAAGGCAGGGGAGAAATAAGAAGGGAAGATAGAGAGAGTCATTACAAAGCAAAGACAAGCAAAGTGGGTCATTTTACTAGCCCACAGCTGTTTTTCTAGACAATGACCGCCGGGCTAGTGCAAAGGTCGAGCCCTGCTAATTCAGTAAATAATGTCCTGTTTGGGGGTTTTCCCAAGAAACTTGACCAAGCCAGTAGCTTATCACATTCTACGGGGTTTCCAAGAAAACTTGACCAGTGTCTTATCACGTTCCACTCACCGGCATTTGTGTAGCAGGGCAGGGCAGGGGGAAGGGCAGGACAGGACAGGGCAGAGCAAGGCAGGGCAGGGCAGGGCAGGGCAGGGCAGGGCAGGGCAGGGCAGGGCAGGGCAGGGCAGGGCAGGGCAGGGCAGGGCAGGGCAGGGCAGGGCAGGGCGGGGCAGGGCAGGACAGGGCAGGGCAAGGCTGGGCAGGGCAGGGCAGGGCAGGGCAGGGCAGGGCAGGGCAGGGCAGGGCAGGGCAGGGCAGGGCAGGATAGGGCAGGATAGGATAGGGCAGGGCAGGGCAGGGCAGGGCAGGCAAGGCCAAAGCATTGGTCATGTCATGGATCTATTTCTAGCATACTATTTGCTTCAGACTGCTAGCTCACCGACAGAAGAACATCCTCCAGAGTTGCAGCAAAGGAGGCCACGAGGCTGTGTGGAAGAGCCGATATGAATCCCACCGTGTCCACATAGAGGACGGGCATTCGGTTGGGCAGGCAGCCCAGGTGGGCCGTCACGTCCAGCGTGGCAAAAAGCTGGTCTTGAGGCTGTATGCTGACGTCTCCTGTCAGCGCCCTGATGAGGCTTGTCTTGCCTGGATTGAGAGGGGATAGGGAGGGCAGGGCAGGGGAGGGGAGCAGAGGGGATGGGAGGGGAGGGGAGGGGAAGAGAGGGTGGAGAGGGGTGGGGAGGGGAGAGGAGGGGAAGGGAGGGGAGGGGAAGGGAAGGGAAGGGAAGGGAAGGGAAGGGAAGGGAAGGGAAGGGAAGGGAAGGGAAGGGAAGGGAAGGGAAGGGAAGGGAAGGGAAGGGAAGGGAAGGGAAGGGAAGGGAAGGGAAGGGAAGGGAAGGGAAGGGAAGGGAAGGGAAGGGAAGGGAAGGGAAGGGAAGGGAAGGGAAGGGAAGGGAAGGGAAGGGAAGGGAAGGGAAGGGAAGGGAAGGGAAGGGAAGGGAAGGGAAGGGAAGGGGAGGGAAGGGAAGGGAAGGGAAGGGGAGGGAAGGGAAGGGGAGGGAAGGGAAGGGAAGGGAAGGGAAGGGAAGGGAAGGGAAGGGAAGGGAAGGGAAGGGAAGGGAAGGGAAGGGAAGGGAAGGGAAGGGAAGGGAAGGGAAGGGAAGGGAAGGGAAGGGAAGGGAAGGGAAGGGAAGGGAAGGGAAGGGAAGGGAAGGGAAGGGAAGGGAAGGGAAGGGAAGGGAAGGGAAGGGAAGGGAAGGGAAGGGAAGGGAAGGGAAGGGAAGGGAAGGGAAGGGAAGGGAAGGGAAGGGAAGGGAAGGGAAGGGAAGGGAAGGGAAGGGAAGGGAAGGGAAGGGAAGGGAAGGGAAGGGAAGGGAAGGGCAAGGAAGGGAAGGGCAGGGCAGGGCAGGGCAGGGCAGGGCAGGGAAGGGAAGGGAAGGGAAGGGAAGGGCAGGGCAGGGCAGGGCAGGGCAGGGCAGGGAAGGGCAGGGCAGGGCAGGGCAGGGCAGGGCAGGGAAGGGCAGGGCAGGGCAGGGCAGGGCAGGGAAAGGCAAGCCAAGGCAAGGCAAGGCAGGGGAGAAATAAGAAGGGAAGATAGAGAGAGTCATTACAAAGCAAAGGCTAGCAAAGTGGGTCATTTTACTAGCCCACAGCTGTTTTTTCTAGACAATGACCGCCGGGCTAGTGCAAAGGTCGAGCCCTGCTAATTCAGTAAATAATGTCCTGTTTGGGGGTTTTCCCAAGAAACTTGACCAAGCCAGTAGCTTATCACGTTCTACGGGGTTTCCAAGAAAACTTGACCAGTGTCTTATCACGTTCCACTCACCGGCATTTGTGTAGCCCACCACCGACACTACTGGGTAGCCCTTGCGGGCCCTCGTTTGTCGCAGCAGCGCCCTCTTTTGTCGCAAACGGTCCAGGGCCCGTCGGCCTTTCTGCTCGCGCTCCCGCAGCAGTCGCTGCTGCACCGACAGGAAGGTCTCGCCGCCGCCGCCGATGAAGGCCTGGCCACCCCGCTGCTGGTCCATGCTGTCAGACTCGCTGCGAAGACGAGATCTGCGACAAAGCGCAGGCAATCGGGCTACTATCAAATGTGTAAGCTCAGGGAAGGGGCAGGGAAGGGGAGGGTACGGAAGGGAAGGGAAGGGAAGGGAAGGGAAGGGAAGGGAAGGGAAGGGCAGGATAGGATGGGATAGGGCAAGGCAGGGCAGGGCAGGGCAGGGCAGGGCAGGGCAGGGCAGGGCAGGGCAGGGCAGGGAAAGGCAGGGCAGGGCAGGGCAGGACAGTACAGCACAAGACAGGGCAGGGCAGGGCAGGGAAGGGAAGGGCAGGATAGGATAGGATAGGGCAAAGCAGGGCAGGGCAGGGCAGGGCAGGGCAGGTCAGGGCAGGGCAGGTCAGGGCAGGGCAGGGCAGGGCAGGGCAGGGTAGGGCAGGGCAGGGCAGGGCAGGGCAGGGCAGGGCAGGGCAGGGCAGGGCAGGGCAGGGCAGGGCAGGGCAAGGCAGGGAAAGGCAGGGCAGGGCAGGGCAGGGCAGGGAAAGACAGGGCAGGGCAGGGCAGGGCAGGGAAAGGCAGGGCAGGACAGGGCAGGGCAGGGCAGGACAGTACAGCACAAGACAGGGCAGGGCAGGGCAGGGAAGGGAAGGGCAGGGCAGGGCAGGGCAGGGCAGGGCAGGGCAGGGCAGGGCAGAGCAGGGCATGGCAGGGCAGGGCAGGACAGGGCAGGGCAGGGCAGGGCAGGGCAGAGCAGGGCAGGGCAGGGCAGGGCAGGGAAGGGAAGGGCAGGGCAGGGCAGGGAAAGACAGGGCAGGGCAGGGCAGGGCAGGGAAAGGCAGGGCAGGGCAGGGCAGGGCAGGGCAGGACAGTACAGCACAAGACAGGGCAGGGCAGGGCAGGGAAGGGAAGGGCAGGGCAGAGCAGGACAGAGCAGGGCAAGCCATAGCAAGTCAAGTCAAGTCAAGTCAAGGCAAGGCAAGGCAGGGCAGGGCAAAGCAAGACCACAATGAGTGTGATGAAACTAACCTTAAGCCTAGTAAGAATCTTTAGTGCCTACACTTATTGTCCAGTTCACTAGTCCCCCGTTTTCGCAATCACACATACACATGTTTTTTTTTATTGTACAGTACCTGAGGTAAGGAATCTCCGCCAGTGCTATCTGTAGCTTGGCCTCCCTTGTGCGTGCATGCTCCTTGAAAATCTTCAGAACGACGGCGTATCTAGTCAAATCAAGGTCAGAAATCCCACCAGTTAAGAGCCTTTAAGGGTAATAATAAAACATCTGACACAAGACTACCAAACATCTGACACAAGACTACCAAAATAACAACTTCTGGAGTACATGTTCAGTCATCTTGGGAATGAATTTCGGTCGGGCCACCACTAGCTTTAGAGAGCGTGTGATCAAAATCGATCCGAATGAATGAATGACATTTAAATACGTGGTAAGAATTTGTTTCTAGCCTACGCACCTGTCATACACCCTAACTCCATAGGCCTCTTCTAATGCTTTTTGCAGGATTTTTTTTTTTTAACGTTTAATGGTTTAACACAAAAACTGTGGCAATCTTTTGACTTTTACCAATGTTGTATAGGGCCTTTAAATCCGTGGGAAGAATTTGTTTCTAGCCTGCGCACCTGTTGTACACCGTGACTCCATAGGCCTCTTCTAATGCTTTTTGCAGGATTTTGTTTGTTTGTTTAATGTTTAATGGTTTAACACACAAACTGTGGCAATCTTATGACTTTTACCAATGTTGTATAGGGCCTTTAAATCCGTGGGAAGAATTTGTTTCTAGCCTGCGCACCTGTTGTACACTCTGACTCCATAGGCCTTTTCTAATGCTTTTTGCAGGATTTTTTTTTTTTAACGTTTAATGGTTTAACACACAAACTGTGGCAATCTTTTGACTTTTACCAATGTTGTATAGGGCCTTTAAATCTGTGGTAAGAATTTGTTTTTAGCCTGCGTACCTGTTGTACACCGTGACTCCATAAGCCTCTTCTAATGCTTTTTGCAGGATTTTGTTTGTTTGTTTAATGTTTAATGGTTTAACACACAAACTGTGGCAATCTTATGACTTTTACCAATGTTGTATCTAGGCCTTTAAATCCGTGGTAAGAATTTGTTTCTAGCCTACGCACCTGTTGTACACCGTGACTCTATAGGCCTCTTCTAATGCTTTTTGCAGGATTTTTTTTTTTTTTAACGTTTAATGGTTTAACACACAAACTGTGACAATCTTATGACTTTTACCAATGTTGTATAGGGCCTTTAAATCCGTGGGAAGAATTTGTTTCTAGCCTGCGCACCTGTTGTACACCGTGACTCCATAGGCCTCTTCTAATGCTTTTTGCAGGATTTTTTTTGTTTGCTTAAAGTTTAATGGTTTAACACACAAACTGTGGCAATCTTTTGACTTTTACCAATGTTGTATCTAGGCCTTTAAATCCGTGGTAAGAATTTGTTTCTAGCCTGCGCACCTGTTGTACACCGTGACTCCATAGGCCTCTTCTAATGCTTTTTGCAGGATTTTTTTTTTCTTTTAACGTTTAATGGTTTAACACACAAACTGTGGCAATCTTATGACTTTTACCAATGTTGTATAGGGCCTTTAAATCCGTGGTAAGAATTTGTTTCTAGCCTGCGCACCTGTTGTACACCGTGACTCCATAGGCCTCTTCTAATGCTTTTTGCAGGATTTTTTTTGTTTGCTTAAAGTTTAATGGTTTAACACACAAACTGTGGCAATCTTTTGACTTTTACCAATGTTGTATCTAGGCCTTTAAATCCGTGGTAAGAATTTGTTTCTAGCCTACGCACCTGTTGTACACCGTGACTCCATTGGCCTCTTCTAATGCTTTTTGCAGGATTTTTTTTGTTTGTTTAATGTTTAATGGTTTAACACACAAACTGTGGCAATCTTATGACTTTTACCAATGTTGTATAGGGCCTTTAAATCCATGGTAAGAATTTGTTTCTAGCCTGCGCACCTGTTGTACACCGTGACTCCATTGGCCTCTTCTAATGCTTTTTGCAGGATTTTTTTTGTTTGTTTAATGTTTAATGGTTTAACACACAAACTGTGGCAATCTTATGACTTTTACCAATGTTGTATAGGGCCTTTAAATCCATGGTAAGAATTTGTTTCTAGCCTGCGCACCTGTCGTACACCGTGACTCCATAGGCCTCTTGTAATGCTTTTTGCAGGATTTTTTTTGTTTGTTTAAACTTTAATGGTTTAACACACAAACTGTGGCAATCTTTTGACTTTTACCAATGTTGTATAGGGCCTTTAAATCCGTGGGAAGAATTTGTTTCTAGCCTGCGCACCTGTCATACACCCTAACTCCATAGGCCTCTTCTAATGCTTTTTGCAGGATTTTTTTTTTAACGTTTAATGGTTTAATACACAAACTGTGGCAATCTTATGACTTTTACCAATGTTGTATAGGGCCTTTAAATCCGTGGGAAGAATTTGTTTCTAGCCTGCGCACCTGTTGTACACCGTGACTCCATAGGCCTCTTCTAATGCTTTTTGCAGGATTTTTTTTTTCTTTTAACGTTTAATGGTTTAACACACAAACTGTGGCAATCTTATGACTTTTACCAATGTTGTATAGGGCCTTTAAATCCGTGGTAAGAATTTGTTTCTAGCCTGCGCACCTGTTGTACACCGTGACTCCATAGGCCTCTTCTAATGCTTTTTGCAGGATTTTTTTTTTTTTTAACGTTTAATGGTTTAACACACAAACTGTGACAATCTTATGACTTTTACCAATGTTGTATAGGGCCTTTAAATCCGTGGGAAGAATTTGTTTCTAGCCTGCGCACCTGTCATACACCCTAACTCCATAGGCCTCTTCTAATGCTTTTTGCAGGATTTTTTTTGTTTGTTTAAAGTTTAATGGTTTAACACACAAACTGTGGCAATCTTTTGACTTTTACCAATGTTGTATAGGACCTTTAAATCCGTGGTAAGAATTTGTTTCTAGCCTGCGCACCTGTCGTACACCGTGACTCCATAGGCCTCTTCTAATGCTTTTTGCAGGATTTTTTTTTTAACATTTAATGGTTTAATACACAAACTGTGGCAATCTTATGACTTTTACCAATGTTGTATAGGGCCTTTAAATCCGTGGGAAGAATTTGTTTCTAGCCTGCGCACCTGTTGTACACCGTGACTCCATAGGCCTCTTCTAATGCTTTTTGCAGGATTTTTTTTTTCTTTTAACGTTTAATGGTTTAACACACAAACTGTGGCAATCTTATGACTTTTACCAATGTTGTATCTAGGCCTTTAAATCCGTGGTAAGAATTTGTTTCTAGCCTACGCACCTGTTGTACACCGTGACTCTATAGGCCTCTTCTAATGCTTTTTGCAGGATTTTTTTTTTTTTTAACGTTTAATGGTTTAACACACAAACTGTGACAATCTTATGACTTTTACCAATGTTGTATAGGGCCTTTAAATCCGTGGTAAGAATTTGTTTCTAGCCTGCGTACCTGTCGTACACTCTGACTCCGAAGGCCTCTTCTAATGCTTTTCGCAGGATTTTTTTTTAACACACAAACTGTGACAATCTTTTGACTTTTACCAATGTTTCATAGGGCCTTTAAATCCGTGGTAAGAATTTGTTTCTAGCCTGCGCACCTGTCATACACCCTAACTCCATAGGCCTCTTCTAATGCTTTTTGCAGGATTTTTTTTTTAACGTTTAATGGTTTAACACACAAACTGTGACAATCTTATGACTTTTACCAATGGCCCTATGAAAATAGGCCCTATGAAAATAGGGCCTTTAAATACGTGGTAAGAATTTGTTTCTAGCCTGCGCACCTGTCGTACACTCTGACTCCGTAGGCCTCCTCTAGTTCTTTCTGCTGGAGGGCGGTCAGACGCTCCACGCTCAGAAAGACGGCGCTGATCTCCGGCCGGGCCCGAATCCACGCCGTCAGCTCCCGGTGCGTACCCCGTCCGAAGACCGTCTTCCGGGCCGGCTCCCGGGCGCCTCGGATCAGACGTTCCGCCACCAACCAGCCCGGTACCGTCTCCACCAGGGCCGCGGACTCCTCCAGGCGGAGTTCCGGACGGGCCGGCGTCAGATCCGCGCTCCCTTGAGAGTCTTTAAATCCTCTGGTCCTCACGTCCGGCTGGACGACCAGGAAGCGATGGCCTCCCAGCGGCAGCCGATCCGCATCGTCCAGATCCGAGGCTAAGATATCGTCCCAATCGGCCTCCCCTTCCTCCTTCTCCTCCCCTTCGTCGGAGCCGGAACCCACCGGTTCCACGCCGGTCCCCTGCTTGGCTTTCTTCTTCCTGGGGCAACACTGGGACGTGTGATAGCTTGCGGCTCGGAACGCCGAACCGCTCGGATGAAACACTCCCCTACGAAGGGAAGGTTTCGGTATCAATTGTTGAGTATTAGTCACTCCTAAACTATCTTGACCTCTTATAATTTACCTAGTTATCTTCAGCCCTAAATTTTGGAACCACAAGCACTGAGCATACGGTGCTAACTACATGTCGGGGAAGGGCAAACCCTCATTGGATGACATTCTCACCGACACAAATCACCAGGCAATTGGAAAAAGCACTGAGCATACAGTGCTGACTACAAGTAGGGGAAGGGCAAACCCTCATTGAATGACATTCTCAGAGACGCAAATCACCAGGCAAAGCACTGAGCATATAACGCTAACAAGTAACTACACACTACATCAGGCAATACTCTTACTCTTACCAGCTGTAGTAATGTTGATGGGTCGGCATGACTTTAGACGGTAACCGTGGTGCATGCAGCCATGCGTACAGCCATCTTGACTGGTGCCCACCAGGGAGGATGTTGCATTTCCAAGACGATTGTCCGAGAGAGACTGCAACCGGGGATGGCTTGACTTGGCTGGTAAACGCTCTCCCTACATGCACCACCCTTCCGAAAATAGGCATCCTACAGCCTATGGGTGAAAATACACAACATTCTCTCGGTCATACTAATTACCGTCAACACACACAATAGTGCCGTCAAGACAGCGTGAACACAACCATATTGTATTCAAAATAGTACCCAAAAGTGGTACATGTATCCATGGTGTACCTGACATTTTCTTCATTATTGGCCAAAAACGATATTTTCGGCTTCAGAGAAAGTTTAGAGACAGAAGGTCGGAATGAGTTGTTATAAAAATTGGACAATCGGAGTAAGGGAACGGCAAAATAGTGATTGCAAGAAGAACGTGGTGTCGGCAAAATATACACTACCTTAAAGATTTTTTTTTAATGAATGCAATCCAAATTCAAAATTGCTTACAGATTTTATGAAATAATACAAAAAAGTACAATTTACATAAATTACAGAACAGAAGCACACTCATAATTTGGGATCGGAACCTGCTTGATGACGTGTTATTGCTAATTCTAATTATAGTAATAATACTTAATAACACAGATATGATTCCTCGATGATTAGAACATAGACTAGAGTAACTTAGCAAGAAACATTACCTTGCTGTATGATTAAAACACGTTTTGAAGCCAAGTTACTCAGTTGCTGGAAATTAGTAACTGAAAATACCCGATTCTACGCGAAGAAGATGAACTCTCACTCCTGCAAATCTCACCTAAGCACTTTCGCCGATGTAGCTGACTACGTTGACGAGCAGGACATCTTAAAAGGAGGGCAAATCCTTGATTTTAAAGGGATTTTATGGCGGAAGACGACATAAAAACGACTGCCATGTTTTGGCCAGCTAAGCCGTTCTGTGATTGGCTGTAAAGTCCCGAGGGCAACAATCTCAATATTAATGGACATGCTGAAGGGCGCACTCTATTGACACTCCCTTCCAAAAAAAAAAAAGCTGCTCAGAAATGTAAACTTCAATCACGCTTAAAATCCCCTTTCTCGACATCTTTCTTCCAAAAATAATGTTCAGTTTGAATAACGAGTTCATTCTTATCTATTTAATCTACTTTTAAGGTGAGGAAACGTTTTCTTTCCCCCTCATTTTCTTCGTTAAACCTGAGTGTTTCCGGCCATCCCGTAAAAAGAAACTTGGTTTTGACCGTGAAAATAGGGAAGCACTATCTGGGCTCCAGCCGGGTAGATCATGAATAATTCAACAAAGTGACGTAGAAGTGAAGCGAAATTAAACTTTACATGGTGCAGTACATAATTATACATTTTTATTACGTCATGATGTTGAATTATTCATGACCTACCCGGCTGGAGCCCAGATAGTGCTTCCAGTGAAAATAGCGCATTTGCGTATTTCGCCGGTTGACACAAGTAATGGAGTAAATGATTTGGTTCAAAGTCGGATTTGTGTGCATGCACACGTGGGCTGTATTTTCCGTCATTTCGGGTCTCGGGGTTAAAAGTCCACATCCTGTGACGATGCTGCGCCGCTAATCAAAGTAATTAAATGTACATGCAGGTAGGTTGTACCGTGCAGTACTTGTTGAGATCTGTAAGTGTAAGTTAGTGCCAGTGTCGTGGGTTACTTCACTGAGTTTGTATTTGTAATTGTATTCCAAATTGTAATTTACTTTAGTCTGTGGTCTGGACATCTATCTAGGTCTGTCTTAGTCCGAGTAACTTGGAACCCGACAAGTCACCCTTTTTTATCGAATTTTGAAATGTTGTGACTGTAGCCCACAGTCAACCGAGCCTCTACATTTCAAAATTCGATAAAAAAAGGGTGACTTGTCGGGTCCAAGTTACTCGGACTATGTCTGTCTGACTTCTGAGCAAGCCGTGGTAGAAGAATACCCGTGGTTGTTTACCGCAGTAGCTCTTGCCGTCGTGGTAAATTGACTCGTAGTCGTAGTCTAATTAGTAATGGAGTAATTATTCTGTTTTACTACTTTGGAGCAGTATTACTACTTACTAATTAATACTAGTATTATTACTATTAGTAATATTACTTATTACTTATGAGTTTATACTTAGTCCCGCTTACTGGGCCGCTAGGACTAAGACTAAGAGCTCCCCTTAAAAAGTTAAACGAGTTTTGAGATTTACTAGTGCGACAGACAATCTCAAAACTTGTTTAAGGGGAGCTCCTACTCCTAGTCCTAGCGGCCCAGTAAGTGGGACTACGTATTACTTATTGTTTATTACTTTATATTAGTCACTAGTTTTTATTTTCGCAGTGGCTGTTGTTACGGCAGTCGTCCGTGTGGTTCCCTGACTTCACAGTATTTGTCAGGATGTTTACCTCTTGGAACCAGACTATCAGCTAATAGACTGGTTCAACCAGCCTGCAATGCTGACGAAATACAATCAAGTCAGGGAACCACACGGATGACTGCCGTAACAACAGCCACTGCGTACTTATTACTTAGTCCCACTTACTGGGCCGCTATGACTAAGACTAAGAGCTCCCCTTAAAGTTAAACGAGTTTTGAGATTTACTAGTGCGATAGACAATCTCAAAACTCGTTTAAGGGGAGCTCCTACTCCTAGTCCTAGTCCTAGCGGCCCAGTAAGTGGGACTACTTATTACTTATTAGTCACTAGTTTTTATTTTATTACAAGTAAAAGCAGTATTTACTATTAATTAGTTAAACTTAAATAAATATTAAGTTTGAACTGTATATCATAAATTTGAATGAATGAAAGGTTGGTGTCTATTAATTTAAGGTACATAACTTTAACCACTTCGCGCCGGGGGGTTTTTCAGCGCCGATGACCGCCATACGGGGGTTTTTGAACAATGCATCATTTTAAAATCTTGCTAAAACAATCGGAACAATATATTTCTGTGAAATAAATCAATAAGGGTATACTATGGGTACAAGAGAGTAAAATCTGGCACAATTCGGACGTCGTTGTGGCCTTTGTCAAGAGATTATCCGTTCGAAAAAAAGGGCCCTTTGTGCGTCGTCAATGGACCGTAACGGACGTGTGTGTGTGGGTTCGTGTACGCTGCTGACAATCCCTGACCGCAGACTCCAGCCTCCACTCCAGGCAGTCAAATCTTCGAGTTGGTCGGCCACAAACGAGCGTACAGATTACGGTAAAGAATGTGGGTGGAATTCCAATGCCAGACCGACGACCGTTGGGCTGTGTGGCATGCAAAGACAATGTCCCCCGCGTGCTTTCAGCTGCAGCGCGGTATCCCTCGATCCTCCACAGTAAAAGTCCCACAATTGCACAATTACTGCGGCTAATCTTGCAATTCATGTGGCAACGTGCGTCAAAAAGGGTCTTTGTACTGATTCATAATGCTTTGTTCTAAGCTGAAAAGAGTCTTTGTTTGGAATGTGGACAATAGTGGTGCCCGGATTCGGAGGGCCCCGTTGCAAAGGCAATCCAATTGACCTCCGGATTCGGAGGTCCCGGCGCGAAGTGGTTAAGTTTACTGACAGTGATAGTGACACCACTCGATTTAAGTGTTGATTCTCTGCTTTCTTTGTATTGATTTTGTCGACAGATTCTTTTGCTCTCCGTCCTAAAGAAATCAAGACGTCAGTCGTCCGGCCATGGCATCCTACAATTTCCTGCGTTCCGTGATCTACCTCAACCTCTTCATCGGCTACTTCCTCTACTATCTCAACCGCAAGTCCTTCTCCTTCCTCATGCCCTATGTCATTGAGGAGGAGGGAATGAGCCGGAGCCAGCTGGGTGAGACAGGCGTACCGGTCTATTCCAGCCCTTGAACTCACTGGCTACGGCTTCCAATTGCGCACGAGTCTATGGAAGCCATTGAAGTCACTGGCTACGGCTTCCAAAAATGGAAGCCGTTGAACTCACTGGCTACGGCTTTCAATTGCGCACGAGTCTATGGAAGCCATTGAAGTCACTGGCTACGGCTTCCAATTGCGCATGAGTCTATGGAAGCCATTGAAGTCACTGGCTACGGCTTCCAAAAATGGAAGCCGTTGAACACACTGGCTAAGGCTTCCAATTGCGCACGAGTCTATGGAAGCCATTGAAGTCACTGGCTACGGCTTCCAATTACGCATGAGTCTATGGAAGCCATTGAAGTCACTGGCTACGGCTTCCAATTGCGCATGAGTCTATGGAAGCCATTGAAGTCACTGGCTACGGCTTCCAAAAATGGAAGCTGTTGAACTCACTGGCTACGGCTTCCAATTGCGCACGAGTCTATGAAAGCCATTGAAGTCACTGGCTACGGCTTCCAATTGCGCACGAGTCTATGGAAGCCATTGAACTCACTGGCTACGGCTTCCAATTGCGCACGAGTTTATGGAAGCATTGAAGTCACTGGCTACGGCTTCCAAAAATGGAAGCTGTTGAACTCACTGGCTACGGCTTTCAATTGCGCACGAGTCTATGGAAGCCCTTGAATTCACTGGCTACGGCTTCCAATTGCGCACGAGTCTATGGAAGCCATTGAAGTCACTGGCTACGGCTTTCAAATGCGCACAAGTCTATGGAAGCCATTGAAGTCACTGGCTACGGCTTCCAATTGCGCACGGGTCTATGGATGCCGTTGAACTCACTGGCTACGGCTTCCAATTGCGCACGAGTCTATGGAAGCCATTGAAGTCACTGGCTACGGCTTTCAATTGCGCACGGGTCTATGGATGCCGTTGAACTCACTGGCTACGGCTTCCAATTGCGCACGAGTCTATGGAAGCCGTTGAACTCACTGGCTACAGCTTCCAATTGCGCACGAGTCTATGGAAGCCATTGAAGTCACTGGCTACGGCTTTCAATTGCGCATGAGTCTATGGAAGCCATTGAAGTCACTGGCTATGGCTTCCAATTGCGCACGAGTCTATGAAAGCCATTGAACTCACTGGCTACGGCTTCCAATTGCGCACGAGTCTGTGGAAGCCGTTGAACTCACTGGCTACGGCTTCCAATTGCGCATGAGTCTATGGAAGCCATTGAAGTCACTGGCTACGGCTTTCAATTGCGCACGAGTCTATGGAAGCCATTGAAGTCACTGGCTACGGCTTCCAATTGCGCACGAGTCTATGAAAGCCATTGAAGTCACTGGCGACGACTTTCAATTTCGCAGGGCCTGACGTTTCAATCCTAGCAGGACCTTTCTCAACTTTGGCAAAGAGAAAGGTCCTGCTTGGATGGAAGTGTCAGGCCCTCTTACTTTTGAAAGTTTTTATGAATGAAAGCCATTCAGTATCTCTTTCTCTCTGTCTCTCTCAGTCTCTATTTCTTTCTTTCTCTATCTGTCTCTGTCTCTCGATGTCTCTGTCTCTCTATTGTTAAGGCCCTAGGTAAATTTAGATTACATCGAGGAGGGGATTCTTGAATGCAGTGATAAGTATTCGGGTCACAACAGTGTCTATCTCTTCATGTCTCTGTGTGTGTCTCTGGTGGGCTGTTGGTCGTCGGGGAAAACCGTCAGCCCTATAATGCACGCATAGGAAAGTTCACGCGAGTTTCCTTGCACCGTCGTCTTTCTCTCTCTCTCTCTGGTTCCGCAGGTGCCATCACAAGCAGTGTCTCCCTCTCCTACACCCTCAGCAAGTTCATCAGCGGCCTGCTATCGGACCGCATCAGTGCCCGCCTGATGTTCAGCAGCGGCCTGCTACTGGCCAGCGTGCTGGTGCTCAAGTTCACCGGCCTGGCCTCCCTGCAGGCGTTCATGCTGCTCTGGTTCCTGAACGGACTGGCTCAGGGCGGGGGCTGGCCGGCCTGCTCTAAGCTCCTCAAGCAGGTAGGTGGCCCTGCCGCACAGTAGGAGCTGCACTTCGGGTTGGCATGCAGAAGGCGTGACTGGGAGAGACGGTGACAGAGAGACAGAAAGAGACAGAGACACAGAGACAGAAGGAGAGACACAGAGACAGAAGGAGAGACCAAGAGACAGGAAGAGACAGACAGAGAGACCAAGAGACAGGAAGAGACAGACAGAGAGACAGGGACAGACAAAGAGACACAGAGACAGAAAGGGAGACCAAGAGACAGGAAGAGAGACAGGGACAGACAGAGAGACATGAAGAGACAGAGAGACACAGAGACAGAGAGACACAGGGACAGAGAGAGAGACAGAGACAGAAAGAGGGACACAGACACAGACAGACCAAGAGACAGGAAGAGACAGAGAGACACAGACACAGAAAGAGAGACACAGAGACACATACAGACAGAGACACAGAGACACAGAGACAGAAAGAGAGACACAGAGACAGAAAGAGAGACACAGAGACACAGACAGACCAATAGACAGGAAGAGTGAGAGACAATGAGAGTCAGGGATATTTGGGTTTTTTTTAATTAAAAAAATTGCGGTATAGTGGCCATGGGTATTGAAAAGTGGCCATGTGTGAAGTTGCTCAGCCCTAATTTACCCGAACCTTAAAAAAAAAAAAAACATTGTCCGTTTTGTTAAGAGCAGTTGTGCCTTCCCTGTTCTATTTCCATTCCAGTGGTTTCTGCCGTCGGAGCTTGGGTTGTGGTGGAGTATTCTGTCCAGTAGCGCCAATCTGGCTGGAGTGCTGGGCCCCATATGTCTGTCACTGATTGCGGCCGACTATGGATGGCGCATGGCCATGTACACTGGAGGTACTTAACCATCTCGTCATATATCCACAGCTAATATATGATTTCTGCACTAGGGAGAATGTAGTGAGACTTTGCCCCATTGGACGAGTATGTGTTGTTAGCACTGTATGCTCAGTGCTTTGCCCGATTGCCTAGTGATTTGCTTTGGTGAGATTGTCATTCAATGAGGGTTTGCCCTTCCCCGACGTGTAGTCAGCACTGTATGCTCAGTGCTTTGCCCGATTGCCTAGTGATTTGCTTTGGTGAGATTGTCGTTCAATGAGGGTTTGCCCTTCCCCGATGTGTAGTCAGCACTGTATGCTCAGTGCTTTGCCCGATTGCCTAGTGATTTGCTTTGGTGAGATTGTCGTTCAATGAGGGTTTGCCCTTCCCCGATGTGTAGTTGGCGCTGTATGCTCAGTGCTTTGCCCGATTGCCTGGTAATTTGCGTCGGTGAGAATGTCATTCAATGAGGGTTTGCCCTTCCCCGATGTGTAGTCGGCGCTGTATGCTCAGTGCTTTGCCCGATTGCCTGGTGATTTGCGTCGGTGAGAATGTCATTCAATGAGGGTTTGCCCTTCCCAGATGTGTAGTCAGCACTGTATGCTCAGTGCTTTGCCCGATTGCCTAGTGATTTGCTTTGGTGAGATTGTCGTTCAATGAGGGTTTGCCCTTCCCAGATGTGTAGTCAGCACTGTATGCTCAGTGCTTTGCCCGATTGCCTAGTGATTTGCTTTGGTGAGATTGTCGTTCAATGAGGGTTTGCCCTTCCCCGAGGTGTAGTCGGCGCTGTATGCTCAGTGCTTTGCCTGATTGCCTGGTGATTTGCTTTGGTGAGATTGTCGTTCAATGAGGGTTTGCCCTTCCCCGATGTGTAGTCAGCGCTGTATGCTCAGTGCTTTGCCCGATTGCCTAGTGATTTGCTTTGGTGAAATTGTCGTTCAATGAGGGTTTGCCCTTCCCCGATGTGTAGTCGGCGCTGTACGCTCAGTGCTTTGCCCGATTGCCTAGTGATTTGCTTTGGTGAGATTGTCGTTCAATGAGGGTTTGCCCTTCCCCGACGTGTAGTCAGCACTGTATGCTCAGTGCTTTGCCCGATTGCCTGGTGATTTACATTCTCACCAATGCAAATCACCAGGCAATCGGGCAAAGCACTGAGCACACAGTGCTGACTACATGTCAGGGAAGGGCAAACCCTCATTAAATTACATTATCCTGGTAGATCTCATATTACTCCTATATTACGTTCATTACATTGGCTGCCTGTTCCTGAATGAATTAAGTACAAGATATTGTTGCTGGTTTTTCACTCCCTGTCTTGTGCTGCGTCGCAATATAACAGCTGTTTACTATTTAAAGTATTACAAACCCGGTAGATGTCTCAGATCATCGGATACTTATCTGCTTGCAGTCCCACACGTCCATAATTTATGGGGTGGGTGGGCTTTCTCCCATGCTGGTCCTACCCTGTGAAATGTTCTTTCTCAGGAAGTCCGTAGTATGTCCTCCATATCGGATTTCAAATCCTCTCTCAAAACATATTTGTTCGATCATAGTTTTCCTAATTAATGGTATACATATAGTCTTTTCTTTGATTCTGTATAATGTTGTTAAGCGCCTTGAGCGTCTTTGCAGACGGATTCTGCCGCTCTAGAAATGTCCGTTATTATTATTATTATTATTATTATTATTAGACACTAACAGTTGTTTACGAATCTTAAAATTTAATGGGCCTGACGTTTCGATCCTAGCAGGACCTTTCTCAAAGGCAGAGTGGCAAGGACAAAACAGATACATGTACACAAAGGAAGGGGAAAGAGAGTGAATAGGACAGGGATGAGAAACAGAGAACAAAGAGTGAAGCTGGAAGGGAGAGATCAAAGGGAAGGGCAAGGAGTAGGGTAGGGATTAGTGAGAGGAGGGGGAAAGATCAAAGAGAAGGACAAGGAGTAGGGTAGGGATTAGTGAGAAGAGGGGGAAAGAGAAGAGGGGGAAAGATCAAAGAGAGAAGTTTGAAGGACTGAACACAAAAGAAGGATTATCAGAAAGCTGCATGGTGTTAGTCAAAAAAGAAGTCGGCAAAGGAAATTTCATGCACAAATAGGCCCATCCCTCACTGCTACGAAATCGCACTTGGTCCGTTGAAGCAGCAGTGTACACGTGTCCAAAAAATGTCTAGACCAAGCACAAACCTCCATGTGTACAACTTGTAATCTCTACACATAACGTCCAAAGTCCATGGCCTGCATTCATGCTTCTAATCTCCCAGGGCCTCGAGTTGCCACGGAAATAGAGCAGACTTAGTGCATAGTGCTCTAGTAGGTCTACACACTTATCAGGCAGACCTTTTCCTAGTTGACCTTTGATTTTTGGAACGTCGGTTCGAGAGGCTGCGACCTATTTGCTTCTTTTTTTCGGATTAGGCCCAAAAGAAAAAGAGTTCTGCTTCCAATTACATGGCATTTCAAAATAGGGTAGGTAAGTAGGGAATTTTTGGGGGGCCTTTTTTTTTTTTTTTTTTTTTTTTACTACTATCATATGGAGGATCGGAAAACATTGATGTCCACAGATTCCCATCTAATTTACACCGTTTGTAGATGGTCATGATAGAATCCTCATGTTGAAATCGTACGGTCTGGGATGCTGTACTTCCCTAGAAAACTTCACTCAAACATCGGCAAATACATGTAGTTTATGACTCGCAAGTACAGTACTAAAACATTTCTTACACGACATACTTACATACTATAGCCCAAATAAAAAATTGCAGTATCTATATGTTTAAATTACGTTTTTAATTTAATTTTTTGTCATAATTTTTTCCCGATAAAAATTTTAGAATCGCAGCCTAAAAAGAGGGTCGGGCGGGTAACCGGAAGCAGAACTATTTTTTATTTTGGCCTCAGTCACTCGATAATTGTCTGATATTTTTCCCAAAAAAATTATCTGATTCTGTTAAGTAGGTGTACTTATTTTTCAAAGGTTGAGCAATGCCACCTTTGTGCTGTCTCCCTCCTTCCTATCTTACAAGTCTATTTGTTCAGTCGTATCTCAGGCATCCCCAAAATTGAGTCATTCTTCCAATGCAATTGTTCATTTTACACGAACAAATCTGAATTTTTGTGGGGCAGTTTTTCAATCATACCCCAACTAACACCATGCGTCATTTAAAGCCTCTACACAACATTGGTCGAGGTCAAAGAATAGCATCCATACGTTGTCCGATCCAACACATGCATGAAATAGCATACCTGTGAAAATTTCAGTGAAAATTTGTGTTTCGCGAAAATGCAGTATTCAACGCCGTACTGTTCCGAAAAATAGTTTAGATCTCGGTGAGATGTAAACGATTTCTTTTACTCATTTCTCCCAAAATACAACATTTTAGGCAGAAGTATTTCAGTGCGAGGTTTCTACTATAACTATCTTCAAACTGTAAAGTTTCATGTAAATCTGTGAACATTTCTGTTTTTCGATCTTACCAATGTTGTGTAGGGGCTTTTTTTTTTTTTTTTTTATAAATACAGTGTACATGTACACCCACACAACGAATGTGAAAAACAAATTGGTTGTTAGCAACATTGCAAAACAGTACAGTTGCATGGATTTAAGTCAAACTAACAATGGAAAAACTGACTGGGAACTTTTGAACAAATTGAAATATTGGCAAAGAAAACTCTGACTGGACCGGGACTTGAACATGAGACCTCTGGATAATGTACCAGTGCTCTTCCATCTAAGCTATCCAGCCCTTAGATGATGGCCTTCCCTAATAGTCAACTAGTATTTGGCACACCAGTGCTCTTACCATCTGAGCTATCTAGCCCTTAGATGGTGGCCTTCCCTAATAGTCAACTAGTCTTTGCCAGGGTGGGGGTACCAGTCAGAAGCAATTCAACCATTAACTGCCCTATATCTCTAGGGATCACACCCCTGCTTTCATTCAGATGCAAACAACCAATTTGTTGTATTTAAGTGATAAAATGTCTATTGCAGAGTCCCTTTAGCACTGTATGCACAACACAAAGGGGAGTTGCGGGTTCGATTCCCACTCGAGTCACTAATTAATCTACGTCTCCTTGTGTCACACCTCCAGGTGTGATAGGCATTGGTATGGCGGGCGTCTCATTCCTGGTCATCCGAAACTCGCCGGAGGAGGCTGGTTTGAAGCCTCTAGCAGAACCCTCTGGAAAATCCAACGGCAAAGCCGCAGGTCAGTAGAGTTTATGGTAATGGTTAAGGGTTATGGTTAAGGGTAATGTTTAAGTGTTATGGTTAAGGGTTTTGGTTAAAGTTCATGGTGAAGTCTTTGGGATATGGATAAAAGGTATGGTTAAGGGTTAGGAGTATGGTTAAGGTTGATGATAAGGGTTATGGTTAACTTTTATGGTGAAAGTTTATGGTAAAGGATTTGGTATACGGTTAAGAGATATAGTTAAGAGTATGAGTTTTGGTTAAGGGTTATATTTAAGAGTTTGTTTTATGGTTGGTTTTGGATATGGTTAAGGGTTATGGTTTAGGGTTAAGGGTTATGGTTGAGAGTATTGGTTATGGTTAAGGGTTTGGGGTATGGTTAAGGGTTATGGTTGAGAGTATTGGTTATGATTAAGGGTTATGGTTAAAGGTTTGGGGTATGGTTAAGGGTTATGGTTAAGGGTTAGGGTTAAGGGTTATGGTTGAGAGTATTGGTTATGGTTAAGGGTTATGGTTAAGGGTTTGGGGTATGGTTAAGGGTTAGGGTTAAGGGTTATGGTTGAGAGTATTGGTTATGGTTAAGGGTTATGGTTAAGGGTTAGGGTTAAGAGTTATGGTTGAGAGTATTGGTTATGGTTAAGGGGTATGGTTAAGGGTTAGGGTTAAAGGTTATGGTTGAGAGTATTGGTTATGGTTAAGGGTTATGGTTAAGGGTTTGGGGTATGGTTAATGGTTAGGGTTAAGGGTTATGGTTAAGGGTTTGGGGTATGGTTAAGGGTTATGGTTAAGGGTTTGGGGTATGGTTAAGGGTTATGGTTAAGGGTTAGGGTTATGGTTAAGGGTTTGGGGTATGGTTAAGGGTTATGGTTAAGGGTTATGGTTAAGGGTTATGGTTAAGGGTTTGGGGTATGGTTAAGGGTTATGTTAAGGGTTATGGTTGAGAGTATTGGTTATGGTTAAGGGTTATGGTTAAGGGTTTGGGGTATGGCAAACAAATGAAAGGGTTGGGATGTGGTTAACTAATGGGATTTCTAGGTTGGCTTCAATCTCTCGTGCGATGTTCCTCCGCAGAGAAAAAGACCGTGCAAAGCTCTGCCACCACGGCGGACATCGTGCGCAGCCCGTTCCTCTGGCTCCTCTCCTTCCTCTTCTGCCTGAACGCCCTGGTGGCCTACGGCATCATGGACTGGGGCCAGCTCTACCTCATTCAGGATGTCGGCTTTGAGAACGCCGTCGGTGAGTAGCCCCCAGCCGAACCCATCACCGAACCCATCGCAACTGGCGATCACTCGCAAGACGATGAGCTGAAGAAAAAAAATGAAAGCTTGCAGATTACACCCTAGAATGAGTGTGAAAAACAGTCAACTCGACTGTTAGCAACATTGTAAAACAATTTTGTTTAGCATGGATTTAAAGGCCCTATACAACATTGGTAAAGGTCAAAATATTGCCACAGTTTGTAAACCCTTAAACCTTCCAAAAAATAAATCCTGCGAAGGTTTTAGCTCCAATGGTGATCTGAAAAGGTAGAAAAAGGGGAAAAAAGGTCACGTTTTTCACACCGTTCAGTAGTGTAAGAAATCTGCAAGCTGTGTAAATTAGAAGGAAATCTGTGGACATTTTTCGATCGTCCCGATGTTGTATTGGGCCTTTAAGTCAAACAAAACAAACAAAACCTGACAAAAACTGACTGGGAACTTTTGAACAAATTGAAAAATTGGCAAAGAAGACTATGACTGGACTGGGACTTGAACCTGACACCTCTGGACTAACGTACCGGCTCTCTTACCATCTGAGCTACCCAGCCCTTAGATGGTGGCCTTCCCTAATAGTCAACTAGTCTTTGGCACACCAGCGCTCTTACCATCTGAGCTATCCAGCCCTTAGATGGTGGCCTTCCCTAATAGTCAACTAGTCTTTGGCACACCAGTGCTCTTACCATCTGAGCTATCCAGCCCTTAGATGGTGGCCTTCCCTAATAGTCAACTAGTCTTTGGCACACCAGTGGTCTTACCATCTGAGCTATCCAGCCCTCAGATGGTGGCCTTCCCTAATAGTCAACTAGTCTTTGGCACACCAGCACTCTTACCATCTGAGCTATTCAGTCCTTAGATGGTGGCCTTCCCTAATAGTCAACTAGTCTTTGGCACACCAGTGTTCTTACCATCTGAGCTATCCAGCCCTAAGATGGTGGCCTTCCCTAATAGTCAACTAGTCTTTGGCACACCAGCGCTCTTACCATCTGAGCTATCCAGCCCTTAGATGGTGGCCTTCCCTGATAGTCAACTAGTCTTTGGCACACCAGTGCTCTTACCATCTGAGCTATCCAGCCCTTAGATGGTGGCCTTCCCTAATAGTCAACTAGTCTTTGGCACACCAGTGCTCTTACCATCTGAGCTATCCAGCCCTTAGATGGTGGCCTTCCCTAATAGTCAACTAGTCTTTGGCACACCAGTGCTCTTACCATCTGAGCTATCCAGCCCTTAGATGGTGGCCTTCCCTAATAGTCAACTAGTCTTTGGCACACCAGTGCTCTTACCATCTGAGCTATCCAGCCCTTAGATGGTGGCCTTCCCTAATAGTCATCTAGTCTTTGGCACACCAGTGCTCTTACCATCTGAGCTATCCAGCCCTTAGATGTTGGCCTTCCCTAATAGTCAACTAGCCTTTGCCGGGGTGGGGAGGTACCAGTCAGAAGCATTTTAACCATTACTATTACTGCCGTATTGGGGGCAGCCCAATCTCATCCGGGATTTTGGCTTTGGGAACGCCGTCGTAAGGCTTTTTGTAATCCAGTCAAGCTGTCAGTAGTCCCAACTGGATTATTTTTTTAGTCGTTCAATCTTTCCTTCTTCCCTTTTTTCACCCACAGGCAGCGCCTTCACAAGTTCGTACTCCGTAGGAGCCATCGTTGGCAGTATTGTGGCCGGCTTTGTCACCGATAAATTGGTTGCCAGGGTAATATGCAAATTTCTACCCAAGCCTTATCCATCAGGGGGTTAATCTGATTGTTTTTTTTGGTTTTTTTGACTTTTTTTAATATTTTGAATTTCAGGCCAGCAAGAAGTGTGTATCCTCCCCTCGGTTGCCATGGTTACTGTTCATGGAGGCGATCAACCTGCTGTCTGTGCACATCTTCAGGAGCCTTGTTACCTTGGAAACCAATCAGGTAAGGGCCCATTTACAGTCACGCCTGTGCATGTGGTGAACCTATTCGGCTTGTGAAAGTATTACTTTACCATAATCAGAAGAAAGTATTGTGACTATCTTGTGAAATTACATGTATTACTGGTACCACATGAAAATGTTGTAACTTTCATGTGAAAGTATTGCTTTTACCATACAAAAGTACTGCAAAATATCATATTTCTATGGTTGGTGACTTTGTATACTTAACTATGGTGACTCGGTATACTTTTCTATAGTAGTTGACTTGTTTATAGTAGGTGACTTGGTATACTTACCTATTGTAGGTGACTTGGTGTACTTTTCTATAGTAGGTGACTTGATATACTTACATTGTACCTATAGTAGGTGACTTGGTTATATTAGGTGACTTGGTATACTTACCTATAGTAGGTGACTTGGTATACTTTACTATAGTAGGTGACTTGGTATGCTTACCTATAGTAGGTGACTTGGTATACTTACCTATAGTAGGTGACTTGGTATACTTACCTATAGTAGGTGACTTGGTATACTTTACTATAGTAGGTGACTTGTTTATAGTAGGTGACTTGGTATACTTTACTATAGTAGGTGACTTGTTTATAGTAGGTGAAGGTATTACTTTAACCATAAGAAAGTTTTGTGACTATTATGTGAAAGTATTACTGGTACCAAGTGAAAATGTTGTAACTTTTTGTGTAAAAGTATTGCCATTACATGTAAAAGTACTGCAAAATATCATATTTCTAAAGTAAGTGACTTGGTATATTCTTAACTATAGTAGGTGACATGGTATACTTGTCTATAGTAGGTGACTTTGTATACTTGTCTATAGTAGGTGACTTTGTATACTTTTCTATAGTAGGCGACTTGTTTATAGTAGGTGACTTGGTATACTTTTCTATAGTAGGCGACTTGTTTATAGTAGGTGAGTTGGTATACTTTTCTATAGTAGGTGACTTGTTTATAGTAGGTGACTTGGTATACTTTTCTATAGTAGGCGACTTGTTTATAGTAGGTGACTTGGTATACTTTTCTATAGTAGGCGACTTGTTTATAGTAGGTGACTTGGTATACTTTTCTATAGTAGGCGACTTGTTTATAGTAGGTGATTTGGTATACTTTTCTATAGTAGGTGACTTGGTACACCTTTCTATAGTAGGTGACATTTTTATTGTAGGTGACTTGGTGTACTTTTCCATAGTAGGTGACTTGGTATACTTTACTATAGTGGGTGACTTGGTATACTTTTCTATGGTAGGTGACCTGTTTATGGTAGGTGACTTGGTATGCCTTCCTATAGTAGGTGACTTGGTATACTTTTCTATATAGTAGGTGACTTGGTATACTTTTCTATAGTGGGTGACTTGGTATACTTTTCTATAGTGGGTGACTAGGTATACTTACCTATATTAGGTGACTTGGTATACTTACCTATAGTAGGTGACTTGGTATACTTACCTATAGTAGGTGACTTGGTATACTCACCTATAGTAGGTGACTTGGTATACTTTTCTATAGTGGGTGACTTGGTATACTTTACTATAGTGGGTGAATTGGTATACTTTTCTATAGTGGGTGACTTGGTATACTTTTCTATAGTGGGTGTAGGTGACTTGGTATACAGTTCTATAGTAAAACTTTCCAAGTCCTCTGGTCGTTTTCTTTGCACAGGTGCTGATCCTGGCTGTGGGCTTTGTGTTTGGCTTGGTGCAGTTCAGTGGTTTCTCCATCTACGGCGTGATTGCCATAGAGAATGCACCCGTGCATCTCTCCGGCACCTCCCATGCCTTTGCGGGAATGGCCTGCAACAGTAAGACACTCCTGCCTTCTCAAGTCTCACAAACCCTGACCCACTAGTGCTTTCTACATGTACTTGGAACCCTCCTCCATCCTTCACAATCCTCCAATAGGAGTTTGTGCATGAAAAGCCCCTGCCTCAATCCTCCCCAATCCTCCCCAACCCTCCAGTCTAATACTGTAAACATGACAATCTTCCTCAATCCTCCCATCCTCTATAATCCTCCACAATCCTCCACAATCCTCCACAATACTCCCCATCCTCCACAATCCTCCACAATCCTCCACAATCCTCCGCAATCCTCCGCAATCCTCCGCAATCATCCACAATCATCCACAATCCTCCACAATCCTCCACAATCCTCCACAATCCTCCGCAATCCTCCGCAATCCTCCGCAATCCTCCACAATCCTCCACAATCCTCCAAAATCCTCCACAATCCTCCACAATCCTCCAGTGTAATACTGTATATATACATGTATGACAATCCTCCTCAATCCTCCAAGATCTCATTGAAGCATGCTTCCTCAATTATCCACAATCCTCCAGTGTAAATTTGACAACCTTCCTCAATCCTCCTCAATCCTCCAGTGTAAATTTTACAACCTTCCTCAATCCTCCACAATCCTCCAGTGTAAATTTGACAACCTTCCTTAATCCTCCACAATCCTCCGGTGTAAATTTGACAACCTTCCTCAATCCTCCACAATCCTCCGGTGTAAATTTTACAACCTTCTTCAATCCTCCACAATCCTCCAGTGTAAATTTAACAACCTTCCTTAATCCTCAAATGTTCACACTTGCCTCAATCCTCCACCACAACCTGGAGGATTATGGAGAATTGAGGAAGGTACATCCCTCTCACAGTTTTTCATTTGAACAATCAAATATAATGTATTTTTTAATTTAAATTATTTTATTTTTATTTTTTTATCTTGATTTTTTTTTTACAAATTTGGTATCTTTTAATTTTTTGAATATGCATTTCTTTTCCCGCAGTTGGCGTGCTATTGGCTGGCTACCCACTGACCTACATAGCGGAGGAGTTTGATTGGTCAGTGGTGCTGATGTGTCTGGAGGCCTTGTCCCTGGTCAGTCTGCTGACGCTGGTCTGGTCCCGGAAAGTTGCGGCCCGGATCGGCAAGCCCGCCCTCAAGCGAGAGTAGCCAGCACCGACTCTTGGAGTGGACGATCGCGTCAAGTCCCGGACTAGTCCGATTTTTCTTTGCCAATTTTTTTTTTTTTTTTTTTTTTTTCAATAGATTTTTCAGTTATTTCAATTTGGGTCAAAAATGGCCAATATTGACAACAAGGCTATAGCCTTGCCAAAACCCAATTTCCTGATCAAAGTTTTTCCCTTGTGCGAAATGTGACAAAATATCTTCAGAAATTCTATGGGTCCCTAGGAGTCTCCTCAGCCATTTTGAAGCCAATCTGAAGACATCAATTTTTAATGACAACAAGGCTATAGTCTTGTCAAAACCAGATTTTCTGACCCTGTGAGACAAAGTTTTTCCCTGTTGGGAAATTTGATGCAATTTCTTCAGAAATGTGTTCTATGGGTCCCTACGAGTCTCCTCAGCCAATTTGGAGCCAATCTGAAGACATAGATTTTGGGTCAAAAATGGCCAATATTGACAACAAGACTATAGTCTTGCCAAAACCAGATTTTCCGACCCTGTGAGACAAAGTTTTTCCCTGTTGGGAAATTTGATGCAATTTCTTCAGAAATGTGTTCTATGGGTCCCTACGAGTCTCCTCAGCCAATTTGGAGCCAATCTGAAGACATAGATTTTGGGTCAAAAATGGCCAATATTGACAACAAGACTATAGTCTTGCCAAAACCAGAATTTCCGACCCTCTGAGACAAAGTTTTTCCCTGTTGGGAAATTTGACGCAATTTCTTCAGAAATGTGTTCTATGGGTCCCTACAAGTCTCCTCAGCCATTTTGAAGCCAATCTAAAGACATAAATTTTGGGTCAAAAATGGCCAATTTTGACAACAAGGCTATAGCCTTGCCAAAACCCAATTTTCTGACCATCTGAGAAATTATTTATTTTTATTTTTTCAATAGATTTTTCAGTTAGTGTTGCTTTACAGTTGACTATTTGGGACCACCACCATCCTTAGGGCTGGATAGCTCAGATGGTAAGAGCACTGGTACGTTAATCTAGAGGTCTCAGGTTCAAGTCCCGGTCCAGTTTTCTTGACCATTTTCAGAAAATTTTCAAAAGTTCCCAGTCAGTTTTTTTCCTTTTATTTGTTTTCCTTTATTTCTTTGCCTTTACAATATTCGTGACACCACACGCCAAAAGCAGGCACAATATTTGGGTTTTTTTAACTTTTTATTTCATCAGTTCTATTGGTGTTTGAAGCTGTTTCAGTATCAGTTTCTCATTCGGTCGTATTACATTTCATTAGTTTCTCGTGGAAATGTTTCTTAAGATATTTTTTCCCCCGGTAAACCTGTGACTTTCATCGTGTGAACTGACATTGAAAAGCTAGGCAAGTAGTTGGAAAGACATAAACGTCAATTGAATCCCCTTCACCCTTTTCGACAACCATTCTGGAGACAAACCAGTTTAAAACCCTAATGTCCTAGACCCTTTTTGCTAGGAACCTACCTGAATCCTTTGAAATCCTCTGATTTTGAGTATGAAATTTGGGCTACCAGCCTCAATCCTCTGAAATCCTCTGAAATTTGCCACCGTACACAAAAACTGTGGTGCCCACTGCCTCAATCCTCTGAAATCCTCATAGCCAGGGAATGGGAATGGCCAGCAGCTCGTGGGTGAGTTTGCCCATGATACTATAAATGTGTGGTTTGGAACCAAGCATAACTACAGACCCCAATACAGTTTGAGAATCAATCCTCTGAAATCCTCATTTCAGTCGAACCCCATGCAGCCTAAATCCTCCCAAATCCTTCTCCAGTAGTTTGCCCATTCAGCCTCAATCCTCAGAAATCCTTCCAAACTTCACAACCTATTCAGCCTCAATCCTCTGAAATCCTTGGAACCTTCATAACCTATTCAGCCTCAATCCTCTGAAGTCCTTTGCTTTAACCCAGAGGATTTCTAAGGATTTAGGAAGGTAAGGGTTAATTCATGGAAATTCAGGGATTCAAATTCTGATTCATGCCCCTGTGTTGTCTCTTGAAAGATCTGAAATATTGTATTCGGTGAAATTTTTATTTTTGGGGGATTGTGATATTTCAGTCGAGTGCTATGAGATATTGATACGAATCTACCTCAGAAATGTGTCTAAAAAAGGGTTTTTTTTGCGAAGGTCGAAGAATCGTTTCCATACTTTGTCAAACTCAGCCTGTAAATCAAACAATGCCTGAGTAAGGTTCGGCTCAATTCGTCGACCATGCCATGAGAAAAACTGTGGGAACATTATTAGATACTAGCGTTTTTCAGACATAGAGGGCAGTATTTGTAAAAGAAACTCTTTATTCCAACGATCACTCCGCAGAGTGATCGTTGGACCTAGGATCAAAACTTCAGGCCCTCCTAATTTTTGATATTCACTTATGGGTCATCTTTGTCAGTTAGTATCCTGCAAAACATTTACATTCTTACTGTAGTCAAATTAAGATTATGGCGATGTGAGGCAGTTAATGGTTGAATTGCTTCTGACTGGGGCCCCCACCCCGGCAAAGACTAGTTGACTATTTGGGAAGGCCGCCATCTAAGGGCTGGATAGCTCAGATGGTACGAGCACTGGTGTGCCAAAGACTAGTTGACTATTAGGGAAGGCCACCATCTAAGGGCTGGATAGCTCAGATGGTAAGAGCACTGGTGTGCCAAAGACTAGTTGACTATTAGGGAAGGCCACCATCTAAGGGCTGGATAGCTCAGATGGGAAGAGCACTGGTGTGCCAAGACTAGTTGACTATTAGGGAAGGCCACCATCTAAGGGCTGGATAGCTCAGATGGTAAGAGCACTGGTGTGCTAGTTGACTATTAGGGAAGGCCACCATCTAAGGGCTAGATAGCTCAGATGGTAAGAGCACTGGTGTGCCAAAGACTAGTTGACTATTTAGGAAGGCCACCATCTAAGGGCTGGATAGCTCAGATGGAAGAGCACTGATACATTAATCCAGAGGTCTCGGGTTCAAGTCCCGGTCCAGTCAAAGTTTTCTTTGCCAATTTTTTACAAATGTTATAAGCACATTGAAGACGAGACGATTTATTCTTATTCCTTGCTCTCATTAGAAACTTTCTTTAGACAATATGAAGGAATTGGCACCCAAATAATTTGAAAGCTGTATTAAGAAGATAATGTATGATAAGATAATTGGGTTTTTACCCATCTATATATTTATGAGAACCAAATTATGCTGCCCAAAAAAGCACAGAGCAATCTTTATAATATTTAAAGGTAACTATGCATCAACGATATGAAAGACATGGTGCAAGAATGACTTTAATAGATGTATTTAGAAAATGAATAATGGTACGATTATGATTTTCATTCAGTGGATTACCAAATTAAAAAATAGAGACAATCAATAGCGCCCTCTGTTGACATGAGACACTTCTCACACACTCCTTTTCTGCACACGGAGCGACTGAAAGTTGGGTGGAAAAAAAAATCTATAAAAACAACAACTTGTCTGATTTTGGATAAATAGGTTTGCGGAGACACCATGTAAATTCTCTTTTGTGAGTAAGTGTGGTTCTGAAAAGAACCGGAGGAACTCGACGTTTCGAACAGTGTACTCTGCTCGTCTTCAGGAGACAGCTGATTCCAACTGGGAGTGGGGCTGGGAATCCAGTATTCTCCTGAAGACGAGCAGAGTACACTGTTCGAAACGTCGAGTTCCTCCGGTTCTTTTCAGAACCACACTTACTCACAAAAGAGCATTTACATGGTGTCACCGCAAACCTATTTATCCTGCTATTCTCACCATGCAAACCTTCAAATCTCATTTGTCTGATTTAAGCATACACAGTGGATCGTCACTATAACAAGCATCCCGGGATCCATGAAAATTGTTCGGTATAGCGGTCGATCGTTATAGCAGCTGCGGCCACATATTTTGTACACAAAAATCGGGAGCCAAAGGGCATGCTCTTTATAGCCGAATGTTCGGTATAACGGCATTAATTATAGCGACGTTCCACTGTATACTATTACTTTCTGTTTTGTTCATATTTCCATATTTGCTTGTCAGAAACTTGATTTTAAATCTAAGACTAAAACAAAATGAGGTTTATGCTGTATAAATCACCATGTGACTCACTTTTCAGAGTGCAGCTTATGAAAGATTTGTCACCAAAATATTCTTCAAAGCCCCTACACAACATTGGTCAAGGTCAAAGAATAGCATCCATACGTTGTCTGATCCAACATATGCATAAAATAGCACACCTGTGAAAATTTCAGTTCAATCCGCCAACCGAGTCTGGAGAAAATAGTGAAAAACCGCTTTCATTTGTTTTGCGAATAGATCTCGGTGAGACTTTAACGATTTCTTTTACTCATTTCTCCCAAAATACAGAATTTTAGGCAGAAATATTTCATTGAGAGGTTTCTACTATAGCCATCTTTAAACTGTATAAGTTTCAAAAGGTGATATACAAAAATGTTGCAAACTGCTATAAGTTTCATGTATAAGTTTCATGTAAATCTGTGAGCGTCTCTGTTTTTCGATCTTACCAATGTTGTGTAGGGGCTTTAAAAGATGTATTAAGAAAATAATCTGTGATGGGATAATGGTTTATCCTTTTTTTTTTTAGATTTTATCTCTTCTCACTATGAACATCTAAACCGTGAAAAAGGAGTGAAAATGTCATTTCGCAGTGAAACTAAAAAAGTCATTGTGATTTCACGGTACATTTTACAGTGAATTCACAGTGAATAAAAAAAACGTCAATATCTAGGGTGGCAAGCTCCAGCCTTGAAGGATTGCTAATTCAATTACCAGTAGGGATCACCAGCCCCCATAGAGGTACTGTATGGTGTCCTTTTAACTGTCACTCCCAGATACTTCTAAATTGCCTCTAGCCATTTACCACCAGGAATGTGGCCTTAGAGACCACTGGTGAAAACACTGTGAAAATGACTTGGCTAACTCTGTGTACCATGAAATAGGGATGAAAACACGGTGAATTTTCTTTTCACGGCTAAATGACATTTTCACCCCATTTTCACGGTTTAGATGTTCATAGTGTCTGTCACCTTGGAAGTATGAACTGTTTTCCATTAAAGCAATTTTAAGATCGTGTCGGCGTACAAAATCAGGACGAGAATGAGGAAGTGGAATGAATTGTGCCTTGAATTGCCAGATCACTTTCAGCACACAATATAAACATTCCTTCGTGTCCGGCAATAACTATTTTGGTAAACCCGGCCGCAGTGGAATGAAAAAATTCTTGTAAATATGAATCGAGTTTTATTTTGATTGAGATCTATGAAGCAAAGCTATCAAAGGGTTAATTGACCTCATGAGGAGAGGATGTGTGTCTATTTTTTAACATTTCAAGGAGATTTTCCGCTTGATTGCGGTTTTAAGAATAAAACAGTCTACGGAGATGGGTTGAATGATAACATGGTTGGTTTGCATTCTTGAATCTTCATGATTTAGTTCACTTTTTAGAATTGACGTCATCCCTATCATATTGGTAGAATTCCATATACATGTAGCCTACCCAGTTAGCCTCCTGTATACCCAGTTAACCAACCATATACCCAGTAAACCTTCCATATACCCAGTTACTGTAGCCTCTATATATCCTCAGGCTATGGTCTTGCCAAAACCAGATTTTCCGACCCTGTGAGACAAAGTTTTTCCCTGTTGGGAAATTTGACGCAATTCCTTCAGAAATGTGTTCTATGGGTACCTACGAGTCTCCTCAGCCATTTTGAAGCCAATCTGAAGACAAATTTTGGGTCAAAAATGGCCAATATTGACAACAAGACTATAGTATTGCCAAAACCAGATTTTCCGACCCTCTGAGACAAAGTTTTTCCCTGTTGGGAAATTTGACACAAATCCTTCAGAAATGTGTTCTACGGGTCCCTATGAGTCTCCTCAACCATTTTGAAGCCAATCTGAAGACATAAATTTTTTTATTTTTTTTTAAGTTTTTCCCTGGTGATTTTTTTCAAGAAATATCACTAGAAATGTGTTCTACAGGCCCACAGGAGTCTACATATCAATTTTCAAGCAAATCCGAAGAAATAATTGTTGGGTGTTAACAAGGCTATAGTCTTGCCAAAACCAGATTTTCTGACCCTGTGAGACAAAGTTTTTCCCTGGTGATTTTTTTCAAGAAATATCACTAGAATTGTGTTCTACAGGCCCACAGGAGTCTACATATCAATTTTCAAGCAAATCCGAAGAAATAATTTTTGGGTGTTAACAAGGCTATAGTCTTGCCAAAACCAGATTTTCTGACCCTGTGAGACAAAGTTTTTCCCTGGTGATTTTTTTCAAGAAATATCACTAGAAATGTGTTCTACAGGCCCACAGGAGTCTACATATCAATTTTCAAGCAAATCCGAAGAAATAATTTTTGGGTGTTAACAAGGCCTTGCCAAAACCAGATTTTCTGACCCTGTGAGACAAAGTTTTTCCCTGGTGATTTTTTTCAAAAAATATCACTAGAAATGTGTTCTACAGGCCCACAGGAGACTACATATCAATTTTCAAGCAAATCCGAAGAAATAATTTTTGGGCGTTAACAAGGCTATAGCCTTGCCAAAACCAGATTTTCTGACCCTGTGAGACAAAGTTTTTCCCTGGTGATTTTTTTCAAGAAATATCACTAGAAATGTTATCTACAGGCCCACAGGAGTCTATATATCAATTTTCAAGCAAATCCGAAGAAATAATTTTTGGGTGTTAACAAGGCTATAGTCTTGCCAAAACCAGATTTTCTGACCCTGTGAGACAAAGTTTTTCCCTGGTGATTTTTTTCAAGAAATATCACTAGAAATGTGTTCTACAGGCCCACAGGAGTCTACATATCAATTTTCAAGCAAATCCGAAGAAATAATTTTTGGGTGTTAACAAGGCTATAGCCTTGCCAAAACCAGATTTTCTGACCCTGTGAGACAAAGTTTTTCCCTGGTGATTTTTTTCAAGAAATATCACTAGAAATGTGTTCTACAGGCCCACAGGAGTCTACATATCAATTTTCAAGCAAATCCGAAGAAATAATTTTTTGGCGTTAACAAGGCTATAGCCTTGCCAAAACCAGATTTTCTGACCCTGTGAGACAAAGTTTTTCCCTGGTGATTTTTTTCAAGAAATTTCACTAGAAATGTGTTCTACAGGCCCACAGGAGTCTATATATCAATTTTCAAGCAAATTCGAAGAAATAATTTTTGGGCGTTAACAAGGCTATAGCCTTGCCAAAACCAGATTTTCTGACCCTGTGAGACTAAGTTTTTCCCTGGTGATTTTTTTCAAGAAATATCACTAGAAATGTGTTCTACAGGCCCACAGGAGTCTATATATCAATTTTCAAGCAAATCCGAAGAAATAATTTTTGGGTGTTAACAAGGCTATAGTCTTGCCAAAACCAGATTTTCTGACCCTGTGAGACAAAGTTTTTCCCTGGTGATTTTTTTCAAGAAATATCACTAGAAATGTTATCTACAGGCCCACAGGAGTCTATATATCAATTTTCAAGCAAATCCGAAGAAATAATTTTTGGGTGTTAACAAGGCTATAGTCTTGCCAAAACCAGATTTTCTGACCCTGTGAGACAAAGTTTTTCCCTGGTGATTTTTTTCAAGAAATATCACTAGAAATGTGTTCTACAGGCCCACAGGAGTCTACATATCAATTTTCAAGCAAATCCGAAGAAATAATTTTTGGGCGTTAACAAGGCTATAGCCTTGCCAAAACCAGATTTTCTGACCCTGTGAGACAAAGTTTTTCCCTGGTGATTTTTTTCAAGAAATATCACTAGAAATGTGTTCTACAGGCCCACAGGAGTCTACATATCAATTTTCAAGCAAATCCGAAGAAATAATTTTTTGGCGTTAACAAGGCTATAGCCTTGCCAAAACCAGATTTTCTGACCCTGTGAGACAAAGTTTTTCCCTGGTGATTTTTTTCAAGAAATTTCACTAGAAATGTGTTCTACAGGCCCACAGGAGTCTATATATCAATTTTCAAGCAAATTCGAAGAAATAATTTTTTGGCGTTAACAAGGCTATAGCCTTGCCAAAACCAGATTTTCTGACCCTGTGAGACTAAGTTTTTCCCTGGTGATTTTTTTCAAGAAATATCACTAGAAATGTGTTCTACAGGCCCACAGGAGTCTATATATCAATTTTCAAGCAAATTCGAAGAAATAATTTTTGGGTGTTAACAAGGCTATAGTCTTGCCAAAACCAGATTTTCTGACCCTGTGAGACAAAGTTTTTCCCTGGCAGGAAATTTGACGCAATTTCTTCAGAAATGTTTTCCATGGGTCCCTACGAGTCTCCTCAGCGAAATTAGCCAGTCGTGTATTGCTGTCATATCATACTCCAATCATCACTATAGGTAGTTAGCCTCTCATGTACCCAGTTGACCTCTCATCAGCCCAGTTAGCCTCACATGAACCCAGTTGACCCCTCATTATACCCAGTAATCCTGAAATATACCCAGTGAGCCTCTCTAGTACCCAGTTAGCCCGTCATGCACCTCGTTGTGCTATCATACACAAAGCAAGCATCACGTAGGTAGTTAGCCTCTCGTGTACCCAGTTGACCTATCATAAGCCCAGTTAGCCTCACATGAACCCAGTTGACCCCTCATTATACCCAGTAAGCCTGAAATATACCCAGTCAGCTTCTCGGGTATCCAGTTAGTATCTCATTCACATAGTTCACTTGTCATATACACAGGAAGCAGTCGTGTAACCAGTTAGTCTCACATGTACCCAGATGCCTCCCCATATACCCTGTACCAAGATGCCTCCCCATATACCCTGTACCCAGATGCCTCCCCATATACCCTGTACCCAGATGCCTCCCCATATACCCAGTACCCAGATGCCTCCCCATATACCCAGTACCCAGATGCCTCCCCATATACCCTGTACCCAGATGCCTCCCCATATACCCTGTACCCAGATGCCTCCCCATATACCCTGTACCCAGATGCCTCCCCATATACCCTGTACCCAGATGCCTCCCCATATACCCAGTACCCAGATGCCTCCCCGTATACCCTGTACCCAGATGCCTCCCCATATACCCTGTACCCAGATGCCTCCCCATATACCCTGTACCCAGATGCCTCCCCATATACACTGTACCCAGATGCCTCCCAAATATACCCAGTCATGTACCCCACTGAACTCCTGTACACCCAGTTAACCTACAATGCACCTGGCTGGCCAATAATAACGTCAAGAAAATATCTGGGCATGCTTAAACAATGTGCAGTGCAAACATTCAACACACAACAAATGACTCCAGATGAACAAACTTCGAATTACAAAATAGTTTTTTTTCTGATATAAGTATTTTATACATATATTTTTTTACATACACAAGACCACGATCCTTGGCAAAAAAAAAAAGGTATCTCATGACGTGCCGTAGTACAACTCTATCTTCACATTCAAGCATTATGTATACAGGTTTAACATACACTGCTGATTCTGTGGATACAGCTTCAATTAATCTCAGCCGACAAAAAATATTTGGACAGTTGGCCATCAAACTATCTTCAACATACAACCATTTCAATTTGAGACCAAAAAATGGTATCTTTTACATAATAAACATTGGTCTTAAGCACCTGTAGTCAGCCGTAAGTAAAAAACAAAAAATGGGTTTTGATTTAAAACTCAATACAAAGGTAACAAAACTGTGCCAAAACGGAGTAACCAAAATTATGCAAATGTTGAGAGGGGCGGAAGAATTCATCCTAGACGGATCTTTTTTTTCTCCAAAGCAGAATAGAAGTTTACTGCCTCGGAGAAAGATGCTGCTAAGATCAAAGTGTCAGACGCTCCTAAATTTTCAGATTTCAAATGTCAATATAAAAAAAAATACAATACTCAGCAAGCATATTCTTCCTATTCTCATTGGACGTAGCTTCTTTTTTTGGGGGGGGATACAAAATATAAATCTGTTTTACTAGTGAAGTCTCCACATTAGCATTTATTTTCCTGTGACCAAATTTGTGCTGGTTTGTAAATGGGTTTACCATTTTATGACGCGCTCTGTGAAAACAAGTCGTTTACCATCTGAGCTATCCAGCCCTTAGATGGTGGCCTTCCCTAATAGTCAACTAGTCTTTGGCACACCAGTGCTCTTACCATCTGAGCTATCCAGCCCTTAGATGGTGGCCTTCCCTAATAGTCAACTAGTCTTTGGCACACCATTGCTCTTACCATCTGAGCTATCCAGCCCTTAGATGGTGGCCTTCCCTAATAGTCAACTAGTCTTTGCCAGGGGCTAGTCTTTGCCCTGACTAGTCTTTGCCAGGGGCGCCAGTCAGAAACAATTCAACCATTAACTGCCATATATCTCCAGGGATCACACACCCCGCTTTCATTCAGATGCAAACAACCAATTGTTGTAAACCTGGCTACAGCAGCTCAGGGATCACAAGAAATTGTATCAATAAACAAAAGCACTGTTCCCATCTTAGCTATATCTTCAATAATTGATAAGAATTATACATGATTCTATACAGATGTATTGACATTTTTTTAAATCGCTCTTTGCATCACAAACTTGGAGTCTCCATAATAGTGGGTTTATAATATATTCTATTATCTACATTCATTTGGAATTTCAAAGATCAGTTTTCTGTGATTATTAGGTCAAGGGAATGGTCCGCCTTTAAGGTTTGCTGGCAATCGGGCAAAGCACTGCACGCACAGTGCTCATTGTATTTCAAGCGGGGGAAATTTCGGCTACATTCAAGATCAGTTTAATAAGCTCGGTCGGACATATCTGAAATCAGAACGATCCTGAAATCGTCAGAACTCGGGAGAAAGTCTACGTCGTGTCCGTAGGTCATTCTGAGGGTACGACTGACAACACATTGTCCAGGGACGCCTGGGCCGGCTGACGTCATTCACAAAATTTACAAGTCGGGCCGTTTCATAGACCATTTTTACAACACCCATACCTACATCTCTTTCGGTTTAAATTCACATTTTCTTAAAATACAAAAATGTACAGAGAAAAAAAAAACAAGGAAGTGGAATATTCCAGCACAATGTCTTAAACCCAGGGCAAAATGGGGAAAGTGATCAACCAAACATCTGTTGCCTAGAAATTAATTTCATTGCCATGTAATTTTTTTTTTGTGCCAAAAAAAAAAAAATCAAAAATCAAAAATAGTTGGTTCTCAAACATAAAAAAGGGTCGCTTAACAACCTCAAACTTCACACTTTGGCCTGAGGGAGTTTGTCAAAATTGTCCGTCTGCGTTTCGGCCGCAGTGACCGCGTTCTGACCGCACTGCGACCAGGATAGGATCTCCTGGCTCTCATGCCTACTCTACATATCAATGAAACTGACGAATATAGGAGGGTTTGCGCTGACACCATGTGTACTAAATGTAAGGCCTCTTTAACCACTTCGTTCCGGGACCTCCGAATCCGGAGCTCCGTTGGCTTGACTATGCGACGGGGCCCTCCGAATCCGGGCACCACTATTATCCACCTTCTAAACAAAGACTCTTTTCAGCTTAGAACAAAGCAATGCGAATCAGTACAAAGACCCTTTTGGACGCAAGTTGCGACATGAATTGCAAGATTAGCAGCAGTCATTGTGCAATTGTGGGACTTTTACTGTGGAGGATCGAGGGATACCGCGCTGATGCTGAAAGCACGCGGGGGACATTGTCTTTGCATGCCACACAGCCCAACGGTCGTCGGTCTGGCATTGGAAGTGGTTAAGAAGAGGTATGGTTCTGCAAATTCAGAACCATACCTCTTCATCAAGAGAAGAGGTATGGTTAAAACCGTTTCATACCTCTTCGTTGAGAGATCTTATATTATACACGGTGTCACCGCAAACCTTCCTATATTGTTTCACCCACCATGCAAAGCCTCAAGTCTTGTTCATTTGAAACTGACTAACAAAAGACCTGATTGTTATTGTAATTGCGTGCAGTACGCGGCGAATGCAGTGTGCAGGATGATTTCGGGCAACCAAACCGCGGTTTCGACGCAGCCTTGCCTAAAACACGGCGACAATTTTGACAGGCTCCCTAACCACGTACAGATCCGTCTCGTTTTAAGGTCAACCAAACAACAACAAAAAATCATAATCAAAACAATTCCACCTGTATACTTAATAAATTACTATCCATAAGCATGGCCATCCGACACTTTAAATAGAAATAAACACGTGTATGGAATTTTTCTTGTTTTCAATTTCAGGAATGGCCGTGTGGATAATTAACTCTCTTCGTCTGAGCACCATTGAGTAAATAAAATAAATACGCCAATTGATATCTTCTGCAGCTTCTATGGAGGAACATCAGAGAATTTCCTTCTTTTTTTTTTCGCTCGGAAATACTGACTGCCCTAACGGACTTAGGTGGTGAGGTAATGAAGAAGTTAACAGAGATAAAATCTTTCTAATTATGATACAATACTGTACATGGTTCTGTGGTAATTTCACAAGAAAAACTCCAAGAAGTGTCTTTAGGTAGAGCAACTCGTCCTATGCCGCAATTAATTCTTCAAATTTCAAGGTGTTGAGCTCTATCTCGGCCTCATTCAATGCTATGGCATGCCCCCTCTTCCAGTCCACCCACAGCTGGCCTATCCAAGTTGAGCTCGACCTCGGCCTCATTCAATGCTATGGCATGCCCTCTCCTCCAGTCCACCCACAGCTGGCTTTTCCAAGTTGAGCTCAACCTCGGCCTCATTCAATGCTTTGACATGCCCCCTCCTCCAGTCCACCCACAGCTGGCCTGTCCAAGTTGAGCTCGACCTCGGCCTCATTCAATGCTATGGCATGCCCCCTCCTCCAGTCCACCCACAGCTGGCCTATCTAAGTTGAGCTCAACCTCGGCCTCATTCAATGCTATGGCATGCCCCCTCCTCCAGTCCACCCACAGCTGGCCTATCCAAGTTGAGCTCAACCTCGGCCTCATTCAATGCTATGGCATGCTCCCCTTCTCCAGTCCACCCACAGCTGGGTCTATCATGATATCAAATTTCAAGGTGTTGAGCTCAACCTCGGCCTCATTCAATAGGTGTGTTCCCCCTAGAAAAAAAAAATCCGACGCGATTCACTTTCCGATTTTTGAATCACAATTCAAAGATAGATTTCATTTCGTGTGTAGACGCGAAAAGCTCACTAATAAGCGCGATTCCAATCGTGATCCAAATAGAAATTCTTCTTGCGATTTTATTTAGAAACACCGCGATTTTTTGCGGGTGCCGTGTGTGTGTGAATGCTATCGAAAAGAGAAAATTTAAAAGTTACATCCAACAATTTTCAATTGTGATCCACTTTTCCCCTTTTTTTTTTTTTTGGCTATCCACTTTTCATTTTTTTTCTCTAGTGGGAATGCACCTATTCCAATGGCATGCCTCCCTCCTCCACTCCACCAAAAGTTGGACCTATCAGGTGTCGTTATCGCCCGTCAGTGAAGATTGGGGTCCAAATGCCAACGTAGCTACATGGACAACAGTACACAGACTGGTGTTATGAACACGCTCAAACTCTTCGTACAGTGAACGGACCGTGAAGTAAGCTCAACCCTGCTTCCCTGAAGTACAGTATCAATCCAACAGTCAATGCAATTTCAATGCTGGTAACCCTACTGCTACAAGTCGAAGAAGAAGAAAAAAAGCTATTATCTTCGAAGAAAGTTGTAGTTGAGTAGATGTGTCCGCTAAACAAGAATTATCCATTGGCTAACCTAACTACTCTTCACTTCTCGTCACTAAGGTATTTGGAGTTCAGAAAAGGTAAGATAAGAGATTTCAAGGTTAGAAGAGTTTTTCTTAGATAGTCACAACTTTCTGCGTTCTTATTTCATGAACTAGCGGGAACTTTGGAGCCTCTATTTAAAATCGTCGGGCGATTGGTCGTACGCTATGATGGGTTTTTCGTGAAACCGACCGCTGGATTGGCGGAGCCGTCGCGCTAGCACCTCTACGATGAGTGGAGTATCTGTGTTATAGCTCTGTGGTCATGAGGGGTACGTCCACGTCGGAGTAATCGTGGTTATAGTTGCCGTAGGGCGTGTAGGATATCTGCTCATAGGCCTGCCTCCCTTCCTCTCCTGTACACAAACAACAAAGTAATATGAAGTCAAAAATTGGTTGCAAACTGCTGACTGACTAAAATAACCAAAATGCAAATCGCAAAAATTAGTGGGCCTGACGTTTCGATCCTAGCAGGACCATTCTTTGAGAAATGTCCTGCTAGGATCGAAACGTCAGGCACACTAAATGTCAGGCCCTCTAACTTTGGAACAAACAATTATGATCAAACAATTCAAAGGAAAAAAAACCCCTTAAAATTGGCAAAGAAAACTTTGACTGGACCGGGAATTAAAACCTGAGACTTCTGGATTAACGTATCAGTGCTCTTCCATCTGAGCTATACAGCCCTTAGATGGCGGCCTTCCCTAATAGTCAACTAGTCTTTGCCAGGGTGGGGGCGCCAGTCAGAAGCAATTCAACCATTAACTGCCGTATATCTCCAGGGACCACACACCCCTGCTTTCACTAAGATGCAAACAACCAATTCTTGTAAACCTGGCTATGGCAGCTCAGGGATCAAACAAAGTGGTTGCAAACTGCCGTATATCTCCAGGGATAACAGTCTTGCACCCTCTACTGTCCGCCTATAGGTTATATATCATGTCAGCCGATTGAAGTCAGCTTACCAAATGCCATGAGCGCCTCCTTGGCAGTCGACTTCACGTCATCCATGTCACATTTCAGGAGATATAAAAGCTGTTCCAAGGCCTCGGTAGCCTGAGATAAAAAAAAAGGGAGTCAAGAATCAATGTAAAATTTGAAAAATGGCAAAGAAAACTTTCACTAAACGGGGACTTGAACCCAAGACTATCTGCGTTTTGCGCACCAGCGCTTTCACCATCTCAGCTATCCATTTGGATGCAAATATCACTATACTGGGTGCTTTGCCCGATTGCCTGGTGATTAGCATGGGTGAGAATGTGATTCAATGAGGTTTTGCTCTACTAGATCTGTAGTTCTGAGCATACAGTGCGGTTCCTGATTGCCTGGTGATTTGCGTCGGTGAGAATTTCATTCAATGAGGGTTTTGCCCTTCTCCGACGTGTAGTCAGCACTGTATGCTCAGTGCTTTGCCCCGATTGCCTGGTGATTTGCGTCGGTGAGAAAGTCATTCAATGAGGGTTTTGCCCTTCTCCGACGTGTAGTCAGCACTGTATGCTCAGTGCTTTGCCCGATTGGCTGGTGATTTGCGTCGGTGAGAAAGTCATTCAATGAGGGTTTTGCCCTTCCCCGACGTGTAGTCAGCACTGTATGCTCAGTGCTTTGCCCTGATTGCCTGGTGATTTGCGTCAGTGAACCCGCTTTGCACCGTGCAAACCTTCAAGTCTGAAATGGCGGACCATAATCTTACCTTCAAAGCTGCTATGGCCGCACATCCTGCCTGTCTAAGGGACAAGTCCCTCTCCTCCAGACACTCCAAGTACACATTGACGGCCTGCAACAGAGAAAAAAACTTCAGTGAGCTTTTGCCAAAATCCAGAAAAAATCCGTCTTAGCTGTGAGAAAATGTGGATGAAGCGTCTTCGGACTATTCAACCACATGGTCTCAACATCCAGGAGGGTAATGACTAACACCATGCAGCTTTCTGATAATCCTTCTTTTGTGCTCAGTCTTTCACACTTCTCTCTTTGATCTTTCCCCCTATTGTAACTAATCCCTACCCCACTCCTTGCCCTTCTCTTTGATCTTTCCCCCTCCTCTCACTAATCTCTACCCTACCCCTTGCCCTTCCCTTTGATCTCTCCCTACCAGCTTCACTCTTTGTCCTTTGTTTCTCATCCGTGTCCTATTCACTCTCTCCCCCCTGCCTTCGTGTACATGTATCTGTTTTGTCCTTGTCACTCTGCCTTTGAGAAAGGTCCTGCTAGGATCGAAACGTCAGGCCCACTAAATTTTAAGATTTACATTTTGGTAATTTTAGTCAGTAATAAGCAGTTTGCAACATTTTTTTATATCACCAGCAGATCAATAATTAATTAGTAGTAATACTTACATTTCATCGAAGGAAACCTTACAAGTTCTTATGAATTTAGCATCATACATAGAAAAAAGCTGGACGATTACAAGCTCAGAACGAGACGGGACCGAGACGACATTGGCTCACCTTTTTCCTCAGCTTCTCGTCCCCTCCCACCGACTCCAGGTAGACGCGCACCCCCGTCTGCACGGTGGCGCGGTCCTCCAGCAGCAGCAGCCCCAGGGCTCTCAGGTTGCCCGTGGAGAGCAGCGACCCTCTGGGCAGTCTCTTCATCACCTTGGACAGGTCTGGATTGCTGGGCTCCAGGCTGGCCGTCAGCTCGACTATCGGGAAAGTAAATGAAAACAACCCACCAAAGAAACCAACGATAAGCAGTGGTTCAATGAGGTTTTAATAACAATAATAATAGATCATAAAATTTAGTGGGCCTGACGTTTCGATCCTAGCAGGACCTTTCTCAAAGGCAGAGCCTTTGAGAAAGGTCCTGCTAGGATCGAAACGTCAGGCCCACTAAATTTTAGATTTACTTTTTGGTAATTTTAGTCAGTAAGCAGTTTGCAACATTTTTGTATATCACCTTAAATAATAATAGATCATAAAATTTAGTGGGCCTGACGTTTCGATCCTAGCACGACCCTTCTCAAAGGTCCTGCTAGAAAGGTCCTGCTAGGATCGAAATGGTCCTGCTAGGAGTAAGGTCCTGGGCCCAATTTCATAGAGCCGCTTAAGCGTGAAAATTTGCTAAGCAGGAAAAGTCTTCCTCGTATAAGCAGGATTTCAAACTGCACTGCGATGTGATGTTCATTGCTTTTGACTTGTGTTCGACTCTTCTTTACTTAGCGTGAAACAAAAGTGAAGTTTGGGTTGGCAAGGGGATCCTGTGGCTCATGGGTTTTTGCGCTTAAGCACATTTTGACGCTTAAGTGGCTCTATGAAATTGGCCCCTGCTAGGATCGAAATGTCAGGCCCACTCAATTTTATGATTTGCATTTTGGTAATTTTAGTCAGTAAGCAGTTTGCAACGTTTTAGTTTATCACAATAATAATAGATATTTATAATCTCACAATTTAGTGGGCCTGACGTTTCGATCCTAGCAGGACCTTTCTCAAAGGCAGAGTGACAAGGACAAAACAGATACATGTACACGAAGGCAGGGGGAGAGAGTGAATAGGACACGGATGAGAAACAAAGGACAAAGAGTGAAGCTGGATTTGCATTTTGGTAATTTTAGTCAGTAAGCAGTTTGCAACATTTTAGTAGATCACAATAATAATAGATAATAGATATTGATAATCTCACAATTTAGTGGGCCTGACGTTTCGATCCTAGCAGGACCTTTATCAAAGGGCAGAGTGACAAGGGAAAAAACAGACATGTGTACACGAAGGAGGGGGGAAGAGAGTGAATAGGACACGGATGAGAAACAAAGGACAAAGAGGAAAGCTAGTAGGGTGAGATCAAAGGGAAGGGCAAGGAGTAGGGTAGGGATTGCCCTTCCCTTTGACAGAGACAGATAGACAGAGGTGTCTATACTCACAGTCTTTGGCAAGGTCGTTGATAAACTTCTCTGGGTTCCGTCTGTCTTCCGTGGCAAAGAAGCTGATGTACTGGAAGAGGGTTATAATGGTCTTCGGGTGGTACAGGTCCACCGGTCTCTCTATGACTCTATTGCACAGGCTCTGGAACACTGGATAACAAAACAACAACAAAACAGAACGGGATACCGGTTACCTTCAGAATGTCCAGGTTGAGGTTTGGGTTAAGTTGATTCAGACACTAAGGTTCAGGCCCATTTCCAGCGCGGATGACAGCCCAAAATCTGTGGTGGGATTTGAACCTGCGACTCCCGCTTTCTAGTGCAGACGTCTTGGCCGCTTGACAACCAAGCAGGTCGAGGTCGTGTGGCGGATTTGATTATTGTAAAGCGGCAAGTACCATGTTGCATCATAGATATAGCATGATGTTGAGCTGCCTGAAATATTTTCATCATGCAACGCGCAAGGCAATGAGCACTCAGTGCTTATCACGTTGATCAGGGCAAACCCTCATTGAATTATATTCTCCTCGACGCAAACATATATTATATCTATCAATTTGTTTTTTTATAATTTGTCGGGAATGGCCTTCAAACTGGCCACCTATCAATACAAGAGGCCATCTGGGCCAATTTCATAGAGCCGCTTAATTAAGCGCCAAAATGTGCTTAAACGCAAAAACTCATGAGCCACAGGATCCCCTTGCCAACCCAAACTTCACTTTTGTTTCACGCCAAGTAAAGAAGAGCGCAATACAAGTCAAAAGCAATGGACATCACATTGCAGGGCAGTTTGTAATCCTGCTTACACGAGGAAGACTTTTCCTGCTTAGCGGATTTTCACGCTTAAGCGGTGCTATGAAATTGGCCACTGTTTGTCCGGCCACCGATCAATGGACCTTTCCCATGAAATCGTAGTTTCCCACGGGCATGCGCGCATCCCTTCTCAATAACAGTTTGGCATGCGTTCATTGGCTATTCAGCGTCTCCTGCGCGCGTATTTCAAAACCTGCACGCAACGCGCACTCGTTTGCCCACCAATTCAGTAAAGCGCATGCGCCAGCTCTTATTTGCATATTTCATGGGAAAGGTCCATTCCCAACAGTGGACTCACCGTCGTCGGCAATGTCCGGATAGCTGGTCCGGAGTTTGGCGCCAAACTTGACGTCCAGCTGGAGCAGGAATGTTTCGGCATTGACAAAGAGGGCCTCCTTCTCGGCGCACTGCTGCCAGAAGTCCAGCAGCGACGGGTTCAGCTTCAGCTCCGGGAACACTGGAGGACGAAAATCAACCAAGCCAAAAATTGAACATTTCATTCATTTGGTTTCAAACACGGCACATTTGACTGGAATACGCGATGCTGGCAATCGAATTCGGCGCCATCTTTTTGACAACAAAAATTATCGTCGGCCAAAGGGTGGCGCTTTAACAATACGCCGTTGGCATCGTATTTTTAATCAACGTGAGTCGAAGGACTTTGTCGACCACGATAACAATGACTGTCACGCGCCTTATTAGTGACCAATCTTTGTATTGACAGGTCGAGAACTAACTTCAGGTCATATGCTTCCATGTGAAATGTAATTTAGATAGCTGTTTAAGAGATTATGAATAAAAAGAAAAAAAAAATTAAAGTACACTGTATGATGGTAATAATAATAATAATAATAATACAAATCCGGAAGAAAAATATACCAGAATTTCGAAACAGCTAACAAATTTTTTTTTTTAAATGGCCAAACAAACAAAGGAAGGAAACACAGGACTGGGAACTTTTGAACAAATTGAAAAAATGGCAAAGAAAACTTTGACTGGATCGACATTTGAACCCGGGACCTCTGGTTTTGCGTACCAGCACTCTTCCCATCTGAGCTATCCATCCCTTAGATGGCGGCCTTCCCTAATAGTCGACTAGTCTTTGCCGGGGTGGGGGCGCCAGTCAGAAATAACTCTCCAGCCTTCCTTAGCCCTTAACCTGCTTTTTAGCAGTGTTTGGACGAATTTGCATAAACAAATTTGTTTAAAGGCAACAGTTGCCTGATGAAAGTTAGCAGTCCTAGCAAGTGAAACGTTGCTACCAGTGACACCGTACATCGCCTGACTTTGATCACCTTTTCTCCTAACCTTTGACACGGTGTCACCGCAAACCCTCCTCCTACTCGTGCCCAGCGTTATTGGACTTACCGTCATCAGCCTTGGAGACAGGAGACGTGGAGACGGAGAGGACCAGGAGCTGCTCGATGATGACGGCCTGCTTCTTAAGCTTCTTCAGCGCTATCGTCTCCTTCAGCTTCAAGGGACCAAACGCTCCAAGATGCTGAGTGGAGAGAGAGAGAGAGATAGAGAGTTGATTCCGACATCTTAAAGGCCCTATACAATACTGGAAGATCGGAAAAACATCGATGTCCACAGATTTGCTATTTCATGTATATGTTGGATCAGACAACGTATGGATGTTATTCTTTGACCTCGACCAATGTTGTGTAGGGGCTTTAAAGGCCCAATACAAAATTGGGAAGATCGGAAAAACATCGATGTCCACCTTCCTATATTGATTCACCCACCATGCAAAGCCTTAAGTCTCATTTACAACATGATGTTTGCGTCAAGGAGAATGTAATTCAATGAGGCTTTGCCCTGCTCGACGTAATAAGCACTGAATGCTCAGTACGTATTATGTCAAGTGGTCAAGACGTACGGTGGTCGAGTGTGGTTAAGACGTCTGCACTAGAAAGCAGGAGACGTGGGTTCCAATCCCGCCTGAGCTGAAAGTTGGGTTAAAGAAAACTGTATCTAAAATTTAGTGGGCCTGACGTTTCGATCCTAGCAGGACCTTTCTCAAAGGCAGAGTGACAAGGACAAAACAGAAACATGTACACGAAGGCAGGGGGAGAGAGTGAATAGGACACGGATGAGAAACAAAGGACAAAGAGTGAAGCTGGTAGGGAAAGATCAAAGGGAAGGGCAAGGGGTAGGGATTAGTGACAATAGGGGGAAAGATCAAAGAGAGAAGTGTGAAAGAGTGAACACAAAAGAAGGATTATCAGAAAGCTGCATGGTGTTAGTCATTACCCTCCTGGATGTTGAGACCATGTGGTCGAATAGTCCGAAGACGCTTCATCCACATTTTCTCACGGCTAAGACGGACAGCATTACTACGGTGACCAAGTGATTCTATGCCCAGTACACTCATATCTGATATCGAATGATCAAGGAGATTGAAGTGATACCCAACAGGGGTGTCCATTTTACCGGTTTTGATGGTAGACCTATGGCCATAGATTCGTTTTTTGAGGGTGTTTTTTGTCTCGCCAACATACTGAATATTACAAACTCTACAAGAGATGAGGTATATGATGTTTGAGGTAGTGCACGTGATAGAGCCATTTAAAGAAAACTGTGCTACAAAGCCTAGCACTCAGACTCGGCGCTAGCAAGAGAGCTTCTGCGATTTTAGGAAGAAGAGGCCGTGACTCACGCTCAGCAGGAACTCGATGTACATCAGGTGCTGCACCAGAACCGAGTCGATGGAGTCGCTGCCCGTCGTCAGTCTGGGGGCGCCCTCCGTCACGCCCCCGCCGCTGTTGCCGCCGCCGCCGCTGCCGCTGCCCTCCTCCCAGCAGCGACCCAGCGGCTCGACCAGCGGTGAGTCCACCAGCCGCCGCTCCCGCTGCTCGTTCATCTCGATCAGACGGCTCTCGCGTTTCTCGCTCATGTTGATGATGCGGGAGCCGCGGTTGGCCCGGGTCAGGGGCAGGTTCTGGGGCGGCGGGGCGGGGCTGTAGGTAGGCGGGGCCGAGTCGCGGCGGTCCGTGGCTGTGGGCGGCTCCTCGTAGCTGGCGCAGTCGCTCAGGCGGTCCGACGACTGCGACTTGCAGAAGTCGTCCGACAGGATGCTGGAGCGATTCCTGCAGTGCGGCCAAAAAAAAATAAAAAAAATAAAAATAAAAATAAATAAATTAAAAATTAAAAATTACAAAAAATTAAAAATATAAGAACATCAGATAATTGTGTGTGTATATCAGACAATGTAGTTTTTAATTTATATGTGGGGATTTTTTTTTTTCTTCTGGAGGTTGAAAATTGACAAAAATCTGATTTTGAAAAAAAACATGTTTAGCAATTGTACTCTGCCCATCGTCAAAAGACTTCTGACGACGGGCAGAGTACACGCTACCCAAAACATTGAGTTACCAGCTCTTTTCAGAGCCACACTCCTTCTTGAAAGAGAAGTGCTACATGGTGTCACCGCAAACTTTCCACTTAGAATTTCCACCATGCAAACCTTCCAGTCTTATCTGAGTTACCGGCTCTTCTCAGAGCCACAAACTCCTTCTCGAAAGAGATGCACTACATGGTGTCACCGCAAACTTTCCACTTAGTATTTCCACCATGCAAACCTTCAAGTCTTATCTGAGTTACCGGCTCTTTTCAGAGCCACACTCCTTCTCGAAAAAGAGAAGTGCTACATGGTGTCACTGCAAACCTTCCACTCAGTATTTCCACCGTGCAAACCTTCAAGTCTTATCTGAGTTACCGGCTTTTCTCAGAGCCACACTCCTTGAAAGAGAAGTGCTACATGGTGTCACCGCAAACCTTCCACTCAGTATTTCCACCATGCAAACCCTTCAAGTCTTATCTGAGTTACCGGCTCTTCTCAGAGCCACACACTCAATCTTGAAAGTGGTTAGGGTTCTACGGTACTCACTCATCCATGCTACTGCTCCCACTGTCTATGGTGCACATCTCTTCGTCCTCCACGTCATTCAGGAAGTCAAAGCTATCCAGAGCGTTCTTGACCAGTAAGCTCATGGATGAATCTCTCTTCTTTCTCTCACGGATTCTCTGTTGTGGGTAGGGCGGGAAAAAAAACATGGTTTCAAAACCCGACTCTACTCTTGAGCACTAACTTCCACGATAGATATAACATGATGTTTGCGTCGAGGAGAATGTAATTCAAAGAGGTTTTGCCCTTACTCGACGTTGTGGTAAACACTGAATGCTCAGTGCTTTGCCCGGTGCCTGATAAAAAGATTCCAGGCAGCTCGGGCGGGATTCGAACCTGCGACTCCCGAATTCTAGTACGGACGTCTTAACCACTGGACCACCGAGCTGGTCGAGGTCGTGTGGTAGATTCGGATAATGTATAGCGGCGGGTACCGCTTTGCATCATAGATATAACATGATGTTTGCGTCGAGGAGAATGTAACTTCCACGATTATAACACTTTTGGAACTACTGAGATCTTTTCTCAAGATAAACGTCAAATAAATAATCAAAAACCCGAACTTTCAAACAAGCAGGCATGCAACTCATGAATTGTAAACAAAAAAAAAGAGGAAAATGTCCGAATGAAACTGCGAGCGCAAAGCACGAAGCCCTTACGGCGTGGGGGTTTGGATTCTAGATGCTCTGTGGTGCATTCTGAGCAGTTTTGGACCACTTATGACTTTAAGCTGAGCGACAGATTTTAACCTTTTTCAAGGCATACACCCAGAAAATTGAATTTTTGTTTACACAAAATAGGTTTTTAACCTGATCTCAGCATGTGTTTTAAATAATAGTTAGGGGAGACGAAATATTCATTTAAAATATATATATTATATATAAATTTCCTTTTTAAATTTTTTTTTCATTTATTTTTTTTACAGATTTTTTTCATTTATTTTTTTATTGTTATTATTATTTATTTTGTGTACATTTTTTTTTTTTTTTTTAATAAAAAAAAAAATCTAAAAACAAATTTGAAGCGGTCGGCACGAACCTTCAGGAGATCGTTCAGCTGTCCGACCTGCTTCTCAAGCCCCTCCAGCTCCACGTACTGCCCCTTCAAGATCTCCAGGAGCCGGGTCACGTTGTGCATGGCCTCCTCCAGGGTCAGCGTGGGAGAGGTGTTCAGGTCCAGGGGCTGGGCCACGTACTTCTTGGGCGTTGAGGACGGGTTGCTCTCGTTGCTGTTGTACGGCTTCTGCCGGGACGAGGGAGAGAGACGGAGCAAGGTGTTTAGGAAGGGCTGTCCGCTTACGCAACGGGGCCCAATTTCACAGACCCGCTTAATAAAGGCCCAATACAACATTGGAAAGATAGGGAGACATCAATGTCCACAGATTTCCTTCTTATTGCTCTCGTTGCCGTTGTACGGCTTCTGCCGGGCCGAGGGAGAGAGACGGAGCGAGCTATTTAGGAAGGGCTGTCCGCTTACGCAACGGGGCCCCAATTTCACAGACCCGCTTAATAAAGGCCCAATACAACATTGGAAAGATGGGGAGACATCAATGTCCACAGATTTCCTTCTTATTGCTCTCGTTGCCGTTGTACGGCTTCTGTCACGACGAGGGAGAGAGACGGAGCGAGCTATTTAGGAAGGGCTGTCCGCTTACGCAACGGGGCCCAATTTCACAGACCCGCTTAACCCTTTCAGTACCAGAGTTTGAGTTTACTCGACAATGCGCAGCACGTTGCTTCCCAACCGTGTCAAGTTTACTGGACAAGATCGTGCCGTTTGTTTCAGATGAAGTTGATACAAAAACTGTTGCAAACTGCTCACCGACTAAAAATGACCTGCAATACATGAATCTCAAAAGTTGTCTTGGGCCTTTAAGCACCAAAATTGTCATGTCATGACCCCAAATGTCATGATTTGCATTTTAGAAGCCATTGACTGTGACCGGACATGACACGCAAGTCTGCTCAGTCCCGCGTCTTACCGACGTGCTGATGACGGACTCCGTGAAGGCGCGTTCTCGTCGACTGTACGAGTTCTTGGGGCTCTTGTACATCTCTTCGTTGATGTGGAAGGGACTGCAAGTAAAAAGGATGACAGAAGTCGTCGATATGGTGTGATTGTGTGCTAAGAGAGTGTGCTTCAACAAGGGTATGCCCTGCTCGATGTATGATTAACACTTTATGATTGACACTGTACATGTATGATTAATACTGTATGATTAACACTATGATTACCACTGTATGATTAACACTGTATGATTAAAACTATGACTAACACTGTATGATTAAAACTATGACTAACACTGTATGATTAACACTGTATGATTAACACTATGATTAACACTATGATTACACTGTATGATTACCAGTGTATGATTAACACTGTGTGATTACCATTGTATGATTAATACTGTATGATTACCATTGTATGATAAACACTATGATTAACACTGTGTGATTAACACCGTATGATTAGCACTGTATGATTATCACTGCATGCTCAGTGTTTTGACCCATTGCTGGTGAATATCCACTCCCCCCCAAAAAAAAATTAAAAAGGGCTGGATAGCTCAGATTGGAAGAGCACAGATACGTTAATCCAGAGGTATCGGGTTCAAGTCCCGGTCCCGTCAAAGTTTTTCTTTGCCAATTTTTTTTTGTTTTCAATTTGTTCAAACGTAACCAGTCAGTTTTCCTATGATTGTTTGAAATTTTTGAAATTTATGAATTTTTTGTATGGGTACTTAAAAGTGGCTAGCTGCAAAGTGACTATCTACTGGACCACTGAACTGGCCAAGCTAGATTGGTTTACATTCGCTGTGCCTAATGTACCTCCATGTGACCACCAGGTTCAGCTTGATGGTGCCATTCTCGTTGACATCTATCGTCAGGGTCTGCGGGTCGGCCTGGTAGAAGTCCGACGTGTCAAACTCCAGGTTGCCTATGACCATGTTGGAGCGGGCGATGCCACGCATTTCCGTCACCTGGGACGAGGAGGGTGGGGAGAGATTGGTGTTATCTGTGCAGAGCTGCGAAGCCATGACCTCATCCTCCTCCTTCTCCTCATCCTTCTCATCCTTCGTATACCATTTCACCATTCTCCTCATCCACCTCTTCATCCTCAACCTCATCCTTGCCACCATCATCCCCACCACTCTCCTCTTCATCCTCCTCTTAATACTCTTCATTCTCCTCATCTTCCTATCCATCCCCCTCTTTACCCTTTTCTTCACCCTCGACATCAATCTCTACATCTTCACCATTCTCCTCATCATCCTCTTCATCCTCATCCTCACCATCATCTCTCCTCTTCATCCTCCTCTGAATAACTCTTAATTCTCCTCATCCTCATCTTTACCTTCCTCTTCACCCTCGTCATCAATCTCTTCATCTTCACCGTTCTCCTCATTCACCTCCTCATCCTCCTCTCCATCCCCCTCTTTACCTTCCTCTTCACCCTCCTCTTCACCCTCTTCATCTTAACCATTCTCCTCATCCTCCTTTTCATCCTCATACTCCACCATCACCACCACCTCTACTCTTACCACCAAGAACGTCAACCCTCACCACCATCCTCTATCCCCACCACCACCACCATCAGGCATGCAACTCTTGAATTGTCAAAAAAAGCAGAAAATGTCCGAATGAAACTGCGAGCGCGAAGCACGAAGCCCTTACGGCGTAAATTTTAACCTTTTTCAAGGCATACACCTAGAAAATTGATTTTTTTTTTGATTTTTTTTACACAAAATTAAAAGTAAACATCAAAGTTTTTAACCTGATCTCAGCATGTGTTTTAAATAATAGCTAGGGGAGAAGAAATATCCAGAGGCATTTTTTTTTTTTTTTTTTTTTTGGACGGATTTTTTTTAAGGCCGAATAAAAAAAACGCAAAAATCCGCGGATCCGCGGAAAAGTTGCATGCCGGCACCATCCCCCTCCTTCCTTACCTTAATGGTCAGGAAGTCGGCCAGCATAGGGTACATGACGATCTCGTCCACGTCCCAGCTCTGGCTCAGGTCCTTCTCCACTTTGCAGCGCGACTTCCACTTCTGGAGTCCGTACTTGAAGACCACCTCAAAGACGTCTCCCCTGCACACTCTTGCAAACCCGGCAATACCTGTACACCCCCAAAAACAAGGACACAACTCGTGAATATAACATAACTGAGAATGCGATTCAATGGGGGTTTGGTCTACCAGATGTGTAGACAGCACTGTACAGTACACTCAGTGCTTTGCCCTGATTGCCTGGTGATTTGCGTCGGTAAGAATGTCATTCAATGAGGTTTTGCCCTTCCCCGACGTGTAGTCAGCACTGTATGCTCAGTGCTTTGCCCCGATTGCCTGGTGATTTGCATCGGTGAGAATGTCATTCAATGAGGGTTTTGCCCTTCCCTGACGTGTAGTCAGCACTGTATGCTCAGTGCTTTGCCCAATTGTTATAAACCTGGCTGCAGCAGCAGTTTGAGGATCACATAATGAATGTATTTCTTTTTTTACGTCAAACAAAACTGACTGGGAACTTTTCAAAAATTTTGAAAAATGGAAACGAAAAGTGTCACTGGAACAGGGCAAGTACTCACCGTCTATTCTAACGACAAATGCACCCAGGTTAGCCTCCAATTCAGCCTCCATCTGACACAAACTCTGCAACAGAAGACAGAGATAAAAACAACTTTCCGTCAATTTTTTAAAATCACCACACAAAAAATATGGGTACAGTATTTATAAACTTGACACAAACTACAGCTGGAATATACAGTACATGACAAGACTATTTCGAGGTGTGCAGTGTGCACATAAGTTAAACCTTCATGATAATTAAATTATCATTCTACCCTTCGCCGTCCATTTTTATCTATGAATTTAGTGGTGTGTACAGTGTGCACACTGCTAAATCTTCATGATCATTTGCCCTGGGCAGCCATCTTGATCTATTTAGTGGTGTGCACAAAGTTAAAACTTCATTAAAGTTTAACCTTCAGCGACCATTTTGATCTATTTAGTGGTGTTCACACAGTTAAATATTCATGAAAAATTAAATTTCAGCAACCATTTTGATCTATTTAGTGATTTGCAAAGTGCACACACAGTTAAATCTTCATGATAATTTACCCTTCGATGGCCATTTGGATCTATTGAGTGGTGTGCACAATTTACCATTTGGTAGCCATTTTGATCAATTTAGTGGTGTGCACAGTTAAATACGGCCATTGATCGATTTAGTGGTGTGCACAATTTACCATTTGGCAGCCATTTGGATCAATTTAGTGATGTGCAGTTAAATGTGGCCATCGATCGATTTAGTGGTGTGGACAATTTACCATTTGGCAGCCATTTGGATCAATTAAGTGATGTGCACAGTTAAATGTGGCCATCGATCGATTTAGTGGTGTGGACAATTTACCATTTGGCAGCCATTTGGATCAATTTAGTGGTGTGCACAGTTAAATAGGGCCATTGATCGATTTAGTGGTGTGGACAATTTAGAATTTGGCAGCCATTTGGATCAATTTAGTGATGTGCACAGTTAAATGTGGCCATCGATCGATTTAGTGGCGTGCACAGTCACTAAATTGATGTACCACACTCCTTCATTTTGTACATGTAAAGGTGGCCCATCTGACCACCCAAGTATCAAATAGTTTCAGGCAATGCTCACACTGCACACAAAAACCATATTCAATGGAATACTGCACAAGTACATGTATCCTTGCACAGTGCACACACGTGGCTGTGTGAGCGGAGAGATCACACGTGTTTTTCCTGTCAGGGATAATCTGCTCAAGTGAATGCCCTGCTGTAAGTAATGGCCTCAACAAAGCCTGCCTTAAAAAAAGGCGCATAGGCCCTCCAGTCAATGTCAATCCCTAGAGGCTATCGACTACCCCCTTGACAATCCACTCTGTCAGGGAGAGGTAAAAGGGAGTGAAGTAAGTGTGTACTACAACCGTTTCTTTAGCAATCGGTGAGGGAGGGAGAAAGGGTGAGACACTAATGACATTACACAGCCAGCTGAGCAGTGGATATGAGAATACCAGATTCCACGGAAACGTGGCCGGGGGAAAGACTGGTGCGGAAAGTTGAGCGATCAAAATCTTCTTAAAAAAAGAATTTTTAATGAAAAATCAGCAAAGAAAACTTCGACTGGACTGGGACTTGAACCCGAGACCTCTGGATTAACGTATACATATGTACATGTACCAGTGCTCTTCCATCTGAGCTATACACCAGTCTCCTGATGATGGACAGAATACACACTATCAAAAACGTTGAGTTACCGGCTCTTTTCAGAGCCACACTCCTTCTTGAAAAAAAAGTACTAAATGGTGTCACCGTAAAACGTCAACTTAGTATTTCCACCGTGCAAACCTTCAAGTCTTATCTGAGTTACCAGCACTTTTCAGAGCCACACTCCTTCTTGAAAGAGAAGTGCTACATGGTGTCACTGTAAAACTTCCACTTAGTATTTCCACCGTGCAAACCTTCAAGTCTTATCTAAGTTACCAGCACTTTTCAGAGTCACACTCCTTCTTGAAAGAGAAGTGCTACATGGTGTCACTGTAAAACTTCCACTTAGTATTTCCACCATGCAAATCTTCAAGTCGTATCAAAAGCACTATCACAATTCACAACCGTGAAAATTTTGCCCGCAAAAAAAGATACAAAATAGTATGTCATTTGTGCCCTTCATTATTTGTAGAGCTTTCTCTTGGAAGTTTTGTACCAAAGCAAAAGAAGTAGTACCACATGTAGCACATGTACAGTGTAGTACCACACAGGCATGGATTTCTAACTGTTCCTTAACACACGGCAAACTGGCAAGTTTCATTCACCAACTTGTCGGCTCTTTTCTTCTTCTTCTCTCCCTCGGGCTTCCCCCCCCCCCAAGGTCAAGGGTCGGCATTTTTTTAATTGGTCCACAAGAGACCCTTCAGACTCAGGGAACAAAGGGCCATCTTGACATTGTCCTAAAAGTCGAGATTTACTGCTAATGTTATGGTTTTTTTTTTTTTTGGTTTTTTTTTTGGGGGGGGTCGTCTTTCAAACTCGACTGACCATGGGACAGAGCCTTATGAGAGGTGCATGTATGGAACTAATAAGCCCCATGCTGTGAAGCAATGCCAGTCAGAAAAACCATACTAGGAGTCAAACAAGGTCACCAAGAAAGCATTCCGGCTTCCTGTTCTGCTTTCTCTTTAGTTAGAGAGTCACAGAGTGACTTCCTCTTACTGTATTTCAAGGCTGTGGTGCAGGCCTGGTGCTGAGTTGATCCAGGTTGAACCAACACTTGCTTTTTTGTACACTATAATATCATTTTATCGTTTTCCTGTCTTGTGCAATAGAGTCGAAAGCATTTCTGAAAAACCACTACACAGTGATTTAAGACCCAGACATCAGGTTGACATTTTTGGTATTTTAATATACCTCAAAAAGCTGTTGAGTCTCAATGGCATGTGTTTAGTGTTGACGAAACTATTTTATGGATCAATACTCCATTTTCGACATATTACTGCTGATACTTACAGTACAAATTAATTATGGCTAAAAAAAATCTTGTTCAGAAAAGAAATATCTACCGGTAGTTTTGGCTGTGGGGAATACTATTAGGGAAGGCCGCCATCTAAGGACTGGATAGCTCAGATGCCAGAGTGCTGGTAGTGGTACGTTAATCCAGAGGTCTCTGTTTTAAGTCCCACTCCAATTCAAAGTTTTCTCAGCCAATCTTTCAATTGTTATCTTTTACTTATTTTTAATTTCTATTTTTGACTTAATTTTAATTTTTATCTTTGACTTATTTTTAATTTTTATCTTTGACTTATTTTTAATTTTTATCTTTTACTTATTATTTTGTTTAATTCCTATCTTTTTCCTATTTTTAATTTTTATATATTACTTATTTTAAAATTTCACCTTTTATTTATTTTTAAGTTTCATCTTTTACTTATTTTTTTTTTACAGAAAATCGCCATGTTGTATTATAATATGCAATCAGCAAAAATGGTGCACACTGCTTACTGACTACAATGCAAACGTCAAAAATTAGGAGGGCCTGATGTTACAATCCAAGCTGGACCTTACGAAAGGTGGCTAAACCACCTTCCGAACCAAGTGTTCAACAGCAGATTTTCAACCGAAGAGAAATTTGGAGTCCAAATTGGTCAAGATGAAACAGCACCAATCTGTCTTTGCCGGTGGACAAAATGAGGTTAGAGGGCAACGAGATTTTCGGTGTTACACCGGCGACCACCCACTACTTCACAAGGTGTGCACCGGTGGTGCAGGATTTACAGCCACTCAATTTCAAGAGGACGCTGGACAAAGCACCGTCACAGGAAATGAAGTCGGGGGGGGGGGGGGAGGAGGAAGTGTGGGCTAGCGCACTTGCTCCTAGATGATGCATTCACAACTCTGAAGCTCTCAAAAAGTTAAGTGCAATTGAAAAACACAATTTTGATGATGATCATGACTAAAATACTCAGCAGGAAGCTACATTTGTACATACATCTACATGTAGGCCTCAAAGTCAACCTATCTTAAAGGCCCTATACAACATTGGTTAAGGTCAAAAGATTGCCATAGTTAAGTGTGTTAAACCACTTAACAATCAAAAAAGGAAATCCTGCGAAGATTTTAGCTCAAATGGTAATCTGACAAAATGCCCAAAACAGCAGTCTTCTTACCTGGGTGCAGTCCCTCACGCTGGCCTTAGCTTCGCTGGACGGGTCTTTCCCGTGGGGCAGGTTCGTGTCCGCGTACGCCTTGACCACATTCACCGCACCTAATCGGGCAGAAGTTCGGGCAAAGCAGACGACGATGGGGTCAGGTCGGTCCAGTTGTGGTCAAAGTACCGGTAGCCGAATTAAGCCAAATTAATTTTTTTTTTTTTTTTTTTTTTTTTTTTGGGGGGGGGGACTAACCAAGCAATTGGTTAACTAGCAATTGGTTAACTAGCAATTGGTTAACCATTTTAAGTCCAGTGCGGACAGCCCACCCTGCCCAGGAAGTTTTCCTCCCAGGTAACTTACCAGGCTCGAATGGCTAAAAGTAAAAGCCCTGTCCGCACTGGACTTAATTTGGGTAAACTAACCGAGCAAATGGGTAACTTGACCAAGTCCAGTGTGGACAGCCCAGGAAGTTTTCCTCTCGGGTAACTTACCCGGCTCGAATGGGTAAGTTAACCGACTGACTTCTTGGTCAATCGACCAGGTCAGTTTAACCAAGTCCAGTGCGGACACGACATCTCATCCGTTTGTATTTAGCCGGTCGTTTTTTTTTTACCCATCGTCGTGTTATATCTATCCACGTCGATGATCTGAGTGACCAGGTAACTATTCCTGGGCAGAAGTTGGCAGGCAGAAGTAACCGCTGGACTTGGGGGACAAGTAACCGAGAGGAAGACGACCCAGGCTGTCCGCACTGGACTTAGAATGGGAAAACCTCCCATCGTCTCGGTAAGTTTCACCGACAAAAAGTCCAGTGCGAACAGGGCTTCGGGCTAAACATTATCCTGATTTCCCTGCCAGAAATAAATCAGTATTGTTTGAATTTACCCCCCCAAAAAAAATTTACCAAAAAAATAAATAAATAATAAGCCTACCTTCTCTGACTTTAAGCTCTTTGTCGTACTGTTCGTGGACTTCTTCGACTTTGGCAAGATGAAACTGTAACTTCCTGAGGAGTGAACAAAGACAGACAAAAAAATTAAGGTCTCTTTGGGAAAATTCACTGACATACAGCCAGGCTCCTGACTGAAACAAGGGAATAGATTGAACTGAAGACACTGCATCCACTTTGTGCGATCCCTGAGCTGCCGTAGCCAGGTTTACAACAATTGGTTGTTTGCATCTGAATGAAAGCAGGGGGTGTGATCCCTGGAGATATACGGCAGTTAATGGTCGAATTGCTTCTGACTGACGCCCCACCCTGGCAAAGACTAGTTGACTATTAGGGAAGGCCGCTATCTAAGGGCTGGATAGCTCAGATAGTAAGAGTACTGGTGCGCCAAAGACTAGTTGACTATTAGGTAAGGCCACCATCTAAGGGCTGGATAGCTCAGATGGTAGGAGCACTGGTGTGCCAAAGACTAGTTGACTATCAGGGAAGGCCACCATCTAAGGGCTGGATAGCTCAGCTGGTAAGAGCACTGGTGTGCCAAAGACGAGTTGACTATTAGGGAAGGCCACCATCTAAGGGCTGGATAGCTCAGATGGTAAGAGCACTGGTGTGCCAAAGACAAGTTGACTATTAGGGAAGGCCACCATCTAAGGGCTGGATAGCTTAGATGGAAGAGCACTGGTGTGCCAAAGACAAGTTGACTATTAGGGAAGCCCACCATCTAAGGGCTGGATAGCTCAGATGGTAAGAGCACAGGTACATTAATCCAGAGGTCTTGGGTTCCATATCCCAGCCCAGACAAAGTTTTCTTTGCCATTAAAAAAAAAAAAAAAATCAAAATTAACTACAACCACTTCTGGCTGCCATCACGATGGAGTTTGATGGTAGTGCATGGCATGTGTGCACAGCACATGTGGTTTCCCAACAGCAGACTGGCTGTGTGGTGGTTTTTTACTGAATGCATTTTACCTGGTCACACATTTCAACAGGACTAATCGACTCGGTAACCTGGTTACTTTTACAAGGCAGAGGTTCGCCGGTAAAATTAACCATCGGATTTGGTGAAAGTAACAGTGACAAAAGTTTACTCGACCGTTTCCACGGGACGTAAAATGAGAAAAAGTACCCATGGTCTCAATGAGTTTTTCCAAATGTATCTAGTAGTGACAACCCAATTATAAATTGCATATTCAGCTTTGATCTACGGTGTAGGATCTATAAGCTGAAGTCTTGTGGTGCAGAAATGTTAACCCCCCCCCCAACCTTGAGAATCTATCACACTTCAATCCCGATACACCGATCCCATAACTCACAATCAGAAAAAAAAGTGCAGAGACCTTGGAAGTCTGGTAACCAGAGCCCCCAAGAGAGAACTTCCAACCCTTTACATTGTAGGTGCTGCACACCCCCAAAATAGTCGGGGGCTGTAATACAACCCATTCAAATCACTGAGAGGCTTACAGCATGAAAACAACTGAGCCAACCAGCCCGCCTGTCCTGATGAAAAAACTAATATAAAAAATTCTCAAATTTCTAGACAGTATTGGAGGTCGCTATGTCCCCTGGGTCAGTAACCACAGGATGTGGCACACACTTGGTGGGAAAAGGGGGGTAAAAAAAGGGGGACAAAACCGAACCAAAACAGCCCCAAATGACCAGATGGGTTTTTGGCCTAATACTACTCCCTGTGGAGTGATTGGAAAGAATTGGCCACAAAATGAAACGGTTCTGGGCCAAGGAAACAGGTAGCAGGTCACACTTTGAAACAGCTGTTCTGAACTACACTGTCCCACGAATGATCTGTGGGTTTGGATGGAGGGGAGGGGGGGGGGGGTAGTGTCAATTGATATGCAATTTGTCTGGTTTTCATTTGAACAAAGACTCATGAAGAAGTAACATACTCTGTACATGTAGTTGCCAACCTATCTTAACAATTACACAATTAAGTGGGCCTGACGTTTCGATCCTAGCAGGACCTTTCTCAGGTCCTGCTAGGATCGAAACGTTTTTTTTTCCGTACGCAGTTACAGGTTGAATTGCTTCTGACTGGCGCCCCCACACCCACAAAGACTTGTTGACTATTAGGGAAGGCCACCATCTAAGGGCTGGATAGCTGAGATGGTAAGAGCACTGGTGTGCCAAAGACTAGTTGACTATTAGGGAAGGCCACCATCTAAGGGCTAGATAGCTCAGATGGTAAGAGCACTGGTGTGCCAAAGACTAGTTGACTATTAGGGAAGGCCACCATCTAAGGGCTGGATAGCTCAGATGGTAAGAACACTGGTGTGCCAAAGACTAGTTAACTATTAGGGAAGGCCACCATCTAAGGGCTGGATAGCTCAGATGATAAGAGCGCTGGTGTGCCAAAGACTAGTTGACTATTAGGGAAGGCCACCATCTAAGGGCTGGATAGCTCAGATGGAAAGAGTACTGGTGTGCCAAGGACTAGTTGACTATTTGGGAAGGCCACCATCTAAGGGCTGGATAGCTCAGATGGTGAGAGCACTAGTACATTAATCCAGAGGTCTCGGGATCAAGTCCCGGTCCAGTCCAAGTTATCTTTGCCAATTTTTCAATTTGAGAGACTGTCATTCAATGAAGAATGACCCTACTCAGCATATGATTAGAACTGTAGAATCAGACTTCCACAAAGTGCCATTCAATGTGGCATTACAGACCATTAGCAGTGCCCAGTACTACACCCCAACCCTTTCCTTTTGCAGTTTTTAGTTTGGAGTTACAGGGCAGATCAGATTGCAATCAGCCACCTGCAGTAAGACAGGCCCCCAACCTTGGTTTGGCAGCCACTGACTGAGCTGGGTTACTGATACCTGCGCAACGGCCTGGCAGCTTGGCAGCATGGCAACAGTATGCATTGGGTAAACTTAGCATACAATAGCACAGAGTTCTATTTGGGTTTGGGTTGCCATGCAGGGTAATGTTATTTTGATTTGAGAGAGAGAGAGAGGGAGAGAGAGAGGGAGGGAGAGAGAGAGGGAGAGAGGGAGAGAGAGAGGGAGGGAGAGAGAGAGAGAGGGAGGGAGAGAGAGAGAGAGGGAGGGAGAGAGAGAGGGAGAGAGAGAGGGAGGGAGAGAGAGAGGGAGAGAGGGAGAGAGAGAGGGAGAGAGAGAGGGAGGGAGAGAGAGAGGGAGAGAGGGAGAGAGAGAGGGAGGGAGAGAGGGAGGGAGAGAGGGAGAGAGAGAGGGAGAGAGAGAGGGAGGGAGAGAGAGAGGGAGAGAGGGAGAGAGAGAGGGAGAGAGAGAGGGAGGGAGAGAGAGAGGGAGAGAGGGAGAGAGAGAGGGAGGGAGAGAGGGAGGGAGAGAGGGAGGGAGAGAGAGAGAGAGGGAGAGAGAGAGGGAGAGAGAGAGGGAGGGAGAGAGAGAGAGAGAGAGGGAGAGAGAGAGGGAGGGAGAGAGGGAGGGAGAGAGGGAGGGAGAGAGAGAGAGAGGGGGGGGGAGAAAGACAGAGAAAGTGAGAGAGACAAAGAGGGAGAGAGAGAGAAAAAGAGGGGTAGAGAAGGAGAGAGAGGGAGGAGGGGGAGAGAGAGACAGAGACACATAGATAGACAGAGACTGTGAGAAACTGAGGGAGACAGAGAGACATAGTGAGACAGAAAGACAGGAGAGGCAGAGACAGAGAGACAGAGAGACAGAGAGCAAGATATAATGAGACTGTGAGAGACAGAGAGACAGAGAGCCAGAGATAGAGAGATTGTGAGAGACAGAGAGACAGAGACAGAGATAGTGAGACTGTGAGAGACAGAGAGACAGAGAGCCAGATATAGTGAGACTGTGAGAGACAGAGAGACAGAGATACAGAGAGCCAGAGAGAGTGAGAGACTGTGAGACTTTGAGAGACAGAGAAACAGAGATAGTGAGACTGTGGGAGACAGAGACAGAGACAGAGAGACTGTGAGAGACAGAGAGACAGAGATAGTGAGACTGTGAGAGACAGAGAGACAGAGATAGTGAGACTGTGAGAGACAGAGAGCCAGAGATAGTGAGACTGTGAGAGACAGAGAGACAGAGATAGTGAGACTGTGAGAGACAGAGAGACAGAGATAGTGAGACTGTGAGAGACAGAGAGACAGAGATAGTGAGACTGTGAGAGACAGAGAGACAGAGATAGTGAGACTGTGAGAGACAGAGAGACAGAGATAGTGAGACTGTGAGAGACAGAGAGACAGAGATAGTGAGACTGTGAGAGACAGAGACAGAGAAACAGAGACAGTGAGACTGTGAGAGACAGAGAGACACAGATAGTGAGACTGTGAGAGACAGAGACAGAGACAGAGATAGTGAGACTGTGAGAGACAGAGAGACAGAGATAGTGAGACTGTGAGAGACAAAGAGACAGAGAGACAGAGAGACAGAAAGACACACATACATAAGGATTGAGGGGCAGAGAGCAACAGAGAAAGACAGAGAGGGATAGAGACAGAGACAGAGACAGAGATAGAGACAGAGATAGAGACAGAGATAGAGACAGAGATAGAGACAGAGATAAAAACTGGACAGGAAGGGGCAGTGTTTTAGGTGTTGACTACCAGCACCTCCTTATTACTAGAAATTCTAGACTGACCATTTTTCTTGCAAAAGTGAAACTCACCTGATATATCTCTCTGCTACTTTGATTTGCTGTGCGAGAAAAAAGAACAGAAAAAAATGTACAGATTAAGTTATGCAAAACCCTTGGAAAATGGATGTGTAACCGTGCACAGGTACAAGGTTGTCTAGTTGTCGGCAACGAAGAACGCTCAGCTCGCCACTCTTGCTTGGTCTTTGTAACTGATGTCTTTGTAACTGATCCTAGCAGGGGAAAACCTTTGCCTTTGAAAAAAGGTCCTGCTAGGATCAAAACATCAGGCCCTCTAACTTTTGAGATTTGTGTATTGCAGGTCATTTTAGTCAGTGAGCAGTTTGCAACAGTTTCTGTATTGACTTAAAAATTCAATTCAAAACTAAATTTAGCTGGCAACAGGGTGAATCAGTGGTCAATGAAATGTCTCCTTTTAGGACCCACAATGGTTTTGACGTCATAACGGAAACTATTTCCGGGGGGGGGGGGGGGGTGATGGGGCAAAGGTTTCGCAGGATGTTACTGGTAAGTTTGATGTTTATTTGTTGAGCACTTTTACAGCGATATGTGCAGGCAGATGCTCAGGAATCAGGAAGTTAAACGGTGTGAATCACAAAAGAAAGAAAGAAAAAAAAGGAAAATGTGCCGTACCTTGTCCAGGTTGTAGTGAAAGCCCTGAAAAAGATAAAGAGAAGGGAAACCAGGGTTTATTTTTAAAGCCAAAATCCAAAACATTCAAGTCATGGCCAGATAAGATAAGTGTGATTGAAAGCCGTGCTATGTTCATGTATGTGCACAGATAAGACTTAGTCCCCCAATTCAACATTGGGAAGGACGGGAAACATCAATGTCCACAGATTTCCTTCTAGTGTATGCAGGCACTTGTCAATGTACATGTATGTGTAGCATTCGTATTTTCCTTTAGAAGTTACAATATCGATTCTACATGTACATGTACAACAAAATCAACAACAGCAACTACAACAAAAAACTACAACTGCAACAACAACAATAACAACAGCAGCAATGGCAACAACTACATTAACAAGTGTTTTGTATTTCCGAAACTGCTAAACATTGACTAGGGCCTCCCCCCCCAAAAAAAAGAGTTCTGCTTCTGATTACATGGCATTTCAAAATGGGGTAGGTAGGTAGGGAATCTTTTTGGGGGGCCATTTTCTTTTTGGGGGGGGACAATCATATTGAGGCATCTGCATGTTGTCAAGCCTTAACATAATGGAATAAAACGATCAAATTAAACTTTTATCACCATTGTTTCCTGATACAAAATTTAGGGTCGCAGGCATGAAATAGTGTCGGTCGGGTAACCGTAAGCAGAACCATTTTTTGGGGGGTCCTATGGGATAATGGCAGTGTATCTTACCTGTCTTGAGGAGGTAGTGGATGGGCCGTGCTGGTGCTGTTCCATGACAGTCAACTTCTCCTTACAAACCTCAATGGTATCTCTGCAAGCAAAGGCACAGACCAAGAAAAAACAAAACGTTAGTTGTCAGTTAGAAATTAACCCTTTTGTTACCACACTGTTTTAGAAAGTGAGTCGCGAAGTTGCTCTTTTCACGCGTAATTCAGAGGGTGTTTCTTAGTGGAAATATGATTATTACTGATTAAAATAATGACTCCAGACGACACAGGTTTGATAGTTTATTGAACAACTGTGATATTTCAAGGTGAAATCTTAAGTTGAAAATTTTGCTGTGGGTGCGAGAAGACTTTTGCACAGCCGTCATTGTACATCCTGATGTACAATGCACTCCTAAACATACACCTGTATAGTACCGTTAATTCCTGCAGTAGAACAGCTGTAATCGTGTATGTATACATGCAAGTGCATAGGTGTATCAGTAAAACCTTCTACACATGCACAGTGCATAATGCACACGATGCAAATACACTGTCTGAATTTCATGACCAAATCCAGAGCCGTAAAGGATAGTACAGATGCTATTCAGTTTCCACATTCAAATCTGCATCCATTTGTGAAACCCATATATGCAGTACATTGTACAACACTGCAAATACATTTCATGCCATGAAAGAGGAGAGTTGACACAACTATTGCAGAAACAGTGTGTTCACACAAATGCACATGTAGTTTTATTAGGAAATGCTTTAGGGCTGGTTCTTAAAATACCTCAACCCAGCCCAGAGAGTACATCAGTACAAGTACCTGTCAAGATATTTTCCTTTCTCGCAATTCGCTTTCAGAAACAACAACTCTTAAAGTGTTCCCAATCTGGATTGGCAAGAACGCTCCGATCATGAGCAAGCATGTGCAGTGCGTAAACATGTTTATCTCGTAGCCACATCTAACGTAGGGAAGGAATTTCGCCGGGGTATTTCCGAACCCATTTTGGTGTCCCTCCTGTACGCACCTTCGCTCGCAGCACACGCTTTGCTACAGCTTCGCATCCCTTGACTGTTTCTGTTCCTAAGTGCAGTACTGTGAAATGTTCCAATAGCTTCTTCCCCCGTACTGCTAAGCTTTGGAACTCTTTACCTACATTCTGTTTTCCATCTTCGTACAAACTGGATATGTTCAAGAGGACCAGCAATAGATACCTTCGTTCCCTTTGACTCTTCTTCGTTCCCTTTGACTCTTCTTCGTTCCCTTTGACTCTTCTTCGTTCCCTTTGACTCTTCTTCGTTCCCTTTGACTCTTCTTCGTTCCCTTTGACTCTTCTTCGTTCCCTTTGACTCTTCTTCGTTCCCTTTGACTCTTCTTCGTTCCCTTTGACTCTTCTTCGTTCCCTTTGACTCTTCTTCGTTCCCTTTGACTCTTCTTCGTTCCCTTTGACTCTTCTTCGTTCCCTTTGACTCTTCTTCGTTCCCTTTGACTCTTCTTCGTTCCCTTTGACTCTTCTTCATTCCCTTTGACTCTTCTTCGTTCCCTTTGACTTTTCTTTCTCTATCTGTCTATTCCTCTTGTATTTTTCCTGTAGCCATCACCTCGAGTGGCCTTATAAGGCATTGTGTTTGGCGATCTTTCATTAAAAAAAAAATGCAAGCAGGATTTCTTTTGACAAACCACATTCTCACATGCTTGTACTACACTGCTTTAGAAAAAACCCCACTTGTAATAGTGCTTTAGAAACAGCGCTTTAATAGAAATAGTCACAATTAGTGACTTCTGGAATGGCAATCTACTGGTAGTGTAGCGCATTCACAGAATCCCAAACTCATTATTTGAGCCGACTTCATCCGTTGCCGCCTCTGACTCACAGATTTTCAAGTCCGCAGGTCAAGAATGCCGGTTCATTTCATGCACTGTGCACATGTTTTCATAACAGGGTGGAGTGTGTACATTGCATTTACAGAAGTTACAGTATTTATGATCCAACCATTTCCTGGTGTGTTGCACTGAGTTGCAGTACAAACGTACATGCGCAGTACAGAGGAACGTCCCTATATATACAGGCATGCAACTCTTGAATTGTTAAAAAAAAAAGAGGAAAATGTCCGAATGAAACTGCGAGCGAAGCCCTTACGGCTTGTGGTTTGGGGCCCGCTTAAGGGCCCGGGAAAATTTTGGATTCTAGATGCTCTGTGGTGCATTCTGAGAAGTTTGTGACAACTTAAGACTTTAAGCTGAGTGACACATTTTAACCTTTTTCAAGGCATACACCGAGAATTTTTTTTTTTTTTTTGTACAAAATAAAAAGTAAACATCCAATTTGTTTTGTTTTTTTTTTTTTTTTTTTACGTATTTTTTTTCTTCGGCCGAATAAAAAAAAACCCGGAAATCCGCAGATCCGCAGAAAAGTTGCATGCCTGTATATGACAAACATCGATGTACGTACCAAACACTGAACTATACCGAACGTACCCTTCTTGGAAGAGAAGCGCTACATGGTGTCGTGGCAAACCTTCCACTTACATGTACAGTGGAATGTCCCTAACGAACATCCCGGGATCCATGAAAATTGTTCGGTATAGCCTATAGCAGTCGTTCGTTATAGCAGTTGCTGCAGCATATTCACAGACGTACAGTATATGTTGGGAGCCACGGTGAAAAAAACGGGAATTTACAGTTATATACTTACTTCAAGCCTTTCTTAAGGCTGTCCAGTATGGTGTGCATGCGCTGCGGTCTCGGTTGACGGGGCATCTTCAGTGCGTGGTTGCTGGGCGGGGTTAACATCTTACTGTGGCGCCCTCGCTTGTCCTTCACCTTGCCCTGTCGGCCCGGGCTCCCAAAACCCCTCAGACCCTGCCGAGGCAAACAGACAAAGCGACCAACAAACAGATTAATTTACTGTACATTCAAATGGAAGACGGCCTGTCGAGTACATACTGTATACATTTGGTAATTGCAATTTGTCCTTGTACTTTTTAATATTTTACTGGACCAGAAATTGAGCCCGACACTTCCGGCTTTAAGTACCGGCAATGTCACTACATGCACCTGAGCCATCCAGCCCTTAGGTAGGTGAGGACATTTTTAGTTAGTCAGCTACCTTTGTGGGGCTGGGAATGCCAGACAGAAACAGCCAGTAAAACCAAAGAGCCCTTACAATCTTACATAAAAATACAGCACATGTTGTGTAACAAACAAGTCAAGCAGGACAAAACTGACTGAGAACTTTTAAACAATTTTCACTGGACTGGGACTTGAACCCGACACCTCAGATTTTGTGTACAAGGGCTCTTACATAATGTACCATTTGAGCTACCCAGCCTTTACTGTACGTGTAGATGGTGGCCTTCCCAAATATTCAACTAGTCAATGGTTAATTGCTTCTGACTGGTGCCCCCACCCTAGCACAGACTACTTGACTATTTGGGAAGGCCACCATCTAAGGGCTGGATAGCTCAGATGGAAGAGCACTGGTATGTTAATCCAGAGGTCTCAGGTTCAAGTCCTGGTCCAGTCCAAGTTATCTTTGCCAATTTTTTTTCAATTTGAGAGACTGTCATTCAATGAAGAATGACCCTAATCAGCATATGATTAGAACTGTACAATCAGACTTCTACAAAGTGCCATTCAATGTGGCATTACAGACCATTAGCAGTCCCCAGTACTTCACCCCAACCCTTTCCTTTTGCAGTTTTTAGTTTGGAGTTACAGGGCAGATAAAAATTCAAAAATATCAGAAAAGACAACACGAATGACCTACTTCAGAGTAATTCTCATCCATTCTTAGACAATTCGAGTCAAAGTCAGAGAAGTTCACACTTCACAGGGATGCCAGTTGCCTGAGCACTACCGGTGGTATGGAAGACCTAAGTATGATATCAATGCGTGTCTACATATTATCCTATGAACCAAGCGTGCACAAAAGGCATGGTGGCTATCAACACAATCCAAATCCATCTTCGTGTACAGTACAGTGTACGATGCATTAATATATCAGTAGCTCCACACAGCAGTGAGTATTGAAGAAGTAGATTAAATTACAGCGCACGAGCAAGGTAGGACAGAAGTCACAGAACAAAATCCCTCACTGATCAACTGGCTTGCAAATCGGTTCCACGATCCAGTCCAAAGCTCACTGCATCCACATATCAACCTACTGAACGCCAGTGTTTTGACTTTTGACAAGAGGATTTGAAGTTCAGAAGCCAAGCTGAGCTCGTCTCTTCAACTCTGCAGTCGTCCGACTTTGCTCACAGATCTTCCCACAGAGTACATACCTCCGGCGGTAATTAAACCAAACAGCGCGGACATACTGCAGGAGTGTTGGGACCGTGAGAGAACAAGCCACTGCCTTGCCGCATGGCATGAAATTCGTGCGCTCACGTTTCCTGATGTGACGTGTTGACATGCGACGACCTACACATTCTACATGTACGGTACACTGACACGGGATTTTGGTTTCAAGTGCCTTGCGTACTAGTTCACAGATCAGCTCCAAGTTCTTTCTTTCTGTTGCACAGAGCGCACGTGATTTTGCCGTAGCGGCGTAGCGTCTTACACAGATCGGCTCACGTTTGTTCTTTCTGTTGCGTAGAACACATGTGATTTTGCCGTAGTCCCTTACATCAGCTCACGTTCTTACTTTATGTTGCATAGAGGACATGTGATTTTGTCGTAGCGTCTTACACAAAGTGGCTCATGTTCTTTCTTTCTGCTGCATAGAGGACACGTGATTTTGTCGTAGTCCCTTACATAGATCAGCTACAAGTTCTTTCTTTCTGTTGCATAGAGCACACGTGATTTTGTCGTAGCGTCTTACACAAAGTGGCTCATGTTCTTTCTTTCTGCTGCATAGAGGACACGTGATTTTGCCGTAGTCCCTTACATAGATCAGCTACAAGTTCTTTCTTTCTGTTGCATAGAGCACACGTGATTTTGTCGTAGCGTCTTACACAAAGTGGCTCATGTTCTTTCTTTCTGCTGCAAAGAGGACATGAGATTTTGCCGTAGTCCCTAACATCAGCTCACGTTCTTACTTTCTGTTGCATAGAGCACACGTGATTTTGTCGCAGTGCCTTTCACAGATCAGCTCCAAGATCTTACTTTCTGTTGCACAGAGCACACGTGATTTTGACGTAGTGCCTTTCACAGATCGGCTAAAGTTCTTCCTTTTCTCATGCAAAGACGATCCAGGAAAATACAGTAATCCTTCACCGAGGTTACCGCTCGATCCTTTAGAGTTCTCTGACGTACATGTAACTCCCAAAGCACATTCAGTCAATCAGCAAGATTTTTTTTGTAAATCCCACGAATTATCAATCAACTTCTGACCAACAAAAACACTCGGTTTCAACTCTTTCACGGCCGGCATTGAACGAACACATGTCATCTGACAGCTAAGAGGTGACTCCATGACTACGCTACTTCGTCATTACGGCAAAAGTTGTACACGCTCAAAAATAGGCTGCACCACAAGTTGGCCAAATCATGCTGCACGCAATGCATTGTGTGGGACTTCCCTTGAGCAATGCTTGGGGCTACAAGGCTTTAATACAGCGCTATCGGCCGCATTTCCTACAAGGAAGTAGCAGTTTCCATAGCACGACCAACTCCCAAATGATCCACTTTAACACCACTGCCAATGCGAGGTATGCACTCCATGAAATACCCTTACTTCAAAGGCAAAAAACCGCAATAGGCCTACAGTTCGTGATAGCCACAAGCTCAATTACACTCTGCATAAAATGCCTCAGCAATAATTCACAAAGCATACGTGTTCATATTCAAATCTGTTCAGCTGCTTTTCAAAAAAAAATGGAAAAAAAATCCCAAAATTTAACTCCACAGGGGGACCCACGGATGGGACCTTAAAGAATACCGGGTACTTTTTTTCTATTCATTTCATACTTTTCATAGAACTGCTGATCCCGTGTTGTCACAGTTGAATGGGCTGTGAAGGCTACCAGTTTTCTCCTATTTACACATCACACGCATGGCTGGTTCCACTTTCAGCGCGTATCCACAGTAACACATCAACACTCAACAGTGATCTACACACTCTATGGCCGTTTACGAAATGAAGGCTTAGGCTCGGGCTCAGGCTTCGTCTCCGTCTGGCAAAACCTGAAAATCCAGGCTGTGGTTTGCGTCCGAATTTGAAGGTTTGTTGGCTTGATAGACCTGTACAGAGTAATCATCAAGAAACTGGGGCCAAACGCTTGTTTCTAGATGCCTGTGATATTATAATGAGTGAGATAAATACAGTATGACCAAAGCCTAAGCCCGAGCCTAAGCCTTCATTTTGGCCTATGTTTCTCAGCCTAAATAGAGATGGCTGTACAATAAATCCAGGCAGGACATTTGCCATAGGTGGAATGACAAAGGGTTAAAGTTTGATATGGAGTGTTTCAAATAATTTATGAAAAAAAATATACATGCACCCCCGCAAAGGCATTTCCTTCCATCCATGTCATTGCAATGAACATGCATGCCCAGTACACATGTGTATAATTAGATGCAAAATGTATTTATTTATTTATTTATTTATTTCATTTTTTGGGATACATATACAGCATTCACATCACAGCACTCAAGTAAGAATAAAGTTGAAAATAGAAATAAATCAATCAATCAATAAAAAAAAATAAAAAAATAAAAATATATAATAATAAAAAATAAACAACCAAACACCCCAACAAACAAACAACAGCAACAATAACAGAAACAACATCCCGAAATGTAGTTGGGTACAGTAGTACAGTGCCCGTATATGTACATAATTGTATGTACTTATTGACTTCAGAGATCAACATGGTCATAAGTTATCTACAAGTCCTATTTTGGGTAGCATGAATCACACAGAGGAATGCCACTGGATCTAGGTCATCCTATCAACAACAGAAACCAAGACTGGCTGAACTGGGTTTCCCCGAACTTTCCATAAAACTAAAAGGCATGAGGCTCCTACCGCCCCATGGGTTAGTGACCGTCCTTCAATCTTCTAATCTGCTTAGCAAGTTAGCGTGAAAGGCCATTGTCGTTTAAAGCCCAAATACAATATTTGTGAAGATAGGAAAACATCGATGTCCACAGATTTCCTTCTAATTTACACAGTTTGTAGATAATTTTGATAGAATCCTCACGTTGAAATCTTATGGTCTGGGATGCTGTACTTCCCTAGAAATCTTCACTCAAACATCAACAAATAGTGTACATGTATTACTCACAAGTAATAAACTATTTCTTACACTACAGAATGGACAAAACACTAGATGTTTTTGTTTTACCTTATACTACTTTCTCAGATCACCATTGGAGCTAAAACCTTCGCAGGATTGCTTTTTTGGGGATGTTTAATGGTTTAACACACAAACTGTGGCAATCTTTTGACCTTTACCAATGTTGTATTGGACCTTTAAGAAGGATTGGCAGACCCATATCAGAACAACAGTGTAGCCTAATGAATGTCCCAAATAGTGCTGTAGGCTACAGTGCACCTTTGTACTCTAGGGACTGTGTAGGCGGTTCAGTGACTATCCGTACATCCTGATTTTGTGGTTGTGATGTCATTCAATAGCAAGATGTCACAAACAGACAGAAGTATCTCAACGGATGAGTCACATACGTGTACAGTCAACAGAAATCTGAATAAAACTGTCAACAAAATAAGGTCCTATACCAGACTGAAAACATGAGCTTTGAGTTGACAGACAATCCGACATACTAAAATTTGGCTTTTAAATTTAAACCCTATTTAACCACAATACCAAATGTACATGTACTTGACTATATCAACAATAAAACGATAGACAAAGGTGTATGTATATTGTATAGTAATATTCACTGATTCACATGAAACTAGCATGCATGCTAGTTATAAGTATACAATATAAAATTGCAAGTAATGTACATGTACTGTAAGTGTATGTACAAGTACAACGTACATTGTACAACACATGTAGGCCCTACATGTATACTAGCAATCTGGCAATGCCAACAATTTATAGGAACTGACATTTTGATCCTAGTAGAAATATTTGTTTAGGGAAAATTTACAGCTTCTACTGGGATCAAAACATCAAGCCCACTATTTTCTCTGAGATTCATACAGCATGTCAATCACTTGCATGTAAATCTGTACACAGTTCAGTTGGGAACCTTTTTGTACAGTTTTGTTACAAGGTACAACATTGTTACAACTTACATCCTATTTTGTATCATTCATAGTGATACAATGTTGCACACTTGCTACTGTGTTAGATACACACATCAAAGACAAGGGAAATATTAGAAAGTGCTTCCTGTATAGGCTGCTAAATGACTAATTGCCTTTGAGACTAATTGCTGACAGAAAAAACAGCAGGTACTCAGAATTAATTATCATTTTTACTATTTATGCATTTTCTCCCACAGCAAGGATATAAAGCCATTCTAGGTTAAGGGCTGAGGCAGAGTGTGAGGACTGAAGGAGACAGGGAGGAACTCAGGAAGGCTGGAGATAGGAATTGACATTCCTCTTAAAAACGGGCCAGATCATAAGAAAGTGGGAAACATGAACTAGGAAGGGAATTCCAAAGAGAAGCAGTATGTGGGAACTGTGATTTATCAGTTTTGTAAACTCGTTTAACATTATTTTATGTAGGCCTACAGGCTACAAGTACACAGGTAAAGGCGTGTTTATATTTATCACATATACATGATGCATGTACATGATGTACAGAATGTACACTAGTATCATTTTCCTTCCTCCATGCTTGTAAAAATGTACATGTACATGTACATGGACACATGCAATTACTGTTCAGGTGCAGTGTACATGTGTAGTGTACAGTGTACAGTGTACATGTGTAGTGTACAGTGTACATTGTACACTGTACATGTACATAATATGCACAGTGCACAAGGTAAAAACTAAGGAAGTTACACCAAAAAATAAAAAAAGATGACGACATGTACTATCGTTTTGATTTATCTCACAGTTTCTGGTTGGCGGTCATCAGCCACAAAAAATTCCCGGAATTGTGATGACAGAATTGAAGAGCTACAGTACATGTACAGTACCTGTCAATTGAATCTAGACATAAGCCATAATCATAAAATTTAGTGGGCCTGACGTTTCGATCCTAGCAGGACCTTTCTCAAAGGCCTGAGAAAGGTCCTGCTAGGATCGAAACGTCAGGCCCACTAAAACTTATGATTTGCATTTTGGTAATTTTAGTCAGTAAGCAGTTCGCAACATTTTTGCATATCACTTCTTAAGCCCATCACACTAAGACATCACACAGTGACTATGGGACTTGACTGCACCAAATAAGACTGATTCAATTGGATGACCTCTTGAACAGTGCACTGACAAGTGCCTGTGCATTATTTAAGCACACCGAGAGGACAGTGTAATGAGTTCTCATGTAGATGTACATGTAGATAGTCATACACATTATGTACATGTACGGTAATGTAGTAGGGCCTACAGGTACAGAACAGCACATAAAATAATGTACATTGCACACATACTACATAAGTACTGTATATACCCTGGTATATGATGTACAGTATGTTAAATTATACAAAGAATACTGTACACTACTAGTGTACAAAATACACCTACACATGTTCACTGCATGTTCAAGGGGACTGTTAACATACCGTTACCTGTAAGGTGTACATACATGTACGTATGTATACTGTATGTATAAGAATTTAGCTACAGTGACTGTAGGCCTTTTACTCACTTTGTAACCATTTTGAAATACATAATTTCATCAAATTTAATACAGGGGCTTCAGTTACAATGTACATGTACATGTACAGTAGCCATGTAAAGAAGAACCTGTACTGTGCACAAGAACGTGTATGAAGAACGTCTCAGTAAATTTGTAGTGCATGCATGTACACATAGCAGACCTGTACAATGTACATGTATGTGTATAGTATGTATACACGCAGCAAAGTAAACATGTACACATGTGTATAATGTACATTTGTACCTGTACAGTATACTGTACATTCTAAACATGTTCATACATTACATGTACCGGTACATTGCACATGTACATGTACAGCTACAATACTGTACATTTTTTTGTACCTTTAGAACAGTACATGTAGATGTACATGTACAGACACACTGTACATGTGCATACGTGTACATGTACACGTATCTAGGGCCTACATGTACAGTATGCATCTACGTGTGTAGGCCTTTGCATTGCAGTGAATTGCAGGGTTAACACTGTACCTGCATTTATCATAGAGCAAGCATTTATATATAGGCCCTATGCACCTGTACAGTACAGTCTATGAACCTGTTTTAATATCCACCACACAGGTGTATTCTACCAACCCTCTGAGAACCCCCTGCTATTTGGTCAGCCCTGCCCAGTTGAATCTTAATTTAGTCAGAGATCTCTAACCCAAAACCCTCAAAGGCCCATGGCATGTTTGCCTTTCCAAAAAGGGAAAGACTAGACCCACATGGATTTATAATATGTCTACATTCAAGATCACTATTGTAAATACTAATTGCCAGGCCACAATTTACAAGAGTTACATAATGGGGTTTTTATGACAAGTGCTTACACTGGTAATAGGTAGGTTGGTGTGCAGTACATTATCTGAGCAATGTTGGTTTAGACAAAGGTGTTGTAATCCCATTAATGGTACACCTATTACCTGGTGGGTTCTAGGATAAGATTTATGGCTCATAAAACTGTTAGGTGTTGGGGACTAAGCCTAGTGGGGACTCCATGACCTTTGTCCCTTTCAAAGGCCAGTTCAAGGCAGTTTGAAACCCAAGTGGTCAGATATTTGGTGTACTGGAGAGTGAAGACTGTAGTGTAGTGTATAGAGTAGGCCTAAGGTTAGAAATTTCAAGTTTGGTTAGAATTTAAGGTGATATACAAAAATGTTGCAAACTGCTTACTGACTAACATTACCAAAATGTAAATCTAAAATTTAGTGGGCCTGACGTTTCGATCCTAGCAGGACCTCTCTGCCTTTGAGAAAAATCCTGCTAGGATCGAAACGTCAGGCCCACTAAATTTTAGATTGGTTAGAATTTAGCAGTTTTGGGTTGCTCAGTACAATTGAAGGAGTACATGTAGGTTTGCAGTGACACCATCTTCTGTGAGTATGTGTGGTTCTGAAAAGAACCGGAGGAACTCGACATTTCTAACACTAACAGTATAGGCCCTACAGTTCGTCTTCTGGAAACTCCTAAAGAATATAATTTCAGGATTCTTACGCATAAGAATTAGAAGTAAATTGAACACCGTAATTGACACCCAAAAATTACAGGCTGCCAAAAACTGGCAGGTTGTAAATGTTCTTTGTAAATTGGAAAATTGTTTTCAATACGAACTTTGGCTTCTTCTTTTTTGGTTCTGTTTTTTGGGGGGATTGTTCGAAATAAAGCAGAGGGGATTATAGCTACACAACACATGATGTGTACTAAGTAATTAGTGCAACACTAATTACGTTTCTAGATAGAAAGCTCCCAGCATTTTAACCAGATTCACTCTGTGACTCGCAATATCAGAGAAGGACTAGGAATCGAAAGACTCTCTATTCTGCAACAACAACAATGACTCTACTGATCTCACACATCCCGTCGAACCATTTCCTCGTAGCACCATAACAGACACACCTTTGAACAGAGAGAGAGAGCGAGTGAGAGGACAGGTTCTTTGTGCTGTTTGAATGCTTTCCGCTCGGTTTACAGAGTTTCATATTCTGGGATCGTATTACTTATCTCCCTTCCTATCTGTGCCTGTCCTTGTCACTCTGCCCTAGCCCACAAAGCCCTGCGACCTATTGAAGGTATTATCGTGGAATCCGTTTTTGTACCATATGTGTAAAAATGCAACCATTATCCACCTTCCTTATCTTGTCTGAATTCAACTTAATATGAACACTCATCTTTCTTCCTCCTGATCTATCATTATAGGATCGTGATTCACCAACTCTGCAATTTCTTCGTTCTTACTTTATACTAGTTAATCATTGGTTGATGACGATGGGCAGAGAACACAATGTCTGAAACGTTGAGGTACCGGCCCTTTTCAGAGTCAGACACTCAGACTCCTTCTTGAAAGGGATGACTTACGAAGTTACATGTACATGGTGTCACCGCAAACCTTCCACTTGGTACACCACCACACAAAAAGTCTTATGAAACTGGCTTTGATCATAGCTTTGATCAAAACATCTGGCCCTTGTTATAACTTATAAGATTTAAGATTTCAGACTGAGAGTAATATACCAAATATGTTGCAAAGTGCTTAGTATGTAAACTCTTACCAAAAATGTAAAGGGATTGGCATGCTGTTATATACATTCCTATGCTTTGTTTCAGGTTAGTTTTTTTTTTACATGAGGGAGGATGCTTCTTTAAATTCTTCCCCTGAGCAAGTAATCAATCACCAGACGGGGATTGGGAGACAGAGCTCGTCTCTCCGGAAAGGTTAAATGCTTGCTTGAATTACATCCCATCAATGCAGGTATACATGTACATTACTGGGCATTCAGACTAATGTAAAGACATGCGATACTGATGATAGCTTCTCTAGAAGAGCTGTTTCCAATGATATGAGTATCGATGAGCATACAAGTTACACCTCAACACTTGCATCTATAGCTACAATCTATAGTAAATTGTACTAGTAGCCCTTACAACATTAGGCCAAAAAAAATAGTTATGCTTCAGGTTACCTGACAGACCCTCTTTCTAACGGAAAATAATGATGATAAAAAATCAATATGTAATCTTATCGTATTAAGGCTTGACCACATGCAGATGCCTCCATATGATTGTACACACACAAAAATTGGCCCCCCAAAAATCCTTCCCTACCTACCCTATTTTGAAATGCTATGTATTCGAAGCTGAAGTATTCTTTTCTTTTGGGCCTTAGCTAGTATTATATACAGTAAATGTAGCCCTTACATGTACATGTAGCTAGTAAGTAGTATTAATGTACAGTAAATGTAGCCCTTACAGAATACAGCCTTACAGGTAGCTAGTAAGTAGTATTATGTACAGTAAATGTAGTACTAACTACACAGTCAGTCTACAGTATTGGAACTCTGCTCTTTTTTCTAACACTGTGTAACAGTCTTGATACATTGTGATACATTGTGATACAATGTGATACAATGTATTGATTGTTGTACAACAATCAAAATACATGTATAACATTGTTTCAAACTGAGGTGAACAAAGGTTCCACTTTGATATTTGGGTCTTTGGAATTTGTTAAACAAGGAGCACTAATTGTTACTGTAACTGTAGGTGTAACTGTATCGATACGATAAAATTTGCGAAAATTTAATGCTACAATAAATACTACAATAAATTCTTATAAACACCTGTACTTAGTCAAGTGTCACAATACAAAAACAATGCATGCACAAACTTCACAAGGAGAATTGGACTATGAACAAAATTAAAATCACAAAACAGTACATGTACATGTACACGTACTACATGCATAAATTTTACGATTTTAAGAAAATAGAAGGGAATTGATTATCAGTTTCAGATCAAACTTACGGCAAAACTGGGTGAAGATTTCTGTTTCTCCGAGTCCTGAGAAATCCAAATGAAATTCCTTCTATAAATCCATGACGATTTTTTTTTTGCGGGATTGAAGAAGCAAAACAAACAATCTGCTCGCTTTCCCCCAAAAAAGCTCCGAAGATGTTCAATCAATCCTCGGAAAGGGTGTTAATCAGTGTGAAACTGAAAGAAAAGATCCAAGTAACTGAAGAATCTGAACTTACGTATCCAAAACAGGCAAAAGTACTGTACACGTGTTTAAGCAAAGGACACAATTCCACCGTATGTCGATCGACCTCTCAAACTGACGATGTCATGACATAAAATTCACATCCAAATATCAGCTTCTGCAGCGGAAGAACTCAACCAGACATCCACCGTGCACATCCAGACTGGATTAATCTTCAAGAATTCGTCGCTTTCATATTTTTTCTACTCTTTTTAGTGACTCCCGGAGGACGAAATGGGGCTGTAGTTGTGGTGTCTTCGACAGCCACCGCATAAAATGATCAGTTTGTAAACAAGCGAGCATGGGGAGAGTGGGTCTCATAAAATGGTTCTTGGGTAGAACGAGTCATGAATATGCAACAGACGTCAGCTTGGATCATTCATACGCGCTTGGGCAAGAAAGATGCATATTCATTACTCGTTCTACTGACGAACCATTTCATGGTGCCGGTGGGAATGACTAACGCACTACAGGATAGGAACCCCGCTCCTACGGTGTCTAACGTGTGCAACAACATCTATTGACCTCCCCTCAAACACAATGGGCCAATCCGGTTCCCATACACAGCGGGGGTTGGGCTATCCGATTACATCAAAACACCCCTCTAGCTAAGAATGGCACCGCCCAACCGCAAACAAAAACCGGATTAATCCACTCCACAACAGGTGTAAACTGTATCATGAGAGATACCCAATTAGAGTCATTATCTTAGTAATGTCATCCGGTGAACTTCGATCATCTAAAGCCTGTTATTTGAATACTTATAGGCTATACCATGTTCATGAGGGGGAGGGTGGTTTCTACGTCACAGCTTCAGTGGATGAGTCATCGTTTGCCCTAAGTATTCTGTGAAATAACCCCCCCCCCTTCCCTGTACTCTGTACTCTGTACAGAGTTAATGCTTTGGCCCCATTTTGTTTTCACTCTAGGCTCTACTTCACAAAAGAGCTTGCCAAACTCGGCGGCGCCATCCGATGGGAAATTTACATAATCAATGCTCTATCAATATTTCAATCAATGGCCACATGTTGGCTTTAAGTTTGAGTCAGCCGACCAAAGTGCAACCTGTTGGGTGTTACTGTCAGAGGAAAAAGGATTTCCTCTAAAACTACACAGTATTTACCACATTCCGTGCGAAACACTTGACACCTACCAACAACATGTCGATATAATTATTTTCTTTCAGTTACTCAATATCCGTTGCCAAGAATAAGTCAACACGCCATTTTTCTTCTTCTGACAATCCTACCCATGAAGCAACAAGTGTGAAAGATAAATCGGAGGAGAAACCTTGAATTCATACAACCCCTCTGGCAAAATTGTAACAGAGAATGGTCTAAGAGAATGGTGTAACAGAAAATTTAGTGGGCCTAGCGTTTCGATCCTAGCAGGACCTTTCACAAAGGCAGAGTGACAAGGACAAAACAGATACATGTACACGAAGGAAGGGGGAAGAGAGTGAATAGGACACGGATGAGAAACAAAGGAATGGTCTTGTTGAAAGATAGTATTAGTCAACCCCACGGGACCCAAAATATTTACTCTACTTTTGACACAAGATCCTGCTAAGAATAGATTAAAACATCTGGCCTTCTAAAGTGTTTGAGAAGTAAAAAAAACATGTACACCTGAGTCTCTGAAAAGGAGAAAGGTTTTATTTTAGCACTTTTGTATCCTCAAGTAATTTGTATTGTATATTTTGATATTTGACTATGCTCACAGGTCTGACCTATTGATCGTAGGTCATTTCTCAAAGAGATGGGATGGGATGAGGTGGGATGGGATGGGATGGGATGGGATGGGATGGGGTGGGATGGAATGGGATGGGATGGGATAGGGTGGGATGGAATGGGATGGATGGGATGGGATGGGGTGGGAAGGAATGGGATGGAATGGGATGGGATGGGGTGGGATGGGATGGGATGGAATGAGATGGGATGGGATGGGATGGAATGGGATGGGATGGGATAGGGTGGGATGGAATGGGATGGATGGGATGGGATGGGGTGGGAAGGAATGGGATGGAATGGGATAGGATGGGGTGGGATGGGATGGGATGGAATGAGATGGGATGGGATGGGATGGGATAGGGTGGGATGGGATGGGGTACGTGGTATGGGATGTAAGAAATGACACATGCATGCAGAACTGACAATGTCACAAACATGCAAACAGGCAGGTGGGAATCAGAACAGGAAGTTGGTGGGGGAAAAAAAACCTAAAAAAACCTCCAGATATTCCTGTGCCCATGTGGCAAAACAGGGATTTCGTTCAGGGCCAAACAACAAGAGGCCAGATAGGACATCCCTTTGTTTCCCAGGTAACAGCGTAATGCACACCCATCTACATGCACTCAGGAAACAGTCCGGATACAAACATATCCATTTCACTTGAACCCGAGACCTCTGGATTAACCTACCAGTGCTCTTCCATCTGAGCTATCCAGGCCTTAGATGGTGGCCTTCCCTAATAGTCAACTAGCCTCTGCAGCTATTTACATCCTACTGGTGTAAATCAACTCACTGGTCTCTTCAGAAGAGCTTACTATCTGTTAATTGACATTGTTTGTGAGCTTAATAAATTATGATGTTTAGCATTGAGGAGAAAGTACATGTAATTCAATGAGGGTTTTCCCTGTACTTGACAATGGAATAAGCATCAGATGTTCAGTGCTTTGCCCGATTGCCTGCTGAACAAAAATACAGGCAGCTTTGGCAGAATGTGATGATGTTAACAAAAATAAATAATCGTATTATACCTATAATGCAACAAGGTACCCACCACTAACATTCAAATCTGCCACACGACCTTGACTAGCTCGGGGTGGTCGATGATCAAGTAGTTACAACATCTGCACTAGAAAGCAGGAGTCGCGGGTTCGAATCACGCCCGACTTACAAGTATCTACTTTTATAAGGCAATCGGGCAAAGCACTGAGCACTAATTACATCCAGTAGGGCAAACCTACTTTGAGCTTAATCAAGTTAATGACCCGCAATCAAATTGAGTGCTAACGCTGACCATCGCACTAAAAGATCTGATGTACCCCTCAAAATAAAGTAGAGTGCACAATTGATTGTTTTCCCATAGAATTTACTACAAAGGGGAGGGAGGGGGAGGGGGAGGGGAGAGGGGGAGGAGGGTGGGGAGGGGGAGGGGAGAGGGGGAGGAGGGTGGGGAGGGGGAGGGGAGAGGGGGAGGAGGGTGGGGGGGGGGGTGTTAGGGGCCATGGAAGCTGTGAATACTCCTCTTCACTCAATAATTCCAAGGACAAATCTAATGGCAGGGGACCTTGGAGCCCCCTCCATATTTTTTGTTGCTATATCGCGGCCGCTAATTTTTTTGTGAATTCACGCTTCATTGCTTTTCCCCCTGTTCTCTTGCGCACATTTCGATACCAAATTTGTCCAAATCGGACATACCTTTCTGGTGTTACAGGTCAATTAGTAAGCACCTATGTCATTACAAGTGCATACATGTTTGTACAATTTTGAAAATGTCAAACAGTGGCTTGCTTCTGTAAAATTCTGAGAGAAAGTAATTAAAGTTTGGTAATTCTAGTCAAAAAAGCAGTTTGCAACATTTGTGTATATCACTTAAAGTTTGGAAGCCTCAAAATTTAGTGGGCCTGACGTTTAGATCCTAGCAGGACCTTTCTCAAAGGCAGAGTGGAAGCAAAGTTTGAAAGCAATAAAAAACACTTGTAAGGAATATAAAACAATGACAAACATGAGGACATACAAAGTGCTGGCTTTTTGTTTTGCCGACAAGGAAGTTGAGGTTTAGTTTTGTACATAAAATTAAATCAGAACTGAATAATTTCTCATCTGGAAAACCCTTATCAGTTTTCTCATGTTTGAATCCTTTTTTTACGTTAAAATTATGTAAATATCACAAAAATGTATGAAATATTCATTCTGAATTGTTAATTAGCTAATTATTTCAAACAAATTGCATATATGATTAAAATCAATAATGCAATCAGATTCAGCACATAAAAATCTATCAGCACGTGAATTTTCAAGTTTGTTGGACATTCCGTTTCTGAGATCAATAGTGGGAACCTCCAAGATCCACCCCCCAGTATTTTCATGGAGTAAAATAGCCCAGTACACATAGGGTTAACCCTGCAGAGTAAACATGTACTTTAAAATCCTAGAAGCTAATGTATACACATACATACATGCATCTTTTCCTTGAAGAATTGGCACGCCATGAGTTTAAACGAAAAATCCAATCGCAAAAGCTCAGTCAAACGTTCGATCCCCGAAATGAACTCGCACTTGCGACGCGAGCCGCGTCCGCCGGCCTTCAAAACTTGATTGCGCCCGGGCGAGTACGGAATTTAATGCAGAGTGTCATGCAAAGCACCATCTTGGATTGTTTTTTTTGTTTTTTTGCCCAATTGGATGTTTGGACTTCCGTGAAATTAAAAACAAATGTGCTTGCTCGAAGCTGACAATAAAAACTCATGATGGTCACATGGTGCTGATTGACATTGTTGACAGGATATTAACTGTTGGTTCATGTTGTCATACTCATTGCAAGTACAAAACAAAATTGCTTGCCATTTTTTTTTTTTTGGAGAAGGAGAAAAAAGACTCCACTTCCTTTTTGGCAAACAGGAATTTTTGTTGGTGATTGTTGGTGACACTAAAAACAGGAAAAATGGCCGATACACAGTATTCGTAGTATGGATATAACATGATGTTTGCATCGAGGAGAATGTGATTCAATGAGGGTTTGCCCTGCTCGACGTGATAAGCACTGAGTGCTCAGTGCTTTGCCCGATGTCTGATGAAAACCAAATTTCAGGCAGCTCGGGCGGGATTCGAACCCGCGCCACACAACTTCGACCAGCTGAGAAAGCAGGAGTCGCGGGTTCGAATCCCGCCCGAGCTGCCTGAATTTGTGTTCATCAGGCATCGGGCAAAGCACTGAGCACTCGGTGCTTATTTCGTCAAGCAGGGCAAAATAACCTTAACTGAATTACTGTACATTCTTCTCGATGCAAATATCATGTTTATGAAGCAACACGGTACCCGCTCCTATACATTATTCGAATCTGCCGTATGACCTCAACCAGCTCGGTGGTCAAGTGGTTAAGAGGTCTGCACTCGATACATTGGATATATGTGACCCGGCACAGCATAATGAGGAATAACCCCCACTTTTGAGATTTTGAGATTTTCTAATGATGTGAAAGAGTATACCATTAGCTTTCAAATGATATCAAAATTATTTCCGTGTGAACTTTGTTGTAAATAGTACAAGGGGACTTCGCTCGTTCATTTGGTACCAGACACAATATAGCAGCACCATTCTAACTCCTCGAAAGCAGCCATTCAAAAAGGCAGGAACTTTACATTTTCATGAAATCAGTACACAAACACTCCCCCAAAATCCTTGTGTGTTCAACATTTAGATACGGATTTGGACATAATATCCTCCAATACATTAACCACCCGAAAATACAAAAAAAAAAATTATGAATTTTTTTTTTTTATCGAATTGAGAAGATACTTTGACTTCAGGCGTTATTTACTCGAAAAGTGTTTTGGTGGGATATTCCTCATGTCACTGTGCCGGGTCACATATAAGAACCCAGTTTTCCATCCCATTGCAATACAATGTAAGCCCAGCTTTTGGCAGTTTGGAGATCGCACAAAGAATGTTTTGCCAAGCCATTTGAAAGCACTTCTCTCCTAAAAAAAAAAAAGAATCTTAAAATTTAGTGGACCTGACGTTTCGATCCTAGCAGGACCTTTCTCAAAGGCAGAGTCAAAAAAAAAAGAAGTGATTTGTACAACAAATCCAAATTGCTCCTTTCAAACTGGTGGAAGTAGCATGTTTGTGAAATGTTTGCCGCATGACTCAACTAAGTGCAGTGATCCGCAGTCTTCACACGTGCGTCGTTTAAAAAAAAAAAAATCTGTGAAATTCGGATCACAAAGAAAGCATGATGACTCGAAGGTTGGAAGTTTTCCAGACCTCGCTTCAAATGCCGCTAAACCGACTGGATCAGGGGAAAACAACCCTATTTGTGCGTGAACTCCGTCTTTTCCTCTTGTGCAGCGAGCTTTCAATGAAGACGGAACAATGTGGAGTGATTGCCCAAGGCGGGGTTGAGATTGAGGCTGAGGATCATGACATGGGTATTCACTGCAGGTAGGTTGATCTTAGCAGGGGGGTCTCTATTTGTGTGCTCTGCTGGTGGGGGGGTTGGTGACAAATACCCCTTGGCTATAGCGTTGATCATGTTTTTGAAATGACGACGGGCAACAGTCAACAGGGCCATTTTGAGGTGAAGCCTTCGTAACAACATGGAGGAATAATTCCTCCATGGTAACAAGCACCTTCACTTAAATTCATTTGAAAATAAAATTGTACAGTGCGCACTGTACTTGTTCATGTGTCTCTGGGATTTAATCACTCATTCAAGAGAGGGCGCCAGACTAAAAACAAAGACTCCAGACGGGTGCAGAACACTAAATCGAGCTCCCATTGAACTCTGTACAAAAAAACTCAATTTCAAACCCAATTATCCCCCACACAAAGGTTTCTCAGTTCTTGTAGCTATTCTAAAAACTGTAGTTTGGACCTTCATCTCTCAGATTCTTTTCAATTTTTTCGAGAAATCTTTAACACTCAAGCATCGACAAACAGTTAATCACTCGCGAGTAATAAACTATTTCTTAAACTATAGAACGGTGCGTAAACCCTGACAGTTTTTGTGCATTTATCTACTTTCTAAGATTACCATTTTGAGCTGAAACCTTCGCAGTATTGCTTTTTTGGAATGTTTTATGGTTTAACACACAAACTGTGGCAATATTTTTTTTTACCATTTCCAGTGTTGTATAGGGCTTTAAAACCCCTACACAACATTGGTTGAGGTCAAAGAATAGCATCCATATGTTGTCTGATCCAACATATGCATTAAATTTCAGCTCAATCCGCCAACCGAGTCTCGAGAAAATCGTGAAAAGCACTTCATTTGTTTCGCGAAAATGCAGCATTCAACGCTGTACTGTTCCAAAAAATAGTTTAGTTCTCGGTGAGATGTAAACTATTTCTTTTACTAATTTCTCCCAAAATACAACATTTTAGGCAGAGATATTTTAGTGCGAGGTTTCTACTATGACCATCTTCAAACTGTATAAGTTCCATGTAAATCTGTGAACATTTCTGTTTTTCGATTTTACCAATGTTGTGTAGGGGCTTTAACTAAGGCAGAAATTAATCCAGATTAAACAGCCCAAACAACATCAAGCAGTACTGACCGGACTGTGACCTCAGTCAGCCCATAAACACGTAGTGGGCCCACAGGCAAAACCCGCCTACTGAAGCGTATATCCACATTGTACAGGATCATACACGCGAACGCACGCTGTAACAACGATGCAGGGATATCCATAACAAATTGAAATGAATTATTTCAAGCGTAAATGCATTTTTCGAGGAGTGAGAGGGGTAACCATTCAGGGCAGGGCTAATCCCCGAATGAAAGGTGAATAGTCCCCCCCCTCCCAAACTCCTCCCAGGGGAAGGCAAAGGTTGCTATGGAGACAGCTTGTAAACAGAAATCGCGCCCTGTCCGGTCGGCCGCGTTGCTATGCAAGTGTGCAGCAGGCAAGCTCTAGCCTTGGCACATTGGATATACTGGATGCACGGGTCAATATTTTTGACCATCTGAAATTTCTGGCTGCCGACAAGGTCACCCTCAGAATCCATGAAAAAAAAACCAGCAAACCATGAAAAGATTGGTCAACAAATATGCCTTAACAGATTGCAAAAAGGATGGTTTTTAGCAAAGCCAAATCAATAATATATAAAACTGTTATATATGAAATTGTAATTTTTAGCAAAGCCAAAATCTACAATATGATGAAGTCAATATTCTGATGTCCTCACCTTACAAAATGTAAAATTTATATGTATTGTACATGGTTTTCAAAACAACAGTAGATTACCGAAAAACAATGGCATAAGCTGCTTACTGGTTTAAATGATCAAAATGCAAATCTCCAGAATTGAAATGGCCTTACGATTCACAATGTGGACGGCAATTTCATCCTTGATAAAGACAGCAAAATCGGCGTATTTTAAATAGATTGGTACACTGGTGTAATTACCTTCATTTGAGATGCTTTCAGTATAAATATATCAAAATCTATCTCTTCAATCAAAATCGATTTCAGGCAGTCATTGTTCTGATTTTGTTCAATCATTGGCAATCATCATGTAATGTGTAGTATGTGCAGTCAATACTGTATAGGTTCAAATCCATTTCTAAAGACATTGTTCAGATTCACCCCGTTCCAAAAAAAAAAAATTCCAATGCTACCTAAAAGTGCACACGTGCCAACATGTACGTATATCCATTCAACAGTACACCAATATCTGTGTAGGAATCGCATGGTCAACAGAGCATGCATGCAGCGATAGAGTAACCACGGCAACCGTGTTGGGTAAGCTCCCACTTTTTGTGTGCGTTCTTAACCCTTGGAAACCTGACGCCTTTGAAAAAAAGCTCAAAAACCAAAGAAAAGGAGAGAGAAATTGCACTCTGATGATAAAAGGGATTGACAGTACTATCAATTGAACCACACTGTCGGCGTAAATCAAAGCCTTTCGGGCCTGTGGTCTCGGACTTTCTCACGGGAAAACGTCCCATTGGATAGCAGCCAAGTTGCGCGACCCCGATGTCAACGTCGTTCAGAAGTGGAGAGACAGCAGGCAAGAGGCACCTCGTCCTGCCGCAGATTTCAAGAAACTTCAAATGTTGCGTACTACCGGTACACAACATCTTGTTGCATAACTTTTGCTGCCTTAGCTAAAAGAGCAGGTCTTGATCTTAACCGAGGCCACCAAGGCCACCAAGGCCACCAAGGCCACCAAGGCCACCGAGGCCAACGAGGCCACCAAGGCCACAGAGGCTACCGAGGCCACCGAGGCCACCGAGGCCACCAAGGCCACCAAGGCAACTGGCCTGATGCCCTGTGGTGTTGTCCAGCATGCCCTTGAGAAAAATGGCACTGTGACTGCCAACTTGGCCAGCGCGCCCTTGTGCAATTTCTCTTATTTGGCCAGCAAGTACAGTACAGTACAGTTTAGGTCCTCATTTTGAAGCTTTAGGCTTCATATGAGTCAGGACTCCTAGGTAGGAGCCTGGTGAAACCAGTCTTCGACTGTGTTTCTCTTTTAATCTGCTCAATAGAAAGATCACCCAGTAGTCCTGAGATACCTATCCAGGGATCTCGATAGTATGGGACTCTAGGGATAAAAAATAAACTAAGCTTGGTCAAATTTGTCCAAGGTCCTGTCCCCGTTTTTCTTAAGATCGAGTCATTCTGGCGCAAGACTTACAGAGCATTAGTAAGTTGCGTAACTTACGCAACTCTTCTTCAATCAAATCCGCTGCTTATCAATTGAATGTGTAAACCAAACGCGTCTCTATACCAGGATAATTAGGTTTGCGGTGACACCATGTAAATTAAGGAGACTCCTGAAGACGAGCACAGTACACTGTTCAAAACGTCGAGTTCCTCCGGATCTTTTCAGAACCACACTTACTCACAAAAGAGAATTTACATGGTGTCTCCGCAAACCTAATCATCCTGCTATTCTCACCATGCAAACCTGTCTCTATACCTCTAGGCGCCAACCTCACAAGACGGGAATGGGTCTCATTAGGGCCGTTTGCACTACACCAAACCAACGCGATTATTTGGATCGCGATTTGAATCACGATTCAAACTCCACTTTTATGTTTGCATATGTGGACACAATAAACGCGATTATTAGTGAGATTTGAATCGCGATTCGGACTCCACTAAGAGTTGAGACTGTTTCGAATTGTTTATTTGCGACGCGGTGTGTATGCCGGAAGATGATGCAAACTGCTTTACTACTGTACAGTGTTAATGACCGAAATGCAATCATCCAAAATTAAGAGGGCCTGACGTTTCTATCACTACGCCATCTTGGGTCATATTATGGGATATCAAAGGAGAAAGAAGCATCTGAGGACTGCAGAGAAGAAAGAAGCATAGAGGACTGCAGAGAAGACAGAAGCATAGAAGACTGCAGAGGAGAAAGAAGCATAGATGACTGCAGAGGAGAATGAAGCACAGAGGACTGCAGAGGAGACAGAAGCATAGAGGACCAGAGGAGACAGAAGCATAGAGGACTGCAGAGGAGACAGAAGCATAGAGGACTGCAGAGGAGAAAGAAGCATAGAGGACTGCAGAGGAGACAGAAGCATAGAGGACTGCATAGGAGAGAGAAGCACAGAGGACTGCAGAGGAGAAAGAAGCATAGAGGACTGCAGAGGAGAAAGAAGCATAGAGGACTGCAGAGGAGAAAGAAGCATAGATGACTGCAGAGGAGAAAGAAGCATAGAGGACTGCAGAGGAGAAAGAAGCATAGAGGACTGCAGAGGAGAAAGAAGCATAGATGACTGTAGAGGAGAAAGCATAGAGGACCGCAGAGGAGAAAGAAGCATAGATAACTGCAGATGAGAAAGAAGCATAGAGGACTGCAGATGAGAAAGAAGCATAGAGGACTGTAGAGGAGAAAGAAGCATAGAGGACTGCAGAGGAGAAAGCATAGAGGACTGCAGAGGAAACCATGACCTGATGGACTTGCCAACTCACCAAGGGGCTTGGCGATCGGTCTCGATGGAGCGAGAAGAAGCCGTCGGCAGAGGCGCTCCGCTTCTTGGCCTTGGGCACGGGCGACACGGCGTCCCTCTTAATGGACCGCTCCCTGCCCCGGCTCTCCGCCTTCCTGAAGAGCCCCGTCTTCCCTCCGTCCACCTCGTCCGGCGCGGCGGCGGTGCTGACATCCTTGGACTTGTCGCGGGAGCTCAGGAGCTGGAGTCTCTGGGGCAAGATCTGCATGCCGGTCAGCTTCAGGTAGCGGGATTTCTTGGCGTTGGCGTTGGGGTTGGCATTGGGGCTGGGGTCGGTCGGGGAGGTTGAGGGCTGGGACGGGGTCGTGGGCCGGCCGCTGAGGGACATCCGGCTCATGTCGTGGTCCTCGGAGAAGGTCGGGGCGAGGTCGCCGGTGCCGGAGGGGGAGGTGGGCAGCACCTTGACGGGGAGCTGGCGCAGGGACTGGTGGCTGCGCTCCCGATCCCGCGGGCTGACCGAGGAGGCCGGGGAGGCCTGGATGAGGCGCTCGTGAGGAGGGGTGGTCCGGCGAGGCGAGGCGGGCGGGGAGGAGGTCCCCGCCGAGCGGCGGGGGCTGCCCGACCCGACCGAGTCGGCATTGCCGCCCGATGACCGCTCGATCTCCTCCTCGATGTCGTCCACGTTCAGGAGGCCGTTGCTGTCCGTCAGCAGCGACCGGCGGTCGTCCTCCTGCTCCGCCACCGCAACGTCCGGCACCGAGATGCCCACCCGCATGGAGTAGAGCAGGCCGGTCGGCGTGCTGCCACCGCCTCTGTCGTCCGCGACATCCGCCGCCGAGGACGGGCGCTGCGACACGCGGGGGCGCTCTCCGTCGCTGGCGATGCTCCAGCGTCTCAGTCGCACCTTTCGCCGCATCTCGTCGATGGCGTCGTCTTTCTTCTCCGGCGTGGCGTCGACTTCCGCGGTTTTCCTCCGGGGCAGCTTCTTCCGTCCGCTCTCGTCCTCGTCCCGGGCGATCGTCGCCTTGTGACGATCGCGGTCGGCGTCTTTGTGAGACGACGGTTCGGGATGTTCCGAAAGCGTCCTCGGATCCGGGGATTCGACGCCGGCACTCTTCTCTGTCCGGTTTGGCGCGGAGGCTTGCAGAGTTTCTCGCACCGAGGGTTCGACCTCGTCGGACCACTCGCTCACAACGATGTCACCTGGGTCCAGCGTTAGGCTCTGGTGACCATCCAGTTTCGAGGAGGCAGCCTTCAGAATGTTATCAGCGGCGATTCTGCTCGTCGCGGAATTGGATTGCGATTCCAAACTGGCACCCAGCCCTGAATCGCGATGGATTTCGACCACTGCATTTGTTTCTGGGTTTTTGGACGGTCTTTCGGATTTCCGTCCGGCCGGTCCATCGCGATCGCCGCTCTCCATCCTCTGCTCGAGCCTCGATCGGCGCCAGGCCAGGTTGCGGCTCAGCTCGCCCCGGAAGTCCTGCCGCGCCGTGGAGTCAAGGAGTCTGTCGACGACGTCGGGCATGGGCGCCTCGGGGCTCGGTCCCCGCCTCTCCCCGGCCGCGTGGGTCGGCGGCAACGACGGACCTTGCTTGGGTGGGGACGGACTCCTCCCGGGACTGCTGGGGGACAATCGGGCCGACAATCCCCCGCTCCTCCGGCGCTCGTTCAAGATGTCGCTGAGTCGGCGTCGCAGCTCCTGCCTCGCCGGCGAGGTGCTGCTCTCGGGCCGCCTCGAGCTCTCCTCCTCCGATGAGGCGCCCTGCTCGGGGTGACCCTCGGGAGCCGCTCCGGCCGCCTCGCGAGGTTTCGCGGGATGCCGGCCGAGTGGTTTGTCCATCGGCGGGGAGCTTGTGACAGCAGGACTCGTCGACGGCCGCGTTTCGTTCGGCTCTGACTGAGGGGATTTCTCCTCTTCCGATTTTCGGGGGCGCGTCTTCCGGGAATTCTTCCGTGGTCTGGGCGGGGGCTCGTGGTCTCGGTGGTTCGTCGTCGTCGGTGGCGGCGGCTGATCGGGACGGGTTGTCGGCGGCTCGTCGCGACGACGCCTGGACGGATTGGCAGCTGCGGCGTCCGGGGAGAGCTCGGCAGGGTCGCGGCGGTGGGAGGGCGATTTCCGCTGGCGTGGCGGAGGCTCCGGATGGAAGGAGTTGGCGGAGGCGGAGGAGGCGACAACGGCAGAGGTAGAGGAAGAGGAGGCTCGCGGTTTTGGATCGTGGCTCCGCTGATGAGGCTCGGCCCTCGGAGGTTCGGCGTTCCCTTTCCTCATCACGGGAATCCTGCTCGCCGAGGTCTTCTGGTGGGAGTGGTGCTGCTGTTGCAGTTTCTGCTGCTGCTGCTGCTGCTGCTGTTGTTGTTGATGTTTATGCTGCTTTTGCCGATGTTGGTGCTGTTGCTGTGGTTGATTTTGTTGTTGGTGCTGTTGTTGTTGTTGTTGCCGATGTTGATGTTGATATTGAGATTGCTGTCGTTGATTATGTTCATGCTGCTGTTGCTGCTGCTGCTGCTGTTGCTGCTGCTGTTGCTGCTGGTGGTGTCGGTCGTGGGAAGACTGGGATCGGACTTGGGCACTTGGGCGTCTCCCCCTTTCAAACTCGTCGGCGCGGGACTGCCTCTCGCGGACGGCGGACGGATCGGACGCCGGCTGCCTGACGTCGGACTGAGAGTGGCCGGACCGGGGCTCCGGGGAACTTACCCTCGGCCCGCGGACCATCAGTCCCATGGCGTCAAAGCGCCTCAGCTCCTGCCGGAGGTCGGCCCTGTCGGTGGGAGGCCGGCCGCGGGGATCGGCGCTGCGAGACCGGGCGGCAGCGCCACCGGCGGCGGCGGGCGGGTAGGAGCTGGAGACGGGGTCCTGGGCAAGGAACCAGGACAGGACGGACTCGTCGGTCGTCAGAGACCTCTGGGGTAAGGCGTCGTCCCTCGGGGAGGAAGGATCTCGCGGGGACGGCCTCCGGTGGCCCTCGGGTTGGGTTCCGGCGTCGATCGACCTGGGCTGATCTGGGGGTCGGTTGGGCGACCGGGAGACCCTCACGGGGGCCTGGGATGGCCTGGGCTGATCTGGGGGTCGGTTGGGCGACCGGGAGACCCTCGCGGGGGCCTGGGACGGCCTGGGCTGATCTGGGGGTCGGTTGGGCGACCGGGAGACCCTCGCGGGGGCCTGGGATGGCCTGGGCTGATCTGGGGGTCGGTTGGGCGACCGGGAGACCCTCGCGGGGGCCTGGGACGGCCTGGGCTGATCTGGGGGTCGGTTGGGCGACCGGGAGACCCTCGCAGGGGCCTGGGACGGCCTGGGCTGATCTGGGGGTCGGTTGGGCTGATCTGGGGGTCGGTTGGGCGATCGGGAGACCCTTGGAGGGGCCTGGGGCGCCCTCAACTGATCCTGGGTCGGTGGGGGATACGCGCTCTTGGACGCCCTCTTTGAACTCTCGGCCGCTTGGCGAGACTCCGCGCGGCGCTTCGGATCGTGCTGCGAGGGGGCGCCGCTGCGACGGGCGTCCCGGTCGCCGGGCGTCGACGCCCCCTGCTCCGCCCGGTGATCCTTCACGAGTCTGGCCGCCAGGTGGGGCTGGCCGTTGGCGAGCCGCGCCCCATGCCCGCCGTGGGCCACGGGGCGGGGCGGGCTCACGGAGAAGTTCCGCTTGGGTTTCTGCGGCGGCTGCTGCTGCTGTCGGCTCGGGCGCGACGCCGAGACGGGACGATGGGCCAGCTGCGGATTCGATCGCGACGTCTGTTGCTGTTGCCGCGGTTGATGTTGTTGCTGTTGCTGCTGTTGCTGTTGTTGTTGCTGTTGCTGCTGTTGCTGTTGTTGTTGCTGTTCAAATCCCTCTCTGCCTCTAGTCTGAATTTGTTGCTGTGGTTGATGATGTCGTTGTCTTTGTGGTTGTTGCTGTTGTTGTTGTTGTTGTTGTTGCTGTTTTTGTTGTCGTTGTTGTTGTTGATGTTGTTGTCTTTGTTGTTGTTGTTGTTGTTGATGCTGTTGTCTTTGTTGTTGTTGTTGTTGCTGCTCCTTCCCCTCTCGGCCTCTAGTCCTGGGTTGCTGACCTGCCGCCTTCGTCGTCCGCGACTGCCGTTTGCGTTCCTCCACCTCGGCGGCGTATTCCAGGTACTGCGACTTCTTCTCCTGCCGCAGCGCCCGGGCCGCCTTGCCCCCGGACGGCGCCCGGCTGGCGAGGGAGGACGAGCGCGGCGAGACCTTCAGCAGCGTCACCATGGACTCCGCGTCCGGGATGTTGGTCATGTCCGCCCGCGCCTGCCGCGCCCGGTCCCTCTCGCCGTTTGCCGTCGGTTCCGTCAGTGGCGGCGACGGTGACGGCCCCCGCGGACTGAAGTTACCGATCCACTGCCGTCTGTTGGACGGGTCGCGACCCGCCGTTTGCGCATCCCGGCTCATTGCGTCGCGACGTTTACGATCCCCATGCACGTTTTAATGGGGCCCTCACGCCGATTCAAAAGAAAAACTATCCAAACGCAAAAAAATTGATCACTTCGACTGAGAACCACTCAAATTACACACTTTACAAATATCAACAAGTATTCAATTTTCTTGCGTCTTCCCATACTCAACAAACGATTTTTGCAAATGGTTACCTCGCAAGTTCTTGAAAGCGTTCAAGCGGCATCTGATGGAAATGATTTCAAGGTTTCTTGAGGGAACCTTTGGGAGTGGATGTGTCGAGGTTTCTCACGTTGACGGGTGTTTTTCATTTCTTCGGTCTGTCTGATGTAGATTCATACCTTCCCACGTGAGGTGCGGTAATTCCACGGGTAAATCCGGCGCTGAAGTCGGCGAGGCAAAATAACACCAAGTCCTCAGAACGACAAGTCACTGATGAGAGTAGATGCAGTCTTGGCAAAGCTTGATTCTGAGACTGACTATCGCAACCGACGTATCTCCATGGAGTAGAATGAGACTCCTGCCGTTACCTGCTGAGCTGATTTCCTCTGCCTTCTTTTGTCCGTCTCCGAGCGAAGCGACGTTTTCCCCCGATCACACCTGCTCATGGCCGCTCGCTACTGTGACAACAGTGTACGCCGCTGCATAAATAGACACTCTATCTACACACAGCGTGTATGTAAATAGTCCAGTCTTCCTGCCTGCATGCCAGTTTGCACTGAGGAAACAAGAGTAGGCCTAAGCTATCTGGTCAGACTCCTTAAAGATCTTGCCAGCCAGCTGATAGTAAACACAGTCATTTACTCACAGCGCAACACCATCTATCTGTCGCCTTTCCGCTCTTCAAAACAGCGCCACTCGCCTTCGTTGAATGCTATCTGCTGCCTACTTGTGGGTCCAATCTCATGTTTCTTACTGGCTCAAGATAGAGGTGCTTTGTCGGTGCCAATACTGTGAAGGTAATCCTGATTATTAAGGGGGTATTTCTTTCCGGGTACGGTTTCCTTTACAAAGCATTCGCCAAGGTGGCTTGACTACACGGCAGAAGAAAAACAACCTATGCCATCCTTGTTAATACATGCGTGCGTGAGTGTGTGTGTGTGTGCGTGGTTTCAATGCAGGGGGGTTGGTAGTGTAGGGACGCTGGCTGGTATTAGCAACACTGTGCTCGCTGGTCCATTGTCGTCAGTGGTAACAATAGCCTCTTACTCTCAGCGTGTGGAGTGCTATTGAGAGCCAGCCACTCACTGACTGGCTTGGCAGTGGGGAGGTGGGTGACTGCAATGGCTTGGCTTGGCTTGGCTTGGCCGTGGCTTGATCAGGCTCTATAGTGTGTGCCACTCATTAAAGGGGCTCTACTTCACTCTAACTGCCCTCCTATTGTATCTATTGACACGCACGGCCGCCCTCATCACTCTTCTCAACACTGCTTTAAGGACGGCACTTTTCAGGGACGAAACTGGCTGACAATCAACGATCATCGAGAGTTTAGTTGGAGCCAATTATATCCCCAACCATCTAGACTTGTACACACACACACAAAATCTGAAACCAGCATTCAATAAAGTTGAAACCTGAAAGCTCCTAGCTATAGGAGCCTACTTTTGTAAAGAGCAGGTACACAAAAAAAGGCTGAAATTCGAAGAAGAAATCTAAACAAAAATAGCTGAAATCAGCTAATAAAAGTCTGGGTTCTCACATCCCTCACACCCTTCACACTCCCCCCTTCCTTCGTGTACATGTATCTGTTTTGTCCTTGTCACTCTGCCTTTGAGAAAGGTCCTGCTAGGATCAAAACGTCAGGCCCACTAAATTTTGAGATTTGCATTTTAGTCATTTTAGTCAGTAAGCAGTTTGCAACATTTTTGTATTATCACCCCTGCTTTTTAAAGTGTAATGTGCTGAACTTTATCCAGCACAACACAAAGAAAAATTTCTAAGAAAAAACTAGAAAGCTGTATTTTGTAGAGACAGAGCATGTGGCTTTTTCCTTTTGGCTTCTTGGTGAAAAACACTTTTTGCAGAGAAAAAAAGCTGCACTGAAAAGCTACCAATTTGAATCAACTGAGGTTAATGAAAATTTGAAGACTGGTCACTTTGTCATTCTGCCTTAGAGAAAGATCCTGCTAGGATCGAAACGTCAAGCCCACTAAATTTGGAGAAAATCAGAAGGGTTGAAAAGCTACCAATTTGAATCGACTGAGCTTAATGAAAATTTGAAGACTGGTCACCTTGTCACTCTGCCTTTGAGAAAGGTCCTGCTAGGATCGAAACGTCAGGCCCACTAAATTTGGAGAAAATCGACCAATTTGAATCCACTCAGTGAGCTTAATGAAAAACTGAATTGCTGAAACGCTACCAATTTGAAAACATCAAATAATTTATTCATCTATTTATTCTGCATTCTAGTGAAATTGGGGTCGATTTTGTTTAAAAAAAAAAATAAAAAAAATGAAAAAAGGGGGAAAAGATTGCCCCTTTAACACGCCGTCCTTAAAAATGATACACTGGCTGTGAAAAGCGCGATCTAGAGTTTCATTCACAACAGGCAACCCATTAATACATTGCCCATTCAGTAGTCCCTAGACGCATCCGTTGCTATTGATCTACGCACACCCGCAAGGCAGCACTGTTTATATACAACAGCGGCCTCATTAAGTCACGCTGCACGTACATGTACATGGGACCAATGCATAGCAATGCATATCAATACACCATCCTGCGTTTCGTTCTGTGGCAGTGATGGAATTCTGTAACCTAATTGCTGGACAAACCACGGACAAATTAATGGTTCCATTTATAGGCCTACTTAATATGTTCACAGTCTTGCAAATAGCACAGCCCACAGTACAGTGTAGTTAAAGAATTATTTTTATGGGAAATGTTGTTACAGAACAATCTGTCAAATTTGTATACATTTCATCGAGAAACATAAAAGATAAATCCAAAATACTGTTTTTGCCCAAAAATTAGCAAAAATGGGATTTGTACCCTCTTGCGGTGGCCTTGGGAGCAGTCTGACACCATGGCAACAATCAAATTTGAATTCAGCATCCCAAAATTGACTTAGAACACATGATTTCATGTTGCCACTCTTAAGTGACAACGGACCTCATATTCCAGCAAAGATCTGATTTTTGGTCAACTGTCTAAGCATCCATACGTTGTCTGATCCAACATATGCACAAAATAGCACACCCGTGAAAATCTCAGCTCAATCCGCCAACCGAGTCTCGAGAAAATCGTGAAAACCGCTTCATTTGTTTCGCGAAAATGCAGCATTCAACGCCGTACTGTTCCGAAATAATTATAGTTTAGATCTCGGTGAGACGTAAACTATTTCTTTCACTCATTTGTTTTGCGAAAATGCAGCATTCAACGCCGTACTGTTCCGAAATAATTATAGTTTAGATCTCGGTGAGACGTAAACTATTTCTTTTACTCATTTCTCCCAAAATACAACATTTTAGGCAGAAATATTTCAGTGCGAGGTTTCTACTATAACCATCTTCAAACTGTGTAAGTTTCATGTTAATCTGTGAACATTTCTGTTTTTCATCTTACCAAATGTTGTGTAGGGGCTTTAAGCAGAAAAGTTGGGAGTTTGTGAGTAATTTTGACGCAATCCGGCAGTTGGAACTCTGGATGAATAACACTATTACCAGTTTCTATTTTGAATGACGGAAATCCAATTGTTTGTACGATATGGCCCAATTTTCTTTTTTAATTGTGTGTTTGCCCACTGTAGAGTAACAAATTGGGAATCATTACTTGCTGAATCACATCATTACTCTGCCGGAAAAAACATCGCTGTATAACGTCCTTGAAGTCAACAGATTGGACAAACAAACCTCTCAAAACATTTGTGAATGGCCAGTCTAATGTCCCCTTTAAAGGCAACATTGGTAAAGGTCAAAAGATTGCCACAGTTTGTGTGTTAAACCATTAAGCATTCAAAAAAGCAATCCTGCGAAGGTTTTAGCTCAAATGGTAATCTGAGAAAGTATAAAAATGCAAAAAACCATCACAGTTTATGCACCATTCTATCTGTAGTGTAAGAAAATAGTTACTCGCGAAAAATAAACTATTTGTCGATCCTATTTCCCACAATTAAAATCATACTGTATTAAACGCACAGTACAACATTGTGAAAATCGGAAAACATCGATGTCCACAGATTTTACATAGTTTGTAGATGGTCATGATAGAATTCCTCATGTTGAAATTATCATGATTGGTAAAGATCAATAGATTGCCACAGTTTGTGTGTTAAACCATTAAACATTTCAAAAAAGCAATACTGCGAAGGTTTGAACTCAAATGGTAATCTGAGAAAGTAGACAAATGCAGAAATAAATGCCATGGTTTTCGCACCGTTCTGTAGTGTAAGAAATAACAAACTAGTTGTTGATGTTTGAGTGAAGATTTCTCGAAAAGTACAGCATACCAGACAGTACAATTTCAACATGACGATTCTATCATGACCATCTACAACTGTGTAAATTAGAAGGAAATCTGTGGACATTGTTGTTTTTCCGATCTTCCCAATATTGTATCGAGCCTTAAAAATCCCTACACCCTAAAGAAGAAAACCGAGAAATTCCTCAGCACATTGAGTGAATGTGCAAGCATGGACTACTGCTGGCCACTACAGGCACCTCTTCACACATTCCTTTGAAGAATCTTCCCCCCCCTCCCTGATATATTGACCCAAATGCTCAACCTACTCTCTCCAAGTGACAAAGGCCGGGGGGGATCAATCGGGAACAATAAGATGGGCGCTCTCTTGTGGGCATGCCAGGAAATAGGTTCAATAATTTCTTTTCAACCGTTTGCATTCTCGTTTGGGGACCATTTCGGTTTTTTTTTGGGGGGGAGGGAAGGAGGGGGATTAGGGATGGTTGGGATTAGCCGAGCCGCTGATGAGAAAGTGTGAGGGGATTGAGTTCGGAAAGGGATTAGGATTGAAGATCAGTGTGCAAGTGTGAGCACATGTATGGCCTCTCTCTATAATCTCTCTGGATCTGTATCTCTCCCTCTCTGTCTGTCACTCTCTATCTGTCTCTGCCTCTTTCTGTCTCTCTGTTTCTCAGTCTCTGTGTCCATGTCTATTTTCCTGTGTCTTTCTGTCTGTATATTATGTCTCTCTCTTCCTCTTTCTGTTTCTTTGTCTTTGTCAGACTCTCTACATATCTGGCTCCAGATCTGTATCTCTGCCCTCACTGTCTCTGTCTCCCTCAGTCTCCCTGTCCCTCTTTGTCTCTGTATCTCTGCCCCTCTCTGTCTCTCTGTCTCTGTCTCTCTGTCCTTCTCTGTCTCTGTATCTCTGCCACAATCTGTCACTGTCTCTCTATCTCTGTCTCCCTCCGTCCCTCTGTCCCTCTCTGTCTCTGTATCTCTGCCCCTCTCTGTCTCTGTCTCTCTATCTCTGTCTCCCTCTGTCTCTCTGTCCCTCTCTGTCTCTGTATCTCTGCCCCTTTCTATCTCTCTGTCTCCATCTGTCTCTCTGTCCCTCTCTGTCTCTGTATCTCTGGCCCTCTCTGTCTCTGTCTCTCTGTCCCTCTCTGTCTCTGTATCTCTGCCACTATCTGTCGCTGTCTCTCTATCTCTGTCTCCCTCCGTTCCTCTGTCCCTCTCTGTCTCTGTATCTCTGCCCCTCTCTGTCTCTGTCTCTCTATCTCTGTCTCCCTCTGTCTCTCTGTCCCTCTCTGTCTCTGTCTCTCTGTCTCCCTCTGTCTATCTGTCCCTCTATGTCTCTGTCTCTGTCTTCTTCTCTATCTTCTCTATAGCTGTCACTGTCTCTATCTCCTCCTCTCTCTATCCCTCTCTCTCTCTCTCCCTATCCTTTGACCTCCCTCTCACCCTCACTCCCTCCCTCTTTCTTTCCTCTCCCTTGATCTCCCTCCCCCTCTCTCCCTTCCTCTCCCTCTCTCTCTCCCTCCAGCATTTCATGATAATATTCATCCTCCACCCCATGTGTCTGAAATGATTACAATCACAATGGAGGATCAGGCTTCACCCGCTGGGTCAGATAGAGGGCGCTGTTCACCCTTCATGGTGCATGCCCGAGGCATGATTTCCGTACAGAAATTAATGAGAGTGCACAGTACAGAGTAGGGGCCGATTTCACCGAATCTTCTGACTCAGGCTCCGGCTTAATAGGTCTTGCCTTTCGTCTGTGGCCTTAAAATGTATAAACACGAATCACCTATAGTCACCTTTGTTTTATTTAACCACCTTAGGTACTGTGTTTGTTTGTTTGTTTGTTTTTCTTTCCAACATTATAACGCCAAGAAAAAAAAAAAATAATGAGTTTGATAGAATTGATCATGACCTCATAAATATTCATGAGATAAGGTCACGATCAAATGATGGCAATTTTTGGATACACCTTTTCCAAATTAGGTATAATGCAAAGATGAAACCAAACGAATTTGCACTGCTAAAAAATGGACTTTGAAATTTGCCCCTTTAAAGCGCTGTCACGTGACACGTGGTGACGTCACGGTGGTTTCAACGATACAGTGCATAACTTCACCATGTACTCTATGCATTTTGATATGCAAAGTTTGAAAAAAATCCAAGTGTGTTAAATGGCCAAAGTGGCTCTTACAAAAACCCTGTACAAAGTCTATGGGATTTGGGCGACAAGAAGAAGAAGAAGAAGAAGAAGAAGAAGGGATGAAAAAAAATCAGAACAAAAACAATAACTTTTCCGCTTCGCAGCGGCAAAGCTAAAAAATGCTGAATTTGATGGAATTGATCGATGGTCCTTTCCCCCACAGAATATAGCAGAATAGCACCACAAACAAGAACTGTGTGCTTTGCACAGCTGACTGCATGCACTGCATACCAGGTGGGAGTTTCGCTCCAACGCAATCCTCCTCCGCTTGCGCCCGACGAAAGCTTTCTGGAAATTTCTCGGAAATTGCCAGCCCTGCTGGCAAGATTAGTTTCAGAGCTGGGGGCCCTATATAGAGCCTGTTGCATATTGATATAAATCACTTTCTGTTTTTCTAGAGAGAGGGAGAAAGGGAGAGACGGACAGAGAGAGAGAGAGACAGAGAGAATGGTGAAAGAGAGGGGAAAGAATGAGGGAAGAGAGAGTGAGAATGAAAGAGAGGGGGAGGGAGAGAGAAATAAATGGAGAGGGGGAGGAGAGAGAGAGAGAGTGAGAGACAGAGACAGAGACAGAGGCAGAGGCAGAGACAGACAGAGAGAGAGAAAGAGAGAGACAGAGAGAGAGACAGAGAAAGACAAAGAGAGAGAAAGAGAGGGAGAGAGACAGAGAGAGACAGAGACAGAGACAGAGAAAGAGAGAGACAGACAGAGAAAGAGAGAAAGAGACAGACAGAGAGCAGCGAGACGGGGAGAGAGAGAGAGAGAGAGAGAGAGAGAGAGAGAGAGAGAGAGAGAAAGAGAGAGACAGAGAGACAGACAGACAGACAGACAGAGAAAGAGACAGACAGAGAGAGAGCGAGACGGAGAGAGAGAGAGAGAGGGAGAGAGAAAGGAGGGAGAGAGAGAGTGAGGGAGGGTGTAGAGGGGGAGAGGGAGGGAGGGAGGAAGAGAAAAGAGAGAGACAGCTTGAACACGAACACCTCATTGACATACTTATTTTTTCCTGATAATTCTCAGCCCTTGGAAGGACAGGACAGAGGGAGTTTGGTGGGTTGTGCATGGGTGTCACTACCCATCCACTGCCATGCTGGGGCAGTGCGTCAGCGCAGGTGGGCCAGACAAATTCAATTTGCCCTCCGCAGTCGTTGGGGGTGGGGTAGAACTCAAGTAAATTATTCGTGTCAGGAAGCTCTCAGGAAAATGCACCGAGTAGTGTTGAGCGCGCAGGGCACCGGTGTACTCCACCGGTGCCCTGCATACACCTATTATGCAGAACTCAATTTATCTGTTACTAAAATGATATGCACAGCCCGAAGTTTCGATCCTGGTAGGACCTTTTTCGGAAGGATTCTGCCTTCCAGAAATGTCCTCCCAGGATCGAAACGTCGGGCCCAGCATATTTTTTCGAGTGCAGTCATTTTCATGAACCCCGGAGGCACACGTATCCAGTGTTTCACGGTAGTCTTTTTGTCAATTTTTTTTATCTATTTTATGGTGGACCATCGTTACTTAGAGGAGGCAAACCCTCATTAAATTAGGGGCCACTAAAATTTCCCTTTTTCCCTTTTTTCCAAATTGTTTTGAACCACCCACCCAACCCTAATTTTGATTTTATTTTGAAATGTTTCTCTAACAAATTTGATATAAATTCAAATGCATGTACAAATCTATTAAAATGCAACACAGTATGACAAGGTAATGGCTGATACTGAAGTATCAATTTTTTGAAATTTGTAAAAAGTCTGAAAGATTATTTTGGTCTGAATCTTAATATGAAAAGTGAATTTCCGTTTGCAATCCAACCTTAACCCAGCCACCCACTATTTCGACAAAAAAGTCAAAATTTAAAAACATTGAACATTTTGAGTGGCCCCTAACATTCTCATTGACACAAACATCATAATTATTATATCGATGATGCAATGCGGTACCCACAGCTATATATAATTCTGATGTAATTGCCACACGACCTCGACCAGCTAAGTGGTCAAGTGGTTAAGACGTCTGCACTAGAAAACAGGAGTCGCGGGTTCGAATCCCGCCCGAGCTGCCTGAATTTATTTTATTTTTCATCAGGCGTCGGGCAAAGCACTGTGCACTCAGTTGTTATTACGTTGAGCGAAACAAATGAAGCGGTTTTCACTATTTTCTTGAGAGACTCGGTTGGCGGATTGAGCTGAAGTTTTCTTTGGTGTGCTATTTTATTGCGTATGTTGGATCAGACAACGTATGGATCCTATTCTTTTGATCTCGACCAATGTTGTGTAGGGGCTTTAAAGAAGAGCTATGGTTCTGAAATGAACTTCAGTGAAGTGAACGTCACGTTATCACTCAGGTTCTTTTCAGAACCATACCTCTTCTTTAAGAGACCTTATACATGGTGTCATCAAGTATAAGGTCCCCCCCAAAAAATCTCCTTTATTCACCCTCCTTATAGATGTTTTGTTATCCCTTTAAGAACTTTTTGGAACAAAAATGAAGCCAGTTGTCGGACATGTTACCGGTATGATTCTGACAACCTGCCACAAATGCTTCGCAAGAATAACAAGCAGGTAACTGACTTCCCGCCATGTGTTCTTATTCATCCAGGTCTGCCTCTAAAGATTCACCTTCCACCCCCGCCCCCTCCAGGTAAACACACATAAAAAAAACTCCCTTGTAATAACAATCCTATACCTGCCCGGTAATGTGAAACAGGCATACAACCTTGATACACACAATGCGTAATCTATGCCCATGCAAATTCTGATTTAATACACTGTAGCAGGTGTGTCAATATCCCGATGCACAGAGGAAAACAAACAGGGTTTTTCGGATAGACACAAACGAGAGATGATTAAAAAAACCTCAAGTGAAGTGCTACATGGCGTCACCGCAAACCTTTCACTTAAGCCGCGTTTCCACTGGACTTATTTTGGTCAAAGTAACCGAGATGATGGTTACTTTTCCCATTTTAAGTCCAGTGGAAACGGCCCAGTTAAATTTCCTCTCCGTTACTTTAACAGAGCAGAATGGTTACTTTTACCGGCCAACCTCTGCCCAGTAAAAGTGACCAGGTAAGTTTGACCGAGCCGAATGGTTACTTTTACCGGCCAACCTCTGCCCAGTGACCAGGTAAGTAACCAAGTAATTTTAACCGAGCCGATTAGTCCAGTGGAAATGCACCACTCGGTAAAATGTCCTGCTGTAGATCGTCTGCACTGGCGGCCATCTTTGGGCCTTCAAACGTTATCAAAAGTGCACTCTTGCCTATCCAAGAGGAACCAAGACTAGGCCCCAAAGATGGCCGCCGGTGCAAGCAATCTATAGGACCGAAGAGATCCTGCTAGGATCGAAACGGTCTAATTTTTGAACTTTTAATGGGTCATAAATCGATCGTAAGTTGAGTTACGGCCGTGTCTTTAGTAAGATTTTTTGGGGGTGAAATCGGCCGCACTTTCGCAACTGAAACCAGACGTTCTGATTGGAGGGCCCACTGTGCACTGTTGTCATTGTGGGGGCGGCATTGATATAACTGCTAGTGGCACACAGTGAAAAACAAAATTACCTCCCCCAGTACAAATTTAGACATGATATAAATCTAAAATGTCAGGTGGTCCAATTACATTTTTTTTTCCGAGCAGAATCTGCCGAACTTTATCCGTGTGCATTTTGTTTATGCTCTAGTTTTGTCTGTTTGTCAGGATTTTGTCCGTAAATTAAATTAAGGGAAAGAAAACCGAATGAGCAATTTTTTTTTAATGTTGTAAAAAAAACAGGAAATATGACTACCTAAACAACTTATTTCTAATGTACGCCAGACAAATAAGGGGGGAAAAAACCTCACAGGGAATTTTTGAATTTTTTTTTTAATGGCATAGAAAACTTTGACTGGACTGGGATTTGAACCTGAGACCTCTGGTTTTGCGCACCAGCACTCTTACCATCCAGCCCTTAGATGGTGGCCTTCCCAAATAGTTAACTATTTCCACCATGCAAACCTTCAAGTCTTATCTGAGTTACCGGCTCTTTTCAGAGTCACACTCCTTCTTGAAAGAGAAGTGCTACATGGTATCACCTCAAACCTTTCACTTAGTATTTCCACCATGCAAACCTTCAAGTCTTCAAGTCTAAAATTGTGGTTAGCGGCGTACCGTTTCGATCCTAGCAGGAATCTCCATCAAAGGCTGATGACTAGGACCTGCTAGGACCATAACGTCAGGCCCTCCAAATTTCTGATGGTAGTTTATGTCATAGACATCAAGTATGGCAAACTCATCTTGAAATACATTCTCCTCGATGCAAAATCGTATTATATCTATGATTGGCGATTTGATGCTTTCACGAAGCCAGATTTATCTGCCTACTTTGCCTACTTGAAACAATTGACTAGTTCCTTTCCTTGCTTTCAAATTCAATTTCGGCGGCCGGTTTGGAAGCCACTCAAACCGTCCTCTCCAAAATCAAAATGGCCTCTGGCTATGCCCTAGCACAAACCAAAGGTCGGCCGTTGTGCAGAGGGGGATCTAGAGACTAAAGCCGCGTCCGCACTGGACTTATTTTTTACCGAGCCCGTGGGTAACATTCCAATGGGTAAATCTTCCCGGCGTCCGCACTTGGACTTTCGACTCGGGTAAACTAACCGAGACGACGCAGTAAAACTAACCGACTGGCGCGTAAAAACGCAAGAGGGCGCTATGGTGGTGACCTTTCACCGGATGTAAATACCATAAAACTACGACACGTCGACCCTGCTCGAAAAGTAAACAACATTGTTGTATTGGGACCATGGCACGTCACGTGGTATTTAGGGCCTCTGGCAATGCGGGGCGCCGGATGTGGTTTTTTACCGAGTCGTTTACCGAGACGTCGTGTCCGGATTGGACTTTTCGGCTCGGTT